>WNWU01000001.1:25717148-25750069 GCA_012654045.1 Ptyas mucosa
TCCTTTCCTTCCTCCTTTCCTCCCTCCCTCCCTCCCTCTCTCCCTCCCTCCCTTCCCTGTTGGGTTTCACTTCCTGTTTCTCAATAGGTAAAGATAAAGGTTCCCCTCGCACATATGTGCTAGTCGTTCCCAACTCTAGGGGGCAGTGCTCATCTCCGTTTCAAAGCTGAAGAGCCAGCGCTCTCTGAAAATGTCTCCATGGTCATGTGACTGGCATGACTAAATGCCAAAGACACACGGAATGCTGTTACCAAAGGTGATCCCTATTTTTCTACTTGCATTTTTACATGCTTTCAAACTGCTAGGTTGGCAGAAGCTGGAACAAGTAACAGGAGCTCACCACATTACGCGGCACTAGGGATTCGAACCACTGAACTGCCGACCTTTTGATTGACAAGCTCAGCATCTTAGCCACTGAGCCACCACATCCCTCTTTGTTTCTCAATAGTTCTATTTTATTTATCTATTTATTTATTTAACTAACTTATTTTACTTTATTTATTTATTTATTTATTTATTTATTTATTTATTTATTTATATTTCATATTTCTAAACTATCCATCTTACTCAGATGTTGGTTACATATAACAGTTTGACTAATTATATTCCCATAGCACCTAGGATTCAGATAGTTTGGGCATTTCTTGTATAGGAATTTTGCATATCATCCTGCATTGTACCAGAAGACAAACTATGAATGTATTTGAATCATCTTTACTGACATCACACAAGTTGGGTTAGCAGGAAGTTAAGGATGATGTGGTAATCTAAGGAGCAAATACTGTCTGACCTCTTTTTACTTTCCAGACTTGCTTAAAAGTCTGATCAGAAATGCAGAGTCATCACTTGAGGTTATAATGAGGTGAGGAATCTTAGACGTGTTTGAGGCTAAATTGCAAAATTATTTTTAAAAATAGCACATTTGACAAGTATCATACTGCACAAAGCTCCAGGCAGAATATATTATTGATGATTTTCCTGAGCTTTACTCACTTTTGTCTTTATTACAACCTGGTGGAGCAGTTTAGGCCAAAAATCGAGCCCTGTTCAGGTACTTGTGAAGAACTCAAAATGGGACGAAAATGAAGCTGTGGACACAGCCCTGCTCTCATTTCTTTGAGCTTCAAAAATCAGAAGGCACTATTTTTATTAACAACTAAGTGGGCCTACATATGACTTATGTCACGAAAGTCATAAGCATAAATGCTGCTAAGAAATAATGACACGCAGTCTAAAACCCAGGGTCAAATGGTAATCTATTTCTCTTGCTAAGGATTTGGGATGGTTTATTTTATCAATGGACTTGAGAGATCAAGAAACCAACACCTAAATCTCAGAGCCTATTATCACATGTGATGTCTATTGACCCATAGCCTCTCACTGTGGTTGAAACTTTCCCCCCACTTCATATTGACTTCAGTTCTCAGAATGGCCAAGCCAACATGTCTACTGTGGAAAAAATTGAGAACTGAAGCTTGTATTCCTGAAGAGTTGCCCAGGTTCAGAAACCACCTTAGATATATCATAACAGAGTTACATTTTTAAAGCAGGATTTCTTGGTAATATGTATATATTGTACATGTATGTTTGCTTGCGTGTATTAATAATTCTATGATACTTATACATAAGATTTTAGATGTCAGAAATATACCTACTTGTTCTACTGTGACCTTGAAACTCTTGACTCTTGATGCCACCTGTTCTCAAACATGCCTTATCATTATCTGAAAGATTTTTTTTAAAAAATAAATGTAAATAATTCTGATTGAATTTCAGTGATATTTAAAGAAGTCTTCATGTTCTCTAAATGAAACTCTATGGAACACTAAACCAGTATAGGTCTGAGGCTTTTCTTAGAATTAAAAACCCAACTTTATCATAAAAGATAATGATTAACTCCAAATAGGATAATTAGCTGAAATGGCATCAATAACCACTGAAAGTCCTCGAAAGATCATCCTTGGTCAAGTGTGAATGATCTAAAAGATGATTACCAGAAAACTCAGTGTGCCCTGATATCATCTCTAGGTAAATAGTACTTCATGTTATAACATTGCTCCAGAATGATAGTCATGGACCATAATCATCTGAGAAAAAAACTATGATCAAAGAGCATAATAAATATGAGGCAAAGGAGCTCACTGGACGAGGGCAAAATTGGCTGGTTAATCAGTGATCTTATTGCTGCTAAGTGCCCAAGCTAAGTTAAACAATGATACAGCCTTGATTTCCTTGCATTTCTTGGTCTTGCAGCATGCACATAGCCAACTGTTTAGTAAAGATACACATCTGACCTCTGGGAGACTTACACAACCTGAAACTATCAAAATGGACTTATAATTACACTGAGTTTGGAGTTGAGTCAGACTTGCATGTTACCAAATCCATGCAAATCACATGCAAGAATTGTCCCATTTACTTATTGAATATCATTTCCTGCTGAAAACAAATGACAAAGATAGCAAAGAAATAAACTTTCAAAAAGCAATAACAGCAGAATTTTTTAAAAAAACCCTTAAAAATCCTACCAATCACTCTCAAAAAAACAAAACAAAACAATCATTCGGTAGAGAATCTCTACAAGGAATATATTCCTATCAGTCCACCACCTCTTAAGACTGGAATATCTGTTTCAGTTTCACCAGGAAATACTTCTATAACTTCCAAAATGGGTTATATCTCCTGCTTTTAGTATCAAATGTCTTGTATAATTTATGGCAGGTAATTAGGACCTTGATAGAGGCTGAATGTAGAAAAAAGGTAAAAGGGAACTAGTGCACATTTTAAAAAACGAAACAGCAGAAATTAGAAAGAGGAAGGTGACAATTATTTAGATCGGGGTCTCCAACCTTGGCAACTTTAAGACTTGTGGACTTCAGCAAAGCTGGCTGAAGAATTCTGGGAGTTGAAGTCCACAAATCTTAAAGTTACTAAGGTTGGAGACCCCTGATTTAGATGACAGCCAATGGAAGTAAGAAAAAGCAGCACTTAACATTTACAGTGGAATTTTTGCTTCCAATGCAAATTCCATGTCTGGAGGAACAATTTTCATTAGGACCGTAGTGGGGACTGAAAGATTAAATCCCCACTTGAACAATGATAATCTATTGCTATTAACATTTAATTTGCAGTTTTAAAATGCAAAGAAGTATTCAAAATAGTACCTATATTTAGTCAATAGGCTTCTGTGTAAACCATGTAAAAATTTCACCATAAAACATGTATTACAATAATCTAATATGGAAAATGCACTTAGAATCACAAAAGTTCAAGGAGGATAAATCTTTGAATATAGGACTTAATTGTAAGAAAAGTGTTATTTTTTACCACACTATCTATTCATTTAAAAGAAAGGCAGAATCTAACATAAAAACAATACTGTAAACTTGTGTGGATGGCTTTTATTTGCATTTTATTATTAATCATTAGAAAAGTCATAATATGCGTTGAGGGCAGACACTTGCTAAAACAATTGATTATGTAATGGGTTTCCAATTAAAATCACATCTAAGTTTTTTTTTATTTCATCTGTCTGTTTATCTTAGATTATTTGATCACAGCTTCCAAACATTGCTTAAATTCTAATCTGTCAGGCGTAGATCTTTAATTTATGAGATATAGATCTAAATTCTTTGGCACTGAGACTGCACTCCTCTCTAAAGTTCCAGTTGTAGATATTTAATGTAGATATTAAAAAACTTTGCTGAGAATTCTAAGCCTACCTGACACTATTTGGACAATTTTGCGCCCTATCAAGGGAAAATATATTTATCTGAGGATACATGTTAACATTCTTTCTAATTTTTCAATGGGTATTTATTTTATTTATTTTATTTTATTTTATTTATATACCGCCCTTCTCCTGCTGGACTCAGGGCGGTGCACAGCCAGAAATAAAAAACAGTCAATACAAAATTTAAAATTTAAAAGAATTATAAACTGTGGCCGAAAGTTTAAAAAACTCATAACTAAAACCCAATTGGACAATTTAAAAATCTAAAATTTAAAAAAAAATCTTTAAAAAAGGTGGTGGTGGTGGGGTTATGCCAGCCCTGCTTGTTGAAAGAGAAAAGTTTTTAGGGCACAGTGAAAAACCTGGAGATCTGATATCCTGCGTAACTCCAGGGGCAGGTTGTTCCAGAGGGCAGGTGCTGCCACAGAGAAGACCCTTCCCCTGGGGGTCACCAGCCGACATTGCCTGGCCAACAGCACCCTGAGGAGTCCCTCTCTGTGGGAGCGTACTGGCCGGTGGGAGGTTATTGGCGGCAGAAGGCGGTCCTGCAAATATCCAGGTCCGATGCCATGGAGCACTTTAAAGGTGGTAACCAACACCTTGAAGCGCACCCGGAAGTCCACTGGGAGCCAATGCAGCTCACGCAGGAGTGGTGTCACATGGGAGCGCCCCATTGCTCCCATAATTCCCCGCGCGGCCGCATTCTGCACCAGTTGGAGCCTCCAGGTGCACCTCAAGGGGAGCCCCATGTAGAGCGCATTACAGTAGTCCAGGCGGGAAGTGACGACTGCCTGAGTGGCTGTGCGTAAGGAGTCCCGATCCAGAAAGGGATGCAACTGGTGGATCAGGTGAACCTGATGAAAAGCACCCCTGGCCATGACCGTCATATGCTCTTCTAAAGACAGCCGTGCATCCAGGAGGACACCCAAGTTGCGAACCCTCTCTGTGGGGGCCAATAATTCAGCCCCAATAGCCAGCGATGGCACCAGCTGGCTATATCGGGACGCCGGCAGCCACAGCCACTCGGTCTTGGAAGGGTTGAGTCGGAGCCTGTTATTCCCCATCCAGATCCGCACAGCCTCCAAGCACCGGGGCATCACTTCAAGGGCATCGTTGGGATGGCCTGGGGTGGAAATGTACAGCTGAGTATCATCAGCATACTGATGGAATTCCACCCCAAAGCCACGGATGATCTCACCCAGCGGCATCACATAAATGTTGAACAGAAGGGGTGAGAGGACCAATCCCTGCAGCACACAAGGCGCCTTGGGGTCGACCTCTGCCCTCCTGCCAACACCGACTGCGTCTGGTTGGAGAGATAGGAGGAGAACCACCGTAAAACGGTGCCCCCCACTCCCAGCCCCTCCAACCGGCAAAGCATGATACCATGGTCGATGGTATCAAAAGCCGCTGAGAGATCTAATAGGACCAGGATAGAAGAACAACCCCTATCCTGAGCCCTCCAGAGATCATCCACCAATGTGACCAATGTCGTTTCCATGCTGTGCCCAGGCCGGAAACCGGACTGGTGTGGATCCAGATAGACAGCTTCATCCAGGTACCCGGGAAGCTGTTGCGCCACCACACTCTCAACCACCTTCGCCACGAAGGAAAGGTTGGAGACCGGATGATAATTAGCCAAAACAGCTGGATCCAGAGCAGGCTTCTTGAGGAGGGGCCTCACCACCGCCTCTTTCAAGGCGAATGGCAAGACACCCTCACCCAAAGAAGCATTGATAATCCACTGGAGCCAGCCTCACGTAACCTCCCGGGAGGCCAGTACCAGCCAGGAGGGACATGGGTCCAATAAACATGTGGTCGCGTTCAGCCACCCCAGTATCCTGTAGGAGGAATGGCACAGTCAGAAGTACTGGGAGCTAATGAATTCAATCAGGTGATTGAGGAAACACTTCCCATTTCAGTTTCCTTCAGTTTCCTTTTCTTGTAGAAATCTCCTACCACTATCAACTGTGCTTCCATTCCAAAATCAGTTACAAGCTGAAAATGATTAAGGAGGAACATAGTGCTTAATCATACTTGATGTTGCTCTGCTACCAACTGGTCCAAAACAAAAACCTCATACTCAGAACAAAATCTCTAAGGTTAAATGGTTGATGGGAGACTAGATCTTATTTAGAGATGGCTTTTTATTATTATTATTTTGGTAAAAAGCTATTGAGGCTCTTCATTCTGCAATGATTTTGAATAGGAATTTTGCTCTAAGAATGCAGAAGATGGCTCATGATCCAATAATTGTTTCCTCTGAAAGGAAACAAGGAAACATGCCAGTAATTGTGACCATGGGTGTCTTTGGGGCAAATTTTGATATGTGTGTCATGACATTTCCACATAAATCTGTAATTTATACAGCCATAGCATTGCTTGGTGACATCATTGGGGGGGGGTATGTTGCTCTCACTGTTCTTGTGCAACAAGAACAAACGAGAGTAAACTACTACTAATGCTACTGCTGAGAGAACCCTAACCCTAACCCCAGCTAAAATATTCATTTATTATAACAATTTTATTACAAACTAGAAGTTTCCCTTACAGTCTTTTTCAGATGACTTTGTATCTTCATTGTCCTGAAAGAAGGAGATGCCTAAAAAAACAATGGATTACAATGTTATTGTATATAAAAAAAATACCTTACTGTACCATTGCAATATTTTTTTTTAAAAAAAACAAATTTCTGATGTGAACAGATTGTTCTGTGCTACAATTTCTTCTTAAAAATGGTGCAAAAGGCTGAGACACATCTACAGATGCTCCAGCTTGTATTTATTAAAATCACAGCTCTTGCTAGAGAAGAGATCTAAGATTCTGAGGAGGAACCTACTCTCTCAGTCTGGATTAGTCTAAGGCCGTGATGGCAAACCTATGGCACAGTTGCCACATGTGGCACATGGAGCCATATCGGTGGGCATGTGAGCATTGCTCTAGCTCAGTTCTGGAGGGCCTCCCTCTAGAGGGAGTGTGGAGAAGGCCGTTTTTGTCCTCCCCAGGCTCCAAGAAAGCCTCTGGAGCCTGGGAAGGGCAAAAAATGGGCCTATCGGGCCCACCGTGCTATCACATGCAAAAAGCAAGGGGAGTGCGGGGAGATCATGCATGCATGCGCAGGGGGTCTGTGGTGCATTGAATTATGGGTGTGGGCACGTGCATACATGACCCCCCGTGCTCCCCCCACTTTTGGCACTTGGCGGCAAAAAGGTTAGCCATCACTGGTCTAAGTGCTGCCCCTAGATGGGGTCAAAAGAATCAATTTTAACTTTTTAAACGTTCCCCTTCTCCCACAAACATTTCTGGTTAGACCCATGAGTCAGAATTTACTCTTTGCTATATTTCTTCCTCATTTTAATCTCATCTTGCTTTTGGGTGCCTTTTTTGGTTCTTCATTTCTCTTTCACCCGATCTTATCTCTTGGTCTAATTTTGCAAAGATTAATTTGATTTAATGAGTTTCTAAATTGTTTCAGTCTTATTTTTAATCCTGGTCTTTTTTTCTTTGTAGATGTCTGCTGGATTGTGTTTTAGCATCATACGGAATGGGTGAAATCTACTTACCTTCCTTACTGGTTTGGAAGTGCATGCGCCACATGTCACATGTACGCGCAAACCCTCTGCGCATGTGCAAAACCTTCTGCACATGTGCAGAAGCTAAAAAACACATTACTTCCTGGTTAAAACTGGGTGGGTGGGCGGAGCCTTGCCATTGTTACCACCTGCCACAATCGCTACCGGATTGCCAGATCTGGTCCGAACCAGGAGCATTTCACCCCTGATATGGCAGTCTCGCTGGCTGCCAATTCAATACTTTGCATAAGTCTGAGTGTTACACCCAAAAAGAAGCAGTAATATTCTGAGTAAGTGTTTGGACACTGACCACGAGTCTTGATGTTTTGGAGAATGAAGTAGAGGTATTCACCACAAATTCCAGCAGCATTTAAAAAATCTTCTTGGGTCATACAACAGAGCTGGTGACCATTTATGTTGAAGTGGGAAAAGGAAATGCAATTAGCATCCAGTTTGTATTGATCACAGCAAAACTGTAGCCACTCACAGACATTGTGTCTTGTCCAATATTCTGGATGCATAGAAGTCCAGGACGAATCACAAGCTGTCACAATATGATGAGAGAAAATAAATCCAGTAGTTAAAGTTTGAACAACTTAATTGTTTACTTTAATGAAGAACTTCAGATCAACTTCTGAAGCCATAAATGTCTGCAAGGATGTGGGCAACAGAAAAAAAAAACATGCACAACAACAAAATGTTGATGCAAAGCATACTCAATATTTGCATTAACATTGCAATATGAGAATGAAAGGATAGAGCTTGCATGGTGACTTCACATTGCACTTTTAATCATTTTGCCATCATTATAGTTAGGAATGGAAGCCACGCTATCAAATGTTATTTAATGTCAGTTCAAGCTAACAATGCCATCTATTACATTATTGTATAATATTAGTGACAATATACCAATTTATGAGATAGAAGGATGACTGTTGCTAAACTGGGAATCTCTCTTTGGGTTGATATGAAGTGGAAGATGAAGATTGTACAAAAAGTTACGAGACATAGAATGGAGGAAATGCTACAAGATAGAAAGGAGTTAACACTGGCAAAGTTATATATTTTCAGACTACTTTGTTAGTACAACCTTCAATCTTTTGAAATAATGGATAGTTCATGCTTTAAAAATTATTTACTGAATTGTACAGCTCATAAGACAGCTCATAAAAACAAAAACAAAAAAGGTAAACATGAAAATTTAGCAAATGGACACTAGATCTCTGATAAAAACATTTGCATGAAATGTTGGGAACAATCAAATAATTGCCTTAATTTTTGGATGTATAATTAAGGCAAGGGACTGGTTTCCATCACATTCTGCACATGAGCTTCTTTCAAAGCTCTGTCCAGATGATAACATTGGTCTTCTTTACTTCTTTCTCCTGACTTCCATGTTTTGATCAAAACATCTGTTGAAAGGCTAAGCACATTCCTGCTTCTTAAGTCATGAGTTATTTATCCAGTATCAGAGCCGGAGACAAAATAACAAACAAAATAATCTGTATTTGAATCTACCAGTGCAATCTTTGTGGCCTTATGTAACAACATTTATTAACCCAGTAATATTTACCAATAGAGACGAGAAAGTTTGAGTGTGTGTGTGTGTGCGTGAGAGAGAGAGAGAGAGAGGGAGGGAGGGAGGGAGGGACTCCATGTTCTTTAGTTTCTAAACTAATTTTGGCAGTCATGAGGGACAAAACTGACAGATGCTTTTTTGTTTTTCTTTTTGTTGTTGCTGGATTTTTAAACTCTCCCTGTGCTCACAAGAATCTATACAAAAATATAGTAATGGATTAAATTGAATGGTATACAAACAGACTTGATTTGCACAATGGATTTTTTTTTCTTCCATTCCTTTACATTTCTCTTGAACATACCTTCAGTGTGTTGTGAAAATGTCTTCTCCATTTGGGATGAAGTTGTACAACATAGATGGACTATCTTTTTGGGTTGGATAAGATTTCGAAGTTGGAACAGCTGGGATTTTTGGATTGTTAGTTTGTTTGTTTAAGGGATAGTATATTGTTAGGTGTGCAAGAAATGCTCTACAGACTTTTTTTCTGCCAAAATAATGTATTTATAGTTTGCTACTGAAATTCAGTGGAAGTTCTGTGAGCAGTGAAATCGCTGTAAAGGATGATCACTCTTGAGTTGCAAAGAAATAATGAGAATGAATTCTGTTGTATTATTTTTTTCATCTGCACAGTGGTTTAATATGTGAGTCTAATGGAATGTGTACATGCCCAAACTAAGATTTTCAACAGAATCTGCTACCCAAGTATTATCAACTGGATGATCATATTTCTACTATTTATTAATTTTGAGGAACATTGGATGCTGCTGCCAAAACTAAGTGTTAGAAATTGATCTGGACCTTTGCTTTTTAAACTGCAACCCATCAAGGTTGACTCAGCCTTCCATCCTTTCGAGGTAGGTAAAATGAGGACCCAGATTGTGGGGGCAATAAGCTGACTTTGTATAAAAAGAACACCGCTTGGGGGGGGGGGCAAAAGCCCTACTAAGCAGGTATATACAAAAGTATGAAGGCTATTGCTTAACGCATTGTAAGCCGCCCTGAGTCTCCGGAGAAGGGCGGCATATAAATCGAATCAATCAATCAATCAATCAACTATGTTGGGGAATCATACCCCAGAGAACAATATTTGCCATATTTAAATTTTAGAAATACTGTTTTGGGTTTCTTTATTACCATGATGCAAAATGGCATGCTATAAACCCTTGGTTTTTGGTAGAGTCTATGGATATTTTAATGATTTATAGCTAATCAGATTAACTTTTTTTAAATACAGATACCTTTATTTTCCTAAATAGCAGGAAGTTAGGCAACTAAAGAAATATCTTCCCCATCCTTAGAAGAAGCGTTCAAGTCAAAGAAATTGAAAAACATATCAAAAAGAATTCTTTATTCCTGAATTGGCCTGAAATATTTTAGTACACTCTAAGGCTGTCTTATATTCACAAATGGCAATGGAATTGTAAAGGTGACAGATATTAAGTGGTAAACAAAAAATGGTTAGGAAGCAAGAAACTAATTCTGTAACGAATCTGGTAATATCTTTCTGAGAATATCACAAGATGAAGGCATTTATTTTATTACAGTTTTCATTAATTTTTAATTTTTATAAGATGTCTAGTCTACCCACCTGTTTGATGATCAAATAGTGAGTACTGTTCATCCACTATTCCAAATACATCTGACCATGATGTCAAAGATTCACACATCATTGTGTTTGGCAGGAAGGTATTATGGCTAACGGAGTCCAGCATCATTCTAAAATATTATATGATTATTCATATCATTTGTTCATCTTTAATTATTTGTTTTAATATCATAACACACATAACACATATCATGTTAACAATAGTAACAGAAACATAAACTCCCAAATATAGTTTTTACATTTAACAATTATACTGTAAGTAGCGTTGAGCAAAGAATCATGCATTGATCCATTCTTAATAAGATTGGACTAGACTTTTGTCAATTCTTTTTGTCGCTTTGATCAACCTGCAGTGGACAATTGATGGCACTATAGAAACAATCCAAAATTTGATTGATGGCAACAAAAGAGGGAACTGTTTTCTCCCAGAGGCATTTTTCCTCAAAATGGCTACTTTCTCTGCTCTGATACTTTTCCAAATGTTTTCTTATATAAGATGAAATGCTAAATTCACTTTATGAGATTTTTGTCTCTCAAAGTAATATTTAATTAAAAACCTCAGTTTAATAATCATAATTGTTACCTTCCAACTATCTGAAAGAACCTGAGTGTCTTTTCACGGTAACTTTATCAAGTCCTGCTTAGCAAAAAATGCTCACCAATGGCATAAGTTATTATGCTATTCTTTGTAGAGTTGGCATTTTGTTGTAATTAAAGGATTAACACATCTGTGTATTCCAGAAATTAAGATGGCTTTGAAAACAACACCTTGTGCAGAAAACAGGGTGAACCAAAATAAATCCACAAAACCTAGCTAATACCTCCCGGCTGAATAGGACAAAGGTGACACCTTTTTCTTTCCTTTCCCACAAACTCTCTGTTGTTGCTAGCATCTAATATTTACGTTTTAAAGGTTTGCAGTCATCAGAATGGAATTTTCACTACCAAATTGTATGCAGCAATGTGTATTTTATCATTATCCTCACCATCCTAATCAATTTAGTTACTATTAGTCACATTGTGGTTGATTTATTTATTTACAAATAACTCGGGACAATGAATATATTCAATTCACTTTCTTCCCCTATTTTCCCCACAATAACAACCTCAAGAGAGAGTGAATCAAAGCCAGCTGGCTTTGATGACTAACACAGGACTAGAACTCACAGTTTCCCATTTTCTAGCCTGGTCCTTTAACCACTAGATCAGTGATGGCTAATCTTTTCCGGACCGAGTGCCCAAAATGTGCGTGCGAATGCGTGTATGTGCGCCCGAACCCCCAAAATGCAATGCGTGCGCAGCCCCTGTGCAAGCACCCCCCCGGTGCATGCACATGCGCCCCCCCTGCACAGACCCTGCCTCCCCATGCATGCACATCAGAGACCCGATGACCAATTGGCCAGTGGGAAATTTGCGTGCATGCGCTACGGCTTGCGTGCCCACAGAGAGGGCGCTGCATGCCACCTGTGGCACATGTGCCATACGTTTGCCCTTACAGCACTAGACCAAACTGTGATGTACCTAAAAGCATCTCCCAATGATGGAATGGCATCCATCAGTCCTTTCTTTCCTGTGGTTGACCACAGGCTTTTATCCAATATGTAATAATAGCTGGGGAGAATCCCAGAACCAATTTGTGGGATTGACTGGCCACAGGAAATAGGAGAACAATAGAATCATAAAATTGTATATTTGGAAGGGATGAATGGAGCATTTAATCTCAACCTCTGCAAAGTGCAGGAAAACCAACTATGAACTATCCATGAAAGATCTGTCCATTTTCTTTAAAATAAAAATTGAGAGAGGGAGAACCTCCATAGTTGAATACCATTGGTAGAAAGTGAAAATTCTACTGCATGAGTAGAAATCAACACATAAAACGTAAGACAAAAAGTTCTTCTAATAAGTTAAAGAAATAAATTAAATGATACATGTGTGTGTATTATGTATGTGGATAAAATGAAGTTAAACCTGAATCTCTAATTAAGTTTCTATTACATGCTAATAAGGAAGGTGGGGAGAAGAAAAATTAAAAACACTTAATAGCAATATAATTTTCATTTATAGATAAATTTTGGATAAACTCAAAAAGAAATTAGTTTTAATAAGAGCAGAAAATGTGCTGATACCCACATTTGTATTGTTGGATCCCAATCTTTCTCTACATCAAAATCAAATAATGACTAATGTAAAAACTAAAAACTTACTGATTTCAGACAGCTTTATTGTAAATAAGAATAAACTTGGTGCAAACTATTATTGTTTTCCTTTTTAAAACACAAAAATGGAGCAGCATCACAAAGTTTTTGTGACTGAAACTTTAAAAAAATACTAATTGACAATAATAACCCGTGTTATTATAATGAAGTCTCTTTCACTATAGCTTCATCCTTTCCTGTATATTATCAAAACCCTAATGTTTTGTAAATAACACCTCAAATATGGCCAAGAAAGATAACAGGTAAGAAGACATTTGAACAAAATGGAAGAGATATATATATATATATATATATATATATATATATATATATATATATATGTGTGTGTGTGTGTGTGTGTGTGTGTGTGTGTGTGTGTGTGTGTGTGTATAACATATACATATATACATACAGATTTACCTCTTGACTCCCAATATTTTCTAAAAAGGTACTTGCTTGAAAAAAGTTAATGATGACACCTGTGTATAAGTATTCAGAGTAAAACGGACAAAATAGGTTTACTGACCATGAACTAAAGAAGCATAAAGTTTCCTACAATTTTTTTTGCTTTACACTCAGTATTTATTTAAATTCATTGCTTGGAAAACGACTCAGAAAGAAGACAATGAATCAGATGAGAAGTGAACCAATTACTTACATACATACAGAGTTAATTTATATGAAACGAAGTCATATTCTCTGTAGCTATAGCTGATCTGATCACATTTTTTTTCTTTTGTGAGAATTTGTTTAGCAGAATTTTAGAAACTAATTTTGAAAGAGTTATAAAAGAAATTAGAATTTTAAAAGAGGGGGTATAATAATTAATATATTATTATATACTGGAAAAAATGACTACGTGGACTTAACAGATGTTAACTGTACTTAGTTCAGTCACAGTATTGCAATGATTTACTGATTTTAATAAATCAATCATATCTTTTAAATATAGCCCATTACATTAATCAGAAATGATATATATTTATGTACAATTACCAAATGATTAATTCTATTAACTTGGCTAATAAAATGTCTTCCAATTTAGTAGATGGCAACAATTTTGTAAGAAAGATTTAAAGATTTTTAAGTAAGATTTCTTAATACTAACAGCCACCAGGGGCTCCAGAAGTATAACATATATTATACAGAAATGTCCTCTATGCACACTAATCTGATAACTGTTATATTATTCCTTAAAAGTGCCCATATAGATATATTTATTTCTAATTTCAGGTTTTTAAAAATTTTCCTAGGGTTATATATCACTCCAGTCATAAACAATTCTGAGCAGTGTACATCTCAAATCTGCACTTGATATGGCCCAATGGGCTAATCAATAAATAAATTCATTCTCAAATCTCCATAAATTGGGTTAAAAAAATAGAAAACAAATTAATAG
The DNA here is from genome assembly GCA_012654045.1 of Ptyas mucosa. Classification (NCBI taxonomy): domain Eukaryota; kingdom Metazoa; phylum Chordata; class Lepidosauria; order Squamata; family Colubridae; genus Ptyas; species Ptyas mucosa. The sequence continues at coordinate 25,731,236 of WNWU01000001.1, forward strand.
TAATATACAACATGTCTTTAGCCCCAGAAGCTTTTCTTCATATAACCATTTTTTTAAAAAAATACTACTAGAATCAATAGTGGGAATAGAGGATTATTTTATAGTTTTGGCATTGATGACATTCTTTATCTTACTGATTTTTGAGAAGTAGAAAGAACAAAAACCAAACCCAGTAACAAACAGTTTTGGGAACCAATGTCAAGAGGTCAATGTCAATGTTTATAGTCTAAAGGCAACCACATTTTTTTTGGTAGAAAAATCTCACTATATTCCATGGAACCTAATAGCTAGAAAGTGGACATAAATTACAATTCTCTAAACATTAGATTGAGTGTCACACTCACATTTGCAGGCTGTGTTTTTCCCGTGAGAGAGGGCAATGTTAAGGACTAATACAAAACCGTCCCAATGTACTTCTACAACATACTTCATTCAGCATTGGGAGCACGGGACTTTCCTTAAGAGCCCTTATGAAGAAGTAAATGAAGCTTACGTGCAGCTGGGAGCACTTGTTTTCTTCTGAAGGAAAGGTTAGATCCGAAAGTAATCTTCAAAGCCAAGAGGTTTTCCGGCTCAGTGAGGTGTAAACTGTGAGAAGGGCCACCTGCAGTTCTCCGATATATGGAACATTTTCCAGACAGGTCTGTTTGGTTTTTCAGGTTCTTATACACACCCCCTTTTGATGACAATGATAATACAGACGGTGACACAGCTGAAAAGAGAAGTCGCTCTTAAAATTGAGAAGAGTCCAGTTTTGAACATTCACCCATTTGCTTAAAAAAATTCCCTCTTTCCTTCCCTGTGTAATTTGGATAGGCATAATTGCCTTCATCTGATACTTGTTTTGTGTTTTCCTAAAGAAAATGGAATTATTGGGTACATAAAAGTAGATTTTATCTTTTGGGTATAGTCTGTAGATCAAATCCTAGCAAATTCTTCTAAATACGAGGAATGATGAAAATGCATCTATAACTGAACTGGAAGACATAATTGGGGTATTTATAGAACATTGTAGAACATTCTCCGGTGTTCAGTTTTAAAAGCAGCAGCAGTGATATGAGTAGGATCTGAACTGCTTTAACTATTAGACTTGGGAATAGTAAAATGTAAGTCGTAAAGCTAATCATTTCTATTTACACAATCCTTCACACATGTTTTTTTAAGCTTGAGAGACCTTATATAGTTTACTTCTAAAAAGCAAATGTAAACAATGATGTATGGATTATACCTTTGTGGTCAAAATTGATATAGATTTGCAACGGGGTGACACAAGTAACATTATAACTCCGTTCATAAGGTAATGTTATTTTTGTACTCTTGTTAACACTTACCAAGACTGCTGATAAAACTGAATTGATGTTGTTATTGACTGAGATCAGGACCTCCACTTTGCCTAAAAATCAAAAACTTAGAATAGCACTCAAAATTTGAGGTTTATACTTGCTGTCCTCTTAAGTTAATTAATTGATGAGGAGCACGATTAATTGTCATGCAAAGCAGAGCCTCTTCAGATTCCAAAGAACCTCTCTAATTGCTGAATCACATATCCAAGATACCTCCTGATCCTGAATTGATTCATCCAAAACACAAATCAGAATATATCAATTAGACATATTTACCACCCATCAAAAAGCCTTCAAACAGTGTTGTTACATGATTTAAAAAAAATGATACTATAGGAGAATAATTGGATGAAGCATGGATTGCAGACTAAAAACTGCATAACATTAGGTTAATTTTTTTAAACCTAATGTTATGCAGTTTATAGTCTGCAATCCATGCTAAAGGTTAAAAAAAATTAAAAAGCCATTAGATGCCTTTCAATATGAATTTGCTCCTGAATATTAGAAAGATACCTGCCTTAAACAAAAAATGAAACCAAACTTTAAACTGTTGAACTGTTGAAATTAGCAGTATGATGAGGAGTAAAAGAGGTCATGTCATAGTGGACGTCACACATGCAGGCTGGAGATTGCCATCCATGCTCCTCCCTATGTACCAGTGCAGAAGACCAATTAAGTTTAGCTACCTATTCAGTTTTGCACTTCATATCAAAAGCCATGATCAATATGAAACACTTTTCCTTCTTTGAAAACATGCTGGGTTTATAAATACTTTCTCAACCTAGAACAAAACAGTGCTTTGGTTGGGCCTAAAAATACTTAGGGAAAGCCCTGCTGAGACTATATTCTACATATTTTATTCTCATGGTGGTCAAAAACAGGTTTGTAGGAAGCCATAAATAGGAAATGAAGTCATCCTTCCATTTGTATTCCCCAATATGTTTACTGAGAGTTATACTAATATGGGACTTAATAGGTACGTACTAAATATTAGAGGAATATAGACGTGGTGGGTTGCCCCTGGTTCGCACCGGTTCTAAAGAACCGGTAGTAAAACTGACAGGAGGCTCCGCCCACCGACCCTGACATCATCAGAATGCTTCTGTGCATGTGCAGAAGTTCTGCGCATGCGTGCGCGCGGCCCTGTTGCAAACTGGTAGTAAAGGTAAGTAGAACCCACCCCTGGAATATAGTAGTTCAGTAGAGGAACAAATTACTCATACTGGGTGGTTGGTGCACAGCTGCAAAGAGCCCAAGATGAAGTGAATTATCTAGACCTTGTTCAGTCTGGGGTATTGTATTGAAACAGCATTAGTTGCACTTGTCAGTGACCTTTGGAGAGTTCAGGATGGCAGTGATGCAACCATTCTAGTCCTTCTGGACCTCTCAGTGGCTTTTGATATCGTCAACCATGTTATGCTTCAAGACCAGCTTTGGGAGTTGGGAGTGGGAGGCACTGCATTATGAAAGATCTCTTCATTCCTCTGCAGCCAATTCTAGTCAGGTTAGTGAGGGAGCAGATGCTAAGCCCTAGGCTCCTGCAATACGGGGTGCTCAGGGATCAAACCTTTCCCTTTCTTTTTAAATATCTATATGAGGGAGATTGCCTGTTTTTGTATGGAGTGCAGTATCATCATTATGCTGATGACACACAGTTACATAACTGGTGATGCTGTGGTGGCTCTGGCCAACAGCCTGGAAGCTGTAACGGTCTGGATGGGATGGAGCTGGCTTTGGATCAATCCCGGCAAGCCAAAGAGGCTCTTGGGTTTTGCCTACCCCCAACCCAGCCAAGATGATATTTCATCTCTGACTCTGCACAGGGTGGCACTCCCCGGACTGAATTGGTGCACCATTTGGGAATCCACCTAGATTCCTTGAGGAGCAGGTGGCATCAATGGCTGGGGCACCTTTGCATAGATTCCTATAGTACGTCACACTGCACCCCTTCCTGGACTGGGAGGCCTTGTTCATGGTTGCTCATGTCTTGGTCACTTCCTGTTTGGCTTACTGCAATGTGTTCTACATGAGACTGGACTTAAAGACCATCTAGAAGTAATAGCTGGTCCAGAATGTGACAGTATGCCCAGTGGTGGATGTCCCTAGCTTTAGCCATTTAACACCTTTGTGGCATAACTTCCCTACCCCAAGCTCTGGGATAGAGTGAGGAAGATTTAACAATGACTTGGTTATGGAAACTTAACATTGGTGCCAGGTTTTAAATGTTTATGGTTTTAATAATGAGCCAGTGGGTAGAGTGCAGTACTGCAGGCTACTTCTGCTGATTGCCAGCTGCCTGCAATTTGGCAATTCAAATCTCACCAGGCTCAAGGTTGACTCAACTTTCCATCCTTCCGAGGTCAGTAAAATGAGGACCCAAATTGTTGGGGGCAATATGCTGACTCTGTAAACCCTCTCTGTTAGAGGGCTGTAAAGCACTGCGAAGCAGCATAGAAGTCTAAGTGCTATTGCTATTGCTACATCCAAGATAATGTTGGTACAGCAGGACTTTCCTTTCTCCACTCTGCTTTGCATTCTGTGCGAGTTCCTTGAACCTACTATGGATGGTCCTTCAAAACTCTGGAGCAAGGCTGGAAGATGTGTAGAAGACACAAAGTCCATTCTGCTTAAAGAGGAAACTGAAATCTGATTGGCATATAGACAGCTTTAAATCATTTATTGTAAACCTAAAACTGAAAAAAAGGAAAAGTATACACCTGGTCCTGAGTCTAAGAACCTGCCCATTTTACATGACATTCTTTCAAATTGAACCTAGTGTATGAGTTCATAGATTAATTCACTACTTGCTCACAGCTAAACTATTCTTGGAAGAGATATATCATCACTTCAACTGACTTATATGATTATACAGTAAATTTAGATAAAACTGTAAAGTCACTGTCAATCAAGATTTAACCCCTAGTAACTGACATCAACACACCCATGCAATTTTCATAATGGCTGCAGTATCTAGGGCACAAACCCTAGAGGAGTGTTTGTCAATTTTTTTGTAATCATGGATTCTTAAATAAATGTTAGGAAAATGCAGGAATACTCCAATTAAACTCTATCCCCTCTCATATTTTTGCCTTAAAGAGAACAATACCTTAGGGTCTTTTCCCTCAGCAAATAATATTATGGATATAGTTGCATTTGTTTATGCTTTCACATCCCTTGCTTTTTCAAAGACATTTAACTAAATATGATACTCCCAAAATGGATTCAGAATTGAATATCTCTTTAGGACCTGAATTATTTTAGTAATAATAAATTTTTGCTGATTACAAGTGATCACAGTCTCATATAGCACAGCTTATATGGATTAAAGTGTGAGTTTTCTGAAATTTAATATTCACATTGCTATCTGTCCTTGTATGCTTCAATGAACCAATTTCAGTAACCAATATATTTTTACAAGTCCACTGACTGGCAGTGAGCTTGGGAAGGCTGTAATGAACCACTGTTAAAACACAATTTCATTATCACTATATCTATCGATACAAGAAATACCTGATTGACTGCTATTTAAATCAAAATAAAGTCCTTTTGATTTCGATATCTAAGAAGTTTAAACTTACTCCATGGGTTTGAATAGTGCTGAGCTGAAGCACTCTTACCTAAGAGAAGGAAATTAAGGTAGGTTAAAATATAATTTCAATACATTGAAAACCAAGGAAGAACTATAACCAGTTCTCTGTATTTATATTTTAGTCAATTTCTCTCTACCTAAAATACAGCTCAGATTTCAGATGACTCAACTTGATCTTCCAAGCATCGTGTGCATCCAGCTCATCTGTTATTTTCTTGTTTTATGACCCCTTATTATTTTTTATCTGGCAAGTCATCTAAGTAGCTCCAGGGGGCAGTGATTTGTATTATATGGGCTAGGATGACAGAGTGACGAAACAACAGTAAAATCAGAAATGGCAGAGGAGGTTCTAACACACTCAGAAGGTAGAAATTGTGCATAATTGTATATAATTACGATTGGCAAAGAAAAATAACTTTTATTGCCTAGCAAATTCATTCATGAAATAAGTCTAGGAAAACCTCTTGTCTCCACTGCAGGTTTATGGTGAGATCCAACATCCTCATAAAGAAATCGCTTTCCATGGAAAGATCTGCTGAAGAGATTGTTCTGCAGGGGAAAACCCAGTTCATGTAGATGAGGGGCTAGGCAGGCTTTGAAAAGATTCAGAAGAAATGTGTAAGATCTTGTGTAAACTGACTGCCTCTCTGCTAATATTTTGAGCACCTTCCCCTTCATTGGACTTCCCACAAGCCTGAAAAAAGGCTGGTGCTACTATAAGGAAAATGCAGTTTCTAAAAGAGTGGCATCTTTTTTTTTTTTTTGCAGTCTTGTATCAAATCCTTAAAAATAGTGGGTGATTCTAAGGAATTGCAGGATAGTGCTTCGCTCAAGCAAGGACTAAAGCAGTGGTGAAATCCAATTTTTTTTACTACTGGTTCTGTGGACGTGGCTTCGTGGGTGTGGTATGGCTTGGTGGGCGTGGCTTGGTGGATGTGGAAGGGGAAGGATACTGCAAAATCCCCATTCCCTCCTCACTCCTGGGGGAAGAATATTGCAACATCTCCATTCCCACCCCACTCTGGGGCCAGCCAGAGGTAGTATTTGCTGGTTCTCCGAACTGCTCAAAATTTCCACTACCGGTTCTCCAGAACCTGCTAGATTTCACCCCTGGTCTAAAGCACATCTTCCACGCACTGGTGTTCCAGCTGTATTCATCCAAATAACTCTTCCAGTTATTTTATTGTGCAGAAATCTGGTAATTGTTTTAAAATGAATGAAAATCTCCAGAAGGTAAAACAGTCTGCCTCAATGACCAGATCCTACTGAAGGCTATCAGTATCAAGCAGATCTTGCAAGATCTCAGCATGTATGCAGAAAGCTCTGTATATTCGGCTGAATGAGTATAATTTTCTTCTTCAGATCTTCTGCCCAGCACACAATGATCTCTAGAAACTGTATCAGCAGTAAAGGGGTTGCTGGGAGTGAGGCTAGAAAACAAAACAAAACAAAACAAAAAAACGGTCCTTGCTTCTACATTAAGACTATAAATCTAAATATATTAATTACAGTATGTACTTATTTTTATATGATGATGTTATACATCTTGAAACAGGGATCTTAATATCTATCCTACAGCTGCAGCAGTACAGAATCTTAAGGAGATTTTTTTTTACAACCAGACTACACATGCATTTCTCATTTTAGTATAATTACTACTATTATCCCCCCAATCTCACATACACCCACACAAATAACATTTATGTTCCCATTTTTATTAAACCTCATGTGTACACACAGACAAAACCGCACAGCCTTATTAGTGCCTGGAGAGACGGTACATGCAGACAAACACACATATAAGAACAACGCATTACTGTGTCATACACATAAATGTCCAGGTGTCCTTAATAGCCACTTCAGTAATAGCACTGGAAAGAATGTGACCAGTGATGCTCTGCAGGCTTTCCCTACATTTCCCTACATCAGGGGTGTCAAACTAGCAGCCTGCAGGCTGGATGCATCATGTGCAGGCCACGCCCACCCCAGGTCCGTGAATGGGAAAAACATCGCGAAACGTCACCTGTTGGCAATGCGATGCAGCAAGTTTGACACCCGTGCCCTACATTAAGCCATGGTGGCACAGTGGTTAGAAAGTAGTATTGTAGCAGTGGTGAAATCTAAAATTTGTTACTACCGGTTCTGTGGGCATGGCTTGGTGGGAGAGGTAATGTGACTGGGTGGGTGTGGCCAATTTTTTTTTTTACTTTTAAAACCATTTTTTCTACAACCTCTTCGGCGAAGAGGTTGTAAAAAAATGCTTTCAAAAGGCTCTGATGATCCCAACTGAGTTGCCTGATCGGCAGAGAGTTTTTAAAAAACCCTCTGACGATCAGGCAACTCAGCTTGGATCGTCAGAGCCGTTTAAAAGAAAAAAAGCCTCTGATGATCGCGTGGCTCAGCTGGACATGGGGGGCAGGGACAGGGATTTTTGCTACCGGTTTTCCAAACCACCCGCCTCCATTGCTACCGGATCGGGTTATCCGGTCCGAACCGGAAGCATTTCACCCCTGTATTGCAGGGTAACTCACTGCTCACTGTAATTACAATTTCTAGACAGATAGCCATGTAGGCCCTTGAAGCAGAGAATGCAACATTAAACTAACTTAATTAGTTTTGGAGATTACAGCCCACTTTAGCAAATGTATGAAATAAATTCCTTAGAGGAGATTACATTGGAGGGGTGGGGGTGGAGAGAGAGAGAGAAAAGGAGGGAGGAAGGGAGGAAGATTGTGAAATAAGAGAATTAGTTTGGTGAGTGGCCAAAGTCAAAGCAACTATTGGGGTAACAGACATTTTTGCATCCATTAGTCAAAACATGGAGCAATGGGGAATTATAGGACTGACAGTTGGTGTTCAGTCTTGATAATTTTCTACTTAACTGTTTCAGGATAACATTTATCATTGTGATTCCTTTTCTGCTGGCCAACTTGAAGGTACCGTATTTATTGGCGTATAACATGCACTTTCCCCCCCTGAAAATAGGGGGCAAATGATGTGTGCGTGTTATACGCCGATATAATGTTAAGAAGCCATGTTTTTACAGTATTAACAAGTACCGGCAACCTGCGCCTTCCTCACGTCTAATTCTCGCGGCCGTCGGAGCGTAGTTTTTTCCTGAAATTTCCCTCTTAAAATGAAGGTGCGTGTTATACGCCTGTGCGTGTTATACGCCGATAAATACGGTAATAATAAAAGGGTCTATGCGTTGAAATGTTGCTCTTATTGTATGTGTTGGAAATGGCAGCAGGATACTTACTCATTTTCTCTTTATGAAGCTATTTCTAACTCAAAAAGCTATTCATTTCAATTGTTGCAGAATTTATGTAAGAGTGAAAGGGAACAAGAGTACTACGGAAATACTAAATCACACATAGTTTCAAAGGCCAATCTGCTGTCACTTGTGCATTATCAGTCATTAGAGTTACAACATTAATTTTGCTACTAAAGTTGGAGAAGTTTGTTTCCGAGTTCAAGCACTACCTAGTCCTGGGATAATTGCCTACATTCATATGGTTGTGGTATAATAATAATAGACTTTTCAAGCCTTCATGGAGATGTACCAAAGCTGTAAAGAGGAGCTTAATTATGATTTATATATTTATTTATCAAACAAATTTATTTAACTGCCCAACTCACACATAGGTGACTTCCTGTAACATTCTATCAGTAGTAAGTGTGGAGATTGGCAAAAGATACACAATATTACTATTATAAGTGCTATGAAAATATTCTATTGATATGAATTATTAAAGTTATGAAGTTTGCTATAAGTATTGATGGCATCACTTCTTGGCCCTGATACTTAATGCTCAGTTATTATTTTCTTTTTAAACATACATATATGAATGTTGCATGTGTATCAATCCTCATGATCTGATTTTATTTCAGTAAAATGATAGGATGTTAAATTGTATATGCAATCTATTCACACTTTCTGTAACAAAATACAGGTAGTCCTTGACTTACAACAGTTCGTTTCTGTTGTAAAGTTCAAAGTTACAATGGCACTGAAAAATGTGTCTTATGACTTACGAACTATTTTTCACAGTTATGACCTTTGCAGCATCCCTATGATCATACGATCAAAATTCAGATACTGTGTTTCCCCGAAAATAAGACCCTGTCTTATATTTTTTTGAACCCTGAATTAAGCGCCTGGCCTTATTGCCATGTGCTCAAAAGCCCAATTGGGCTTATTATCAGGGGATGTCTTATTTTGGGGGAAACAGGGTACTTGCAACTGTTGCTTTGTCCCAAGGTCATGTGATCCCCTTTTGAGACCTTCTGACAAGCCAAATCAACGGGGAAGCCAGATTCACTTAACAACTGGGCTACTAATTTATCAACTGCAGTGATTCACTTAACAACTGTGGCAAATGAAGCAAACTCACTTAATAAATGTTTCACTTAACAACATAAATTTTGAGCTCAATTGTGGTCATAAGTCGAGGACTACCTATAGATGTTTATATTATTTACAAACAGGGTGGATAAAAATCAATGATTTTTTAAAAAAATTAAAAAATGGATTTTAAAAAATTTAAATCGGATTTTTTAATTTTAATTAGATTTTTTTAATCAAATTTATTTTAACAAAATGCTTTTAGAGTAAAAATCTATCTAAAATAGTTTTCTATTTAAGATACATTAATAATTTAGTTTATTCAGCATGAAATGGAGCTTACTTATGTAGCATGAGGCTTTATATTCTACAATATTTACAATTTTGGTAAACTCATTCAATGAATCCAAGCTCTGCAAGCTGAGATAACATGCACTGCATTGATGCATTCACACAATTTCACAGTAACCATGAGATAAATCATAAAACAAAGTTCAGGAATATTCCTTAACCCATTGTTTTGTAAATCTATGTACACTACAAACTGTATGATTGTTTGAAAAGAAATGCATCTGTACAAGTGGTGGGTTCCTCCCGGTTCGGCCCGGTTCTCCCGAGCCAATAGTGGTGATGATATGATGTCACCGAACTGGTTCTGCCCCCCGTGCCCCCGTGCCCCCCGCATCCCCTGTGCCCCCCCTCCCACATTATTCTTACCTTTTATTTTGCCCCACCCCCAATCTATTGCTACCTCCTGAGTCCCAGCTGATGGCTAGAGGGAAAAAAACTGTTTAAACTCTTGCTGCGGGGCTTCAAAGGGCCGCCCTACAGCTGAACAGTGTTAAAAGAAAACAAATGAGTAGACCGGTGCCTGAAAAAATACATCAGTAGATCAGTGCCTGCAAAAATAAATGGGTAGATCAGTGCCTGCAAAAAATAAATGGGTAGATCGGTATAGTTCTGCAAGCAGTTAAAAGCCTGGTAGACCAGTATCTCTGCTAAATCCTAAACGATTGTCACATGACCATCAAGCCACGCCCACAAAATAACCCACGTCCACAGAACCGGTAGTAAAAAAATTTAGAACCCACCCGTGATCTGTACCACCAGACTCTAAATGTGAGGAGGAAGGGCAAACAGTAAAAATGAAAGTGAAACCTTCTAAGCAGTTTATAAATATAATATTAAAGAGCACCTGTCATTTCAGATCCATCATGGCAGCGCCTGTTAGAGGGCATCCACTCACCTGCTGCCTGCCACATCCATCACCTTGTTGTGTCACTGCCGCATCACCAGCCATCCCATTAGAGTGAATGGGACTGTGGGTGAGTCAACAGTGGGTCAGAGGAGGAGCCACTGTGGGACAGAGATAACAGTTGCTCTTTTAAAATTATGATTTAAATTGAGTTGATTTAAATCAAGCCCTTTTACTAGTGATTTAAATCATGACTTAAATCGACTTGATTTAAATCAAATCCACCTTGTTTACAAAATGTCCAATTTATAGCACAAATTATCAGAAGTATACAGAAAGATTGACCTTTCAGCTGTGAATGATTGTTTCTCAGAACCGTGTTGTCTTTTCCTTCTTGAATAAGTTACGTAAGAATTTAATTATATTTTGACATACTTGGAATAAAATGCCCACAACATTGCCAGGTCAATACTAAACTAATTGAAGTTCTTGAGTCTTTATACCTTAGAGGCAGGAATGATTACAATGACATCTGAAATCTATTTTGTTTACTGTAATAGACATAAACAAGAAACATCAAACTCGTGATGAACATGTGCTAAGAGCCATTTCAAGCTCTTCTGTAATGAGAAAAATAATGCTGAATGCAGCAACTGTACGCTTAAATAATTTTAAGCATTTTATAAGGAGTCTGGGATTAAATCCTGAATTTCTTGTTGAATGGAAGCTTAAACAGATTTGCAGGTCCTAGACTGAAGATTATTTAGCTAACCTGCTAGATGAAATAGAAGATTATTTGTAAGATTAAAGATAAAGTATGCAGTACTACATGATGATCTTACATTTCTTTAACCTTCTTCATATGAAGTTGAGGGTTGGTTGGTACGGAAATAATGATTACCTACACAATTAACTAGAAAACATTTAGAGCAGCAAAACCAATTGTCCAGAATAAGAATCTTAGCAGATCAAGTCCTGCGTATGTCTACTATAATGTAGATCTTATTGAGTTTAGAAGGGCTATTCCCAAGAAAGCTTTTGAGAATGGAGCAGGAGTTTATTAGTAGTTTATTAGGTCTTGCTGATAAAGATGAATACAATGGCAGGAGCCTTGCTGCAAACTACTCTTTGCAGTATCTATGGCAATTCTCAGTCATTCAGTCATGGGTGTCCCAAAGGGGCTTTTTCAAAAGGCAACTGGACTTTGTTTTTCCTTGAAGATATTTCGCTTCTAATCCAAGAAGCTTCTTCAGTTCAGGGGAAGGGATATGATATCACCTATCTCCTGTTTACAATAGTCTTTTCAGCAGTTCCAAGAAGGTTCCACATCCAATTGCACTATTCAGGTGACCCCGAGGACAGAGATAAACCTTCAAGTGACCTCAACAACTCTCAGAAAGAGTACTAACAACTAGATGTCTGCAAGGAATATACAACCTTCCATCCTCTACCATTCAGTAAGAACTGAAGAAGCTTGTTGGATGAGAAGTGAAACGTTTTCAAGGAAAAACAAAGTCCAGTTGCCTTTTGAAAAGCAGCTTTGGGATACAGTATAAAAGCTGATTAGAGAAGTGGTTCTGTTTGCATTTTAGACCAGTACTCCCAATCCCTGGGCCATGGCCCAATACTGGGCCGTGTCGAATTTGGGTTGTGTAAATGGTGGGCTGGCACACTTGCCTTCCTGCGCAGTTCAACTTGCATATACGTGTGCACCGGCCTACTGCTTATGCAGGCCGATTCTCCTCTCAACCCCCCCCTCCCCCCAAGCCAGGCTGCCACTGGGGACCGCTGTTTTAGACTAACCCACATGGAATAAAAAATTTAAAAACTGTAGCAAGAAAAAAAATACAATACTGAGGTAATAAAACATTCAGTAATCAACATCAGATGAATGTCCAAATTTTTTTAAAATATTAAGAACCACAAAGTAATTGTTAAAAGCTGGGAAACTAAGAAAAAAATGTTATTTTCTTTTTAAATTTATTTTTGTAAATAAATTTACTGTATTTTAATGCAATAAAATATGTCAGTGCACTGCACTGGCTAGCTATTTATATCTGTGGATGTGATTTTGGCCACAACATCCTTACAAGATAATGGCAAGCTTGAGCAATATGTTAGAATGCATTAGAGAATCATCTGTTTCATGCAGACACTTGTACCAAATTTTCAAGGATTTCATCCCAGCAAATAAGTAACAAAGAGATCTCTGCCAGTAAACCATTTGTTTATTACATTTATCTCCCTTTTCTTTCACAACTCATATTATGAAATAAAATTCCCAGACGTTCTTAGAGACTGCACAGAATCAACCCAAACTAGCTTAACTTCTACCAATAGCTTCAGAAAATACTTTCTGAAAAGCTGAGCATATCAGCAGAATAATGTTTTAGGTTGGCCGCAATTTTTCTTTACTGTACAAATTTTTAATCAGCTCAGAAGATTCAGAAGATTCCTGGAATAGTCGTAAAAAGGTGATTATTTGCTTGCTTAAGGAAAAATCTGTATATATATTTAAAATGAATGTGAAAGTCATACAAGTTGTTGCAAGGAACTTTGAATATTAAACTACTTTTTTGAACATTTCTACTCGATTACTTAACTGTATACCAAATTACAAATAATTTGTAATTATTTCCTAAAAATGGGTATCTAATTAAAGCCATCTATATTTTTAAAAAAGTAACCAAAACATGGTGGGCATTGAGCAACAATCTTGCTCTATTGAGCTATTTACAAACTGGATATAAACAAGCAAATCCACTGAACAAGTCAGCAATCTCAAATCTGGTGCCTTCCAGATCTTTTGGAAATTTCCAGTCAGCATGACCTGCAGCATGGATTCTAGGATTTGTAAGATTAACATATTTTGAGCATACCAGATTGAGGAATAAAGGAATAAGTCAACCAAATATGAGGTGGCTCCAGTATAAATTTTAATATGAGATCTGTTTCCTACTCTGAAATTACAACATGATGTCAATTTTCAGAGGAATAATAACAGTGCTGAGTGAGACTTCAACTACCATACCAGCTGTAGATCAAAAATAATTTCAAGTAATTAATGCTTGAGATATATTTATGTACCCTTCAGAAGACAAGAGCTGTGTATCATCTCTTCTTTATCTCCTTATCCCAGTTGAAGACCGTCATCTTGAACTAAAACCTATAAAAGACGATGAGGCTAATAACATGTTTAAACAAGGTTGGTGGCATGCCTTACATTTCTGCCTTCATTTCTCTTGAAGCTGATGTAGGTCTTCATAATGACCTACCGATCCTAAATGGCAGTTCTGGATTGGGTGGCGTCAGGCAGTGATTAAGGCAAGAATGATGTCAGTCTGGATCAGCATTTAAATCCCAGTCACTTATTTGCATATTCTTATATGGTGCCATATGTTTTCTCAACAAGAGATTTATCTGAGAAGCAGATGGCACAGTACCAGTGATTTAAACTGCAATGCTATACACGCACTCATCAGAGAGTTAAGCCCATTGAAATCGGAATTGTTTACTGCTGAGATGAGCATAAGAGGGAGTTATTAGGGAGTTACCATTACCATCCAGCATACTGGAATGGGCAATTCAATTATTCGTTGTTAACCTTATAATGTTAAATTATATCTAAGATGATTTTATACTCAGGATAACAACATGCAAAAATAAATAAATAAATAAATAAATCAAACAATTTCCTATCTAAACCATAGCAATAGACTGTAGTTGGACAGAATTCCATAAACGTTTGCCAGGTTTTTTTTTTCCATTGCAGGTCTAAACACTGAACACCGTAGGGTTAAAAAGATCCTTAGAAAATCTGATCAAATATGAAGAATACGCAGAAGCTACAACAGATCAAAAATGCAGTGACCTGCCTGTGGTTGGTAAGGTGAACTATAACCCTGAAATATCAGTTCTCTGGCCACTGTCAGTAGGTTTCTGAATACAATTTAAAATTCTGGATTTTTTAAAAAAATCTATAAATTCCTTTATGGGTTGGTTTCCAGTTATTTCCAGGACTGACTTCTGATAGAATTGATTTCATCTCAAGTAGGAAAATTTCAGGCTATATGTGAGATTTGGAGTGAAATACTTAAGATTCCATTCCATTAGAACAATCTTCTTCCAAAGCTTTGAAGGACTGCTTCTCTGTGGACCTTCAGAAATTGCTTAACTGAAGCTTTCCATGGAGTTTTTCATTTATGAAAACTATTGCTTGGATTGTAGTTGCCAAGGTAGGTTATGCCTTTATTAGTTTAATTGGTTTTATATATTTGTTTATATTGATATTTTACTTTCAGAGTTTGATGGAAAAAAAGGATTGTAAATCAAGATCACACCAGGAAAGGATGAAAGACAATTACCACAAGCAAAAATTCCCAAATAATTTCCTGATAAGGAAATTACATCTGCCCTGTTATTATTTTAGTTCTTGTGTTTTTGCATTTTATATCATTATATTGTATCTTTCTTAAGATTCAATGACCAGAACTACACACATTGTTTCCAACCTATCACATTATTCCAAGTGTGATTGTAAGAGAAATGTATAAATCAGCTGACATTTTCATCCAACTAATCACCATTATTCAAATATTTGTTCTTGTTCAATTACTACTAGGTCAAACTGCTATTCATGTAAATGCAAATCTGGATATATTTTTTTTAGTCCGAAGGATGGAATATTTTTGGTTCCTTACATTGATGAACCATAAGCACCATTTTAATCATTTCCCATAAATTGGAGGAATTCTTCCAGAGTTTTGGATTATTCCTTTTTAACCACCTTTAATAATGTATTTCTATCAGCTAATTTTGCTCAGATCTAGATAGAACTACTATAAACTGTAAAATTAGGTTTCATGTGCCAATCTATGGAAAGGGTTATGTATAGTGGGCAACACTGAAAGGCAGACCCGCTCAGTTTTATTTTCAGATCCCACTTAAATTTCAGGTATTATCGCTTAACAGGACCTGAACAGGGCCTGGGGCTAATTTGGATGTGGGTCAGAAATTATCTACTAAAAACATGGAAACATGAACAAACCTGTTGATTTAGAATCAGGCAATTGCAATGATTTAGGTCTGGTTTGAGCAGAATATTTTACTAGGTTTGTTGTTTGAACAGAACCCTTTCAAGTTTATCAGTCAAGTTTATCTGCCAAGTCACATAGATCCTGTCACCTAATCTTTTGTAAACTCATTTGCTTCACTGTATAGAGTGGAAAGCAAAGTTCACTGATTTCAATATACATTGAAATAAATGTTCATTTTAGTGTAGATTAGAGTAGTTTTCAGTATACGCTGGGAAAAAGATGTTTGGTCTTTCTAACATTGTTTGTTGCACTACATGAAATGTGCATAAGTTAAAAAAGGAATGGAAGAAAAAATGATAATCTCAGATGACTAACGGAAATGTAAAATATGGTCTCTGCAGAAGACATCTGCATCTCTACAATTCCCCCCAAACTTTGTGTTTGTGTTAGAGATAGAAAATGAAAGAACTATTGATACTTCTTCACATGAATGTAATATTGTACTTTTCTTAAATTTCCCCCCCAAAAAGATACTCATAAGAGAAGTGTAATAATGGCAATAGAAGTTGCTTAGCCACTTTATTAGTGAATATTAAAAATAAAATCTATAGAGTTTGATGGCTATTGGCAGCGATATACAAACAGTTGTGATAATCAGTGTTCAGTGAGCCTCTGCTTTATATCAACAGGTCAATGGGAAAAGATGCAGAATAAAATGCTAAAATACACGGAATAAAATATTAGCATTAACCTTATTAAACAAAAAGGGCAATTATGAATTACTTTGACTCTAGTGCAAGTTTTTTTTAAAAAAGACAGATTATCACATTATGTATAGATGTATGAAATTTGACTTGACAAACAATCATCTTCTAGCACAGTGTTTCTTTAGCTTTCTGCATGCATCACTAAACAAATGTTTAGGGACCACCCATTTAAGCAAATACCTCTCCCTGCATTTTTGTCTTCAAGAGCATGAGTGTTCATGTTTTTTTAGCAAATAAAATAATGATTATAGATAAATCTGTGCATACCTCCTATCCCTTCCATTTAGAAAAACAAATCAAGTATTAACCTGCTTGAATTGTTTTATATTCTCAGTGCCATGTAACAAAAGCTCTAAGCATCAACTTGCCAGCCACAAGAGATGACAATTCATGTGCATCCAGAGCCTGTAACTTCACCCAATGCCTGTTTTTCTATACATTATTGTTTACATTACCCCTTGTATACTGTAATGGAAGATTTTTCAGTCACTGGTACATGTTTGTGAACCAATAATAACAACCCCAAATTTTGGCCCGACCAACTGACGTGTGTGTGTGTGTGTGTGTGTGTGTGTGTTTGCTGAAGTGGTGACTAGGATTTGGCCAGTGACTATTGATAACAACAGACCTTTTGACTGACCTTCCCAGAATCACCATCATGTGTGAATCAGCATCTGGAGGCTGAATTTATATTTGTCTTCTAGTCCCTTTTTCATCTGTGACATGGTTTTCGGATTGTGAAATGGCAATGGCTCAACTTTGTCTTACCATTTTTGCCTAGTGTCTTGAGGTTGAAGACAATTATCTAGACACAAAGGCTCAACTGGACATAAATCTATACCATAGCTTTGGTTTGGTTGAGTGTTTTTAAACATGACTCACAGTAAGGGGGAACTGTGCAGTGGTGGGATTCAAGTAATTTAACAACCGGTTCTCTGCCCTAACGATTTCTTCCAACAACCAGTTTGCCAAAGTGCTCAGAAAGTTAATTGGTTCTCCCGAAGTGGTGTGAACTGGCTGAATCCCACCACTGGAACTGTATCAATTTAGATGAGGTCTCCAATATAAAGGGGAGAGTTTCATTTTTTAAAAAAAGAAACAAAACTTATAGTCATGCCATTATTTTTGTGAGGGAGATAACTTAAAGATACATGTGAAGTTTGGGGCCTGGAACAAAAATCTGTTCCAAAGAACTGGATTGGATAGCAAAGCGCATGGGAAAAGAATTAAGGACTCCTAATCCAGAACTGAAAAACTAGTTTCTAAATTTAAATTGCCATGATATAAGTGCTATTAAATCCTGCTCTAAAAAGACCTGATAAAGGTAAAAAGTACCTGATTATAAATATTTAGTTGCTTCATCTTGAAAAATGCTAAAATAAATTTAGACCAGCAGTGTTTATGACACACCATGGTGATGCCAAAACGGCATGTACTTGGTGATATCATCAACCACATGCTAGTTTATATACTTGCACTCTTCTGCATGATGCATATACATACATTATTATATTTTCATGATGATGTTTTGATGCACATTCCACTATTTAGCTGTAACTTCAAGGCTGAAGCCTGCATTACCAATTATTTGTTAATCTCATATTCTTTACCTTGATATTGATTTTATCATGCTATTCACACTTCAGCAGCCAACACCCAGATAAGCATGGATTAACACCAGACAAACAAACGATCAATAAAAAAAACACAATACCATGATCAAGGAACTACCAAGGAGACAACCAACCCCCAATCCCACCAACAGTGGTTGGGCAAATTTACAGTATATAAACAGAGAATAAAATGAATGGGTAATGAAATGTCTGCAACCAAACTCAAAGAGCACCACAGTTCAACCCTGAGTTACATATGTTCTCTTCTGTTGGGATATTCCAGCAAATCAAACCATCATGGCCAAAAGTAGGGAGCTGGCAGTTATAGATCTGCAATATTGGGATGCAAGAATTTCCTTATCCTTGAATTATACCAACTAGTCAAATGAGTAATGTTCCAACAACATGGAACTCAAATGTCAAAGCAAGTGTGGGAAGATCCTTTTGGGTCCAGTTTTGAGGTCTATGCCCTCTTCTTTTTCTTTCTGACCTCTGTCTTCTTTTCATGAATGACATACCTTGCAGTTCTTGTTAGTTCAGTGGCTCACATATTTCAAAATATGTGAGCAGTTATTTATATTACATATTTATTTTTGGGTCTCTTCTAGTCAATAGATTCAATTGTCTGGCAAGCATTTTGCTAGATCTGCAAAATGTTTGATCCTATATGCTATCTTTGCAAATTTAAATTTTTCATTAAAATTTAATTTTAATTTTAATTTCACAGAATGTAAAATCCATTTCCTACCTAAACCATGACTAAATAAATAAAGAGATACTTTGTTTAATTTATGTTTCAATTGAGATCATCCCAATGAGTTGGGATTTTAATTGCATTTCATTACTAAATATGAAAAGATATGAAGAAATGTTCCAAAAAGTTGATTTTTTTACAAACCTATTTTATTTTATTTTATTTTATTTTATTTTATTTTATTTTATTTTA
>WNWU01000001.1:25750079-25764917 GCA_012654045.1 Ptyas mucosa
TTTTATTTTATTTTATTTTATTTTATTTTATTTTATTTTATTTTATTAAAACACATGCAATGCAAGTGTTATCATCTTTAAAGCCCTTCATGACATAGAATTAGGTTGAGAGGCTGCCTTTCTCCAAGATATCTGCTTACCTCATATACTCTGAGAGGGAGGGTACACACTCCTTCATTGAAGCAGTAGCTTCTTGTGAGAGGCAACAAGTGTTTCTCTTGATGACAGCCCCTGTTTTATGGAGCAATCTTCTTCTAAAAGTGCTGTCAAGACCTAGCATTTTCCCTGGGTCTTTGGGTTGTGAGGTGCCAAAGTCCTGATTGAATGGTGATGATGTTACTGCTGTTTGGCTTACTATTTTATTGTTTTATTGTTGTCACTTGGAGTGCGCATTGTGGCTTTATATCCTTTTTAAAAAGATTTTGCTCCATTTTCTTTTTGAAAGCCACTGAGAGTCACCTGGGTTGAGTTGGGGGGGGGCTGTATAAATCTTTTAAATAAATGGATAAAATAGGCTTAAAAAGGCAAAGGTAAAGGTTCGTCTCGTACATATGTGCTAATTGTTCTCAACTCTAGGGGGCGGTGCTCATCTCTGTTTCAAAGCCAAAGAGCCAGCACTGTCTGAAGACGTCTCCGTGGACATGTGGCCAGCATGAGTAAACGGCCACATGTCCACGGAACGCTGTTATCTTCCCACCAAAGGTGGTCCCTATTTTTCTATATGCATTTTTTACGTGCTTTCGAACTGCTAGGTTGGCAGAAGCTGGGACAAGTAATGGGAGCTCATCCCGTTATGCAGCACTAGGGATTTGAACCACTGAACTGCTGACCTTTTGATCAACAAGCTCAGCATCTTAGCCACTGAGACATAATTTTCATTGTAGTGGTGGAAGTTTTTGCTTCTTTCAAAAAGAATTATCTGGGTTATGAATTGAAGGCTTGTATTTCTTTTTTCAACCGTTTTTCCCTGAAAAAGTCTCCCCAACCCATCTCCCTGGCCTGACTTTAAGATTAAGGGGTTTAATATTAATGGGTGGGGGATGGGGGGAAATCTACCACTGAACCTCAGAATTCAGGGAACTGATTCAGAGCTTTGGCTCCCTGGATCCTGTCTGTCCTTCAAGTTAATCAGGAAACCAAAACTAAGAAAAAGTGTTTTTTATCAGGGCAACCTGGTCTATCCAAATATGGGACAGAACATATTGCTTCTGCTTTCGCCTTTCAGCCCCAATCCAGGAGCCTTTTCAGACAGTCACAACAAACTATTTTTGCGTTAAATTTATATTTTACTGGCAAAGAAGGAAAGGGAGACTAGTATAGATCTATTTCAAGCTATCTAGCTCTCGTCAGCTAGCCATACCCTTCTGGGATCCATACAGGGGTGGGATTCAGCCGGTTTGGATCGGTTTGGGCCAACCAGATGCTAATTTTAAATCTGATTCGCCAAACCGGTAGTTGCAAGGACTGGCTGGCACTGCCCACCCCGCCCCTCCCAGAAGTCTCCACTGTTTTGGATGCCAGGTAAGTGCAGGGCTTGCACAGAGGATCTGGGAGGGTGAAAAACAGGCCTCCCAGAAGTTCTGGAAGTCTGGAAATGGCCTGTTTCTGGACTCCAGAGGACTTCCGGAGCCTAGGGGAGACTGTTTTCGCCCTCCCGGAGGCTCGAAGAAAGCCTCCAGAGCCTGGGGAGGGTGAAAACCCCTTCCCCTGCCATGATGCAGGGGGCTGAGTAGGCCACGCCCACCATGGCCACACCCACCCAGCAACTGGGCAGAGAATCAGTTGCTAAAATTTTTGAATCCCACCCCTGGATCCATACTCTCCTGGGTTGAAGTCCCAAAAGGGTATGGCTAGCTGACGAGAGCTAAATAGCTTGAAATGGATCTATGCTAGTCTCCTTTATTTCTTTGTTGGTAAAATATAAACTTAACAAAACCAAGAATACTAACACTATCTTCATGGTAAGATTACAATACAGAATCTTGCAAGTCTGAAAGCATTCCTTCCCTTCTTGCCTTTATGTTCCAGAGAACTAGGAAGGATTCTTTCTGAGATACTTTCTCAAATTACATTGCTGGTTTAGACTCAAATTTTATTTGTTAGCCTATTGTCTAGGCTATAGTATAGTCTTCTTTCTGTCTCTCAAGGTTATTCTCACTGTCCATTGCAGATCCTCACTAACTTGTCTGTTTTCTTGGCAGAGATCTGGGGAAGTCTATATTCAAGAGGGATTTATTAACAGGCTTTAGGGGCCAGTGAAGCGGAGTCTCTTTCCGGTGGTTTTGTTGTTGTGCTTAGTTATTGTGCCATTTTATATTTTGAATCTTAAATTTATATATTCTGTACGTCTTCCTGATATTTATGTTTGTTTACTGTTTGAGTTTTGTTGTTGCACTCTACCATATTGTTTGAGTGGGCTGGCTCTATAAATCTCGTAAATAAATAAATGACAGGAGAAATCTCTCTGTTATAAAAATGTAAAAAATAAAACTTTAGAAAATGAAGAGGGAAACCAGAACTGTGGTGCAAAGAGGTTTATTATAGTCTATTGGAATATGACTGATATTCAAGTCATTTGACAATCTGTTGTTAAGGTCTTTTCAAAAGCTCTTTTCAAGTAATAGTAACAGAGTTGGAAGGGACCTTGGAGATCATCTAGTCCAAACCCCTGCTCACGCAGGAGGCCTATACTCGGGATTCGAACTGCTGAACTGCCGACCTTTGTGACAGCGTCTTAACCACTGAGCCAAGGTCACGTGATATTTTCGAGAAGAAGAGACAGCTTTAGAGAATTACATTTAAAGTCCTCTTTACACATCTTTAGACCTTATCTATGGATTTTGTTCTTGAGGCTATGATTAACTCCTTGTATAACCTTGTATCGTAGTTGAAGTAATCCTATTGAATGCAATGGCTTTACTGTTAGCAGACTTGAATAATATTGTGCTATTAGTTATAATAATTCCCTAACATCCTGTCCCATTAACTTTAGAGCAGAAGGAAATGAATTTGTTTTTTAATTTCCAGTATATCATTAACCATTGTTCTTTGGTAAAAATGAGTGTCTTGAAATCAAAGATGGGAAACCTTTTACAGGCCAAGGGCTGTACAGGTAGCCCTCAACTTACAACAGTTCATTTAGTGACCGTTTAAAGTTACAACAGCACTGAAAAAAGTAACTTGTGATAGTTTTTCACACTTACAACCATAGCGGCATACCCATGGTCACATGGTCAAAATTAAATCACTTGACAACTGACTCATATTTATGACAGTTGCGGTGTCCTGGGTCATGTGATCACATTTTGTAATGTTCTGACAACCCAAGTCAATGGGAAAACCAGATACACATAACAACTAAGGAGCCTTGGTGGAGCAGCGGACTAAAGTGCTATTAAGTAGCACTTAGCTGCCAGCTGCCTGCAATTACTGCGAGTTCAAATCTCACCAGGCTCAAGGTTGACTCAGCCTTCCATTCTTCTGAGGTAGGTAAAATGAGGACCCGGATTGTGGGGGCAATAAGATGACTTTGTATAAAAAAGAACACCGCTTAGGGGCCCCCGAAAGCCCTACTAAGCCAGTACATACAAAAGTATGAAGGCTATTGCTTAACGCATTGTAAGCTGCCCTGAGTTTCTGGAGAAGGGCGGCATATAAATCGAACCAATAAATAAATAAATAAATTGCAGTGATTCACTTAACAATTGTGGCAGAAGGATTGTAAAACACACTTAACAAATGTCTCAGCAATAGAAATTTTGGACTCAATTGTGGTCGTAAGTTGAGGACTACCTGTGTTCATTCCTGCAGTAAAATTCGCCCTCTCCATTTTAGAGAACACTCCAGCATCTGAGGGGAAATTACTTTGAGCCATTGAAATCACCACATAGGTGTGTTGCTCAAATTTGAATGACAACATCAGTTGGAGTTATAAAAACTTGGTATATTGCTCAGGGTTGCCCATCCCTGATTTAGGTTGTAGGATTGCCTAGGTTCCTTAAGGTATTTCTGGGTTTCTCCACAGACTAATTGTGACCGTTGATAGAAATAACTGGATTACAGTATTCTGTTTTTGGACATAGGTGAACCTAACACAGTATCCCTGAGGCTTCAGAAGATGGGAAACTCCCCAAAAGGCACCTGGACTTTTATGAAATTCTGTTCATGGGGGAAAAAAAACCCCAAAGCCCTCACACAACAACTGTCTTCTCATTCTGCTTCAGGCAATCAATTGAAGTTATGAAAAATGACATTTGATTACTATGTCATTAGTCCAGGTTGCATAATTGCAAAGGTTATTGTTTCTGCTGGTCCAGTCTTTAAGACTCGCTCTCTTATTTGCCTTTGCGATAACCTCTTGGGGCAGCAAATTCCTAAGCTTTACTAGATTTTGGATAGAAACATTTCCTTTTAAGGACAGGCTCACATGACTAAAAATGCAGCTCTAGGCACACTTACTTTTCAATCAAGCCCAAGGTATACTGACTTCTGAGTAAGCAGACACATGATTGCAGCAAAAGTCATGGTTATTATGGAAAAGCGAAAATAAGAACATAAAGCTGCTTACCCCAAACAGAACAAAATACACTTGTGGTCCTAGTAATTTTGAAAATTGATTTCTACCTGAATCACACATAATTTACTCAAACTATTCATGAAAGCACATAAATTGTGAAAAAAATATGAATGTGAAAATATCATGTCCAGGTACATCTTTTTCAATAATTGACACTAATATGTACATATCTATCAACCCATCTGTTTAAAGTGCATGTAAAAATGTTGGCAAATGATATAGATTGAATAAATTTTAAGTGTGCTTAAAATGCACTCCAATATTCAGGACAAAATAACTGAATTGGGCTATGCATTTCTGGAAGTATTCAACAGTTTACTTTAGGACATCCATAAAAATATAGTTTCAAAGTATACTTTGTGTTCTGTATGTCCTGGTAAAAATAATGCCATAGTAACAATTTCTTGACAATATGAACACGTGATAACCTACAGAAGACTGCTAGCTGTGTTTAGACTTGCATTCAGAAATAGCCCAAGTTTACCTTGTTAGAGTCACCAACTATCCAGCTTGCACCTGATGGCTTTTAGCAAGAGGAAACTAGTTTACCTAAAGGTAATTGGGTTTCATTATTAAAATATTCATACCATTTATTTATTTACTTATTTAAGAGCCATGGTGGTGCAGTGGTTAGAATGCAGTATTGCAGTCTAATTCTGCCAACTGCCAACAGTCCGATTCTGACTGCCTGAAGATTGACTCCACCTTCCATCCTTCCAAGGTTAGGAAAATGAGGACCCAGATTGTTGGGGGCAGAGTATGCTGACTCTGTAAACTGCTTGGAGACGGCTGTAAAGCACCGTGAAGCGGTATATAAGTTTAAGTGCTATTGCTATTAATCTACTACTTTCTGGGAGAGCGAAGAAGATAGCTCACTGATTCAGACTGTATTTTTTTCCCTCTGGTAAGAAAGTAGAGCTATAATCATAGTCGAATCCTTGGTTTCAAATTATAACCAACAAATGGATTTGGAAATATCACAATTAGGTTATAAATTTGATAGAAATTATTGGTATGGTCTTGCATCATCCTGTAACCAGAAACAAACCACCACTGCATTAAATTTTAAGGTGCTGAATTTTATTTTTACATTTACTGTATTTTCAATTTTAATATATTGAATGGAACTATTTTAGCTTAATAGATTTTACATATAATATGAATTGCTGTGGATTCCAAACTGAGGTAGGGAGACTGATCATCAAGCCAATTGGACGGTTCCTTAATTTGTTAGAAAAAGTTGTAAAATAGGATGGTTAAAAAAATGAAACGAGCAGTCCCCATTAATAACTAATCTGAAACTGATGGAATCACTTTTCAATCATTGTGTAATGACAATGACATCCTTGGTTGGTGGATGTTCGGATTCCAATTTCTTCGTCCTCCTTGTTCATGATTTCCTAATGAATACCCACCTCCTCCTAAGCAAACCCAAGTTTCATTTTGCAGATGAATGTGAAAAGCTATCCTTTTATCAAAACGTTAGTTTATATCCAAATGAAGATTGAAGCATAGGTTGAATATTCCATAATTTGTTCTTTAATTATTATATTTCTAAGCCATCCACAGTTGCTGTATCAGTGAGATTGGCAGCATAGAAATTTAATAAACAAACAAATATCAGACTACGGCTTGCAGAGAAATTATACAACTTTTAAGAAATCATACAGGGAAGATTTGTTTGTCAACATAAACTGGAGCTTGGGTGAACTATCTTTTATTGAACAAGCTAAAGTAGCCTTGTTCTTCTAGAGTCCTATTCAACAAACCACAGTTTACAAATCACACTGAAATCCTCATCATCATCAACCAAAACTAAAGATAATATCCCAGAACACAACCCACATTATGATTTCAAGACGTGTAAGAATTCAGTTAGTGTTTGAAGGAAAGTAGAATAAACAGATGGAAGAAGAAACGCTCATGGTCTAAACTGGTGTCTGCTGTTTTTTATAAGGCCAAACCATTGTTTGATGTTTCTTTGGAATGTGATTATAGTTCGGCATGATGATCACAACAAGGAACATGTTGCAGTGAACTTTAGATTTCGGTGCTCCTCCATCTCAATTCTCTTGTCTTTTACTTAGAAGAAGCAGTTTGCAAAGTGTCCCTAAATCAGGGGTGTCAAACTCAAGGCCCAGGGGGCTGATCCGGCCTGCAGGGTGCTTTGATCTGGCCCATGCGGGTGCCCTGGAAACAGCTAAGGCGGTCCCTCTGCCAGCAAAAACGGAACTTGGGAGGGCCACCTGAGAAATCTGTCTCAGCCAAAAACAGAGCTCGGAAACCCATTTTCTCTGGCAGAGTGCTCAGGCCACCACAGGAGCCCCAACATGAGTGACGTCAAGCTGGCCATGCCCACTTTGACCCCTCCCAGGGTCAAACACAACCCTGATGCGGCCCTCAATTAAATCAAGTTTGACACCCCTGCCCTTAATGAATTAATGCATTCAGATAGAACTGAGGTAGTCAGGATGCTTATACTTTAGATTAAGTCTGAACGTAGAAGCTATGGGTAGTAGTTTGTTAGAGGTATAGATTTCTGAAAGAGAAATAAAGAGTCATTTAAAATGCACACACCCATCCTAAATGTATTTTCTTTGGGGGAAAAAAGTCTTAGGATATTTTAATAGACCTAACTTTCAAGCACTGCATTAAAGTGGGCATGTACAACTTCTGCCATCTTGAGGGCCACTTCAGGCTTTGCATAACATGTGACATCCCACATTATAAAAGTGTGGCGAGTGGGAGGCAGCTGAAGCTTTTAAAGGGTGAAATGGATGCTTTAAGCATGTCCATTTGCTTCCTAACCCCCAGAACCCCTGCAAAGCTGCAAATGTTTGGGCTCTACTCTTTTAGGGGAAGCCTCTGAGGGACTCGGAAATAATGCAACTCTTGGTGAAATTATATATACTTGCCTTGGGTTAGAGATTTATTTTTGTTCCTTCACATTTCTAATAGTGCATACTAGGTGAAAGAAGTTACGTGTCTAGAAGTTGGGTATTTCTCATTCCACCTAAGGGTTGCATTTATCAGATTAAGGATATTCATGTCACTTGGTACTTAATCATTTTAGTTAACTTGTCTATGCTTGATGTATTGTTTCCTGGCAATGACATTAACATAAATATGACCACTAGTAAAAATATAACTGGGCCTGACCAAATAAAAAGGGGTATTTATTTCATGATTCTTTTGTCACAGAGGCAGCTGGGTACCTTCATGATACCCACAAGCAGGGGTGGCAGTTCAATAGCCTACCCTTATTCATTTCCCCAAACTCCAATAGTCTAAAGGATACTGCCTCTCTCCATAGTGATAATATTTCATCCATATGATTAAAATCCATTGATAGGCTTATCCGCTTGAATTTGCTTTATTGCTTTCAAATTGCCCAAGCTGAAGACCATCATAATATCTTCAGATTTTAATTGTCCACTGTTTAATTCTGCAATTTGTGAAGAAGTACTTATTTTTATTACCCTTAATTTTTTTTATTCAGCTTTACTATTTACATTGCATTCAAAAACACTGTAAGAAATTCAATTCTTAAGATGCATTGGAATTTTTATAAAGTAAAGGGTTCAATTGACCCTTCTTATAATATAGTTTAGAGCACTACTACACAAGAAGTAATAGAAAATAATTAACTTTCATTGAGTTACACTAGAATTTTTAATATTTGTCATGACGGTTGAATATTAGCAAATGTTAGTAAGTTTCATATTAAGAAATCAATATCAAGCATTCACAGTCCTAATTTACAAAAATGCGATTTCCTGAGATTTCAGCCTGCTACAAAACCCACGCTCCCTGCTTCTAGAAAGTGGTTTGGAGATCATGGGAAGCAGCCTGAAATTTGTAACCAGAACTCCAGTATTTGTAAATCAGGTGTCAGATATCCAACCTTGCCTTTTAGTAGAAGGTCAATGTGACTGTCAGGTAGGAAATTCTAGAATGAAAGCATGAAGAAAAAATGGTGAGAAATGGTGCCAAGGTTTGAAGGGATTAAGGGATTCAGTGAAAAAGGAGACCTAAAATGATTTGGAATCTCAGTTTCTTAATCTCTGAGGTTTAAAGGAAAAAGAAAAGTAACCTTTATCTTATATAGCTCTGAATATGTGTTGGTTCAACTCTTGGTTAAAGATTTGCCTTTCACAACTGAGAAGAGATGAGAAAAAATAGGTTTATATATTGCCTAGATTTTTAATTAATCTGATTTACTCGTATACATTGTGAATTCAGACATTTTCTTTCTCTCTCCTGCCCCCCCAACACTCTCTGTTTTGAAGGATTTTTAATTGAAAGGAATCGTTTAACAAATCTTTTTCTGAATAGAATCAAAAGTTTTCACCCAAAGATATTCTTATCAGACCCTCTGCCAAACAACTGAGGCTAGTGTAGAAACATTGTGATGCAAATTCTGTTTTACATACTTTGTTATCCATCTAAGAAAAAAGTTGAGCAGATGGAAACTGCTCAGTTTTTAAATCTCACCTTTAAGGGTTTTTTTTTTTTTTGCTATTACTTTCAACCTCAAGGCAGACAAATGTTGTCGGTTGAAGAACATTTTTTTGCTCAGGGTTGAAAAAATATCTTCCAATCTTTCGCTTGATAGTTTTCTCATTGAAAATTGCATAACCCACATCAGTTGGTTATTCATTGGAACTACGAGGCCAGTTGTCTAAGCCAGGTACAAAAGAGTGACTCAGAAAGGCGGACACAGAATTATGGAACAAAGGGCTACTAAGAAATTGCTCAACCCAAGAATTTGTTTTCTGTGCCAGGACTGGAGTTTACATATTAAAACCTTTAGCTACACTAAAAATAAAATAGTGGTACAGCAGAAGTCCTGGATCCAGCATTGCACATGTCCTGTTCTTCTACTTACTTCATAACCTTTCCTTAACTGGAAAGGTTGGCTGTGCATCAATTAGAAGCGTGAATCATTTTACATGTCAGCTTATCAACTGCTATTATGAGTGGGAGAGGCATATCTTCAAATCTCTGAGCTGGGGTGAGCTATTATAACTCACCCAAACTTTGCCTCTTTCCAGGGCCCCTCTATGCATTTTATTTATATACTATTGAATGTCGTGATTTATTTATTTATTTATTTAATAAAATTTATATGGCTGCTCAAGTCACTCTCAGTGCCCCTGGGTGGCTTACAAAGATAAAAACCCATAATAAACAAAAATATAAAAACAATAGAAAGCAAGAACCCCCTTCCATGGTGACAACAATCAATCAATCAAAGAAATCACATGATGGGCTTTATCCCATTCTGAGTTTTCCAGACCCATTGGCAAAACTAGTCTTCAGGGTCTTGTGAAAGAGTTTCAAAATGGTGGCCAATCTTATCTTCATGGGGATGAGTTCCACAGGGAGGGAACTACCATGGAGGGGGCCCTTTTTCTTGGTCCTGCTAGATGTACCTACTCAGGAGAGGGAATCCTGGTGACATGCATTCCCAGACAATACAGTACAATACAATATTAAGGCTTCTACTTTTTGCCTTCACTCTTCCTCACTATACCAGGCAATAGTGGATCTTTTAGGAAGATAGGAGACCACAGCTTACACGCAGACAAGACTCATCCTCATGATTGCCCTCAACTGTCTTGATTTCAGAGGCCTCATATATAGGAGAAATAAGGTTTAATAATTACTAATATTACAGAAATAGTAATGGTATGCCAGCATCAACCCTTCACTGTGGACTATCATGTAAATTCTGGGTCCTATAGTTCAATTGGGAAACAATTTTGTAGACAATTTTGTCTTTTGTTAAACAGGGCAACCTTGCATCAGTCAGGGAGGGAGAGAAAAAAAGCTTGGATGAAGGTATTAATACTTCCTTTTCCAAAGAAACTGGAGCAAGCTGGAACAACAGCCCTTGGTACATAAAAGGATATTTATGCAAGTATTTGCTTTTGCAAACTAATAAAGGGTTAAACTGGAGAGGAGATATGGGCATGCATATAAACCCCACACCAACATAACTGCATATCACAAATTGTTTTAAATTTCTGAGGAAAAGTTTGATGGAATTTATAAGCACCTTTAGTTTGGAAAGGGATGCAAAAAAAAATTACACCCACCAAACACTTGTAAATCCCTTCTAAAACTTGGTTCTACATGTGCAAATTCTGGCACATTAGAAATGGAACAGATACACCCACACTAAATTATAAATTATCTGCTTATTTTCAATCTGCAAGCTATAAACAAATGTTTTCATGAGCTTGGGTTTTGCTTTGCTTTCCTTTGCTTATTGTGGAATGGCAATAGCTAATTATGTATTATGTATGTAGGTACATGTTGGAAATGAATGTTTTAAGGAGATAACAAAGGGAACAATTGTATTTTTCAAAGAGGGAAAAGTTTCTTTCCAAATTTTCAGATATGTATGCTAACATTTTTTCTAAGGAGGGGATAAAGCTATGGGAAGCAGTATTTAGGTATAATATGGAATTAATTAATCATAAAGTTAGCATTTACTGCAACCTTAAATCCCCACCCGGAGATTTAAATTCTTAAATTCTTTTAAGAATGCCATGCCTACCTTAAATTTGGGCATAAAAATATTGTATTATGGATCCATGCCTTGATTTAACCAGAATCCTAGAAGATCCAGATTAACGATGTAAATCTATTTCAGATTTTATGTTGGCAAGAGATCAATTCAGTTTTCTTGCAGGATGAATACCAAATTTGGACAGAACACCAGGAGGCACTGTGGCTGCATCCATACTCTTAATTCAAAGGCATTCCCATGTCTTATAACTGTGTTTTGTTTTTGAAATTTTCACTCTTTGTGTAAGTGTTGCTTTTGAGGGGTCCCTTCAAATATTAGCCCAAAGAGTGTCAGACTTTTTTCCTAGGTCTGTGATGGTGAACCTATGGCACGTGTGCCACAGGTGGCACGTGGAGCCATGTCGGTGGGCATGCGAGCTCAGCTCTGGCGTGCATGCATGTGCTGGCCAGCTGATTTTTGGGCCTTTTGGGCCCACTGGAAGTCAGAAAAAAGGCTGTTTCCAGCCTCCGGAAGGCCGGGGGGGGGGGAAGAGAGGCCATTTTTGCCCTCCCCAGCCTCCTAGAAAGGCTCTGGAGCCTGGGGAGAGTAAAAAATGGGCCTTCTGGTGGGACCAGAAGTTGGCAAACTGGCCTTTTCTGCCCTCCAGAGTCCTTCAGTAGGGTGGGGAAGGCCATTTTCACCCTCCCCAGCCTCCTAGGAAGGCTCTGGAGCCTGGGGAGACTGAAAAACGGTCCTACTTTGCCATGACATGCTAAAAGTGGGGGGAGCACATAGGGGGTTTGTGCATGCATGCATGGGGGATGGGTTGCATAGAATTGTGGGTGTGGGCACACGCATGAGAGACCCTCTTGCACTCCCCCCCACTTCTGGCACACGATGGCAAAAAGGTTAGCCATCACTGTCCTAGGTAATTCTTAACTCCAAAGTTGCCAGGTGCATTCTTTCAGCCGTTATTTTATCCTCCCTTGAATTTACTTGCCCCAAGTGTTGAAGAAATAGAAAATGATGATGTCATATTGTCTCTACCAAAAAATTTTGTGGAACCTCCAAGCAGCACACCCATAAATCTGACAGCTAGAATATAGGAAACTTTATTTACAGTGCAACTTAACAAGTACCAACTGGTAAGTCCTAATTTGGAGCAAAGCTATGATGGATCAACAGGATAAGATCATACAAAATAAAAGATAGTCAAACATTTCCTTCTCTTATTATTGTTTTATGCAAATAATTATTCCTACTTCCTGAATAGCTTTGTCCCCAAAATCCAGTGTAAAAAAAACCTGCATTATGGTGGGCATTCTAGAAGTCTGAACCATAGTTTAGACAGCAGTGAAGAACTCTAATGCGCCAGAACCACATCTGGAATACTGCATCCAGCTTTGGTCACCACATTACAAAAAAGACGTTGGGACTTTGGAAAAATTGCAAAGAAGAGCAACTAAGATGATTAAAGGTCTGGAAACTAAATCATATGAAGAACGTTTGCAGGAATTGGGTATAGAGAAAAGAAGAACTAGGAGGCGACATGATAGCAGTATTCCAGTACCTGAGGGGCTGCCAGAAAGAAGAGGGGGCTTATTTTTCAAAGCATCAGAAAGACAAGAAACAATGGATGGAAACTAATCAAGGAGAGAAGCAACCTGGAATTAAGGAGAAACTTCCTAACAGTGAACCAGTGAAACAGTTTGCCTTCAGAAGTTGTGGGCACTTCATCACTGGAGGTTTTTTTTTAAAAAAAAGACTGGAGAATCAGTTGTCTGAAATGATGTAGGGTCTCCTGCTTGAGCAGGAGGTTGGACTAAAAGACCTCCAAGGTCCCTTCCAGTGCTATTCTGATTGAGTTGAAACTGAGAGGTTGCAATTCCTGTCATTTCTTACCATTGGCTAGGCCAGGGATGGGCAAATGTGGCCCTTTTACAACCTGTGGACTCCAACTCCCAGAATTCCTGAGACAGCTTGGAGTTCAGTGTTTGGAGAGCTACCTTAGGGCCTCATCTTCATGTTCTCCAAATGGTAGCATGAATCTGCCTCAGAATGTTTTTTCTATGACATTTCATCATGATGTTTAGTTAGGCTACTGTGGACATGTTTCCTTCTCTCCAGTTGCCAGTTCCTGACCTTTGTTGCTTTATTAACTTGGGCTGCAGGAAAGACCAGCTTCTCTAGAGGCATCTATCCATGTAGCATTTGACCGGTGCATTTCTTTCTCGAGCTCTTTACATATAAGGGTTTGGCACTCTTTTAAAAGAATGCTTGGCATTCATTTAAGGACTAGCACTCTCTTGGGGCCACATATACTATTTCTGGTTGCATAGAAGGTCTATTCAAACCAGGATTCTGTCAGTTATGTCTTCATGGTTCTGTCACCACCAAGTGAGTGTGTTAAAAGTTTTCATTTGCTTTTTGCCAACAAGGATTTTTGTATGATCAATAAGTATCATTTTGCCTACCGCAGGCTATTTCTCAGCACAGATTCTCACTGCCAGCACTGCCTTCCCTTTGCAGCATTAGTCAAGGATCGAGTCCACTCATTACTGATTTCTTTGTCCCACTTCATCTTTTGTCCACATCATTTTGTCCACATCTTTTGACCCATCAAGTGGGTTATTTTTAGATATGGTTTTAGCATTCTTTCAGAAGAATGCTAGATCAATGTTCCAAAATAGTCCAGCTGACAATAACAGGCATGCACCACCTCGGTGCATATAACCAATTAATTAACAGGTGGCTACTCACCATTCTAAGCACCATTCGTACGCTTGCCCAGTTAAGGATGATGGTTGTTTTTCTGCCAGCAGCTGATGTTTGATGGAAGGAAAATTAAGCCAGGGAAATCATCATTCACATTCCTTAGTGTGTCCCATATTAAAACAATAAGAAACATGACACTGACTGACTGGACTGAGACAGAGTAAGGATTGGCTTTCTGGGCAGTACAAAGGCTACCAACATAAATTTGCTATATCATGAACTAGAAGAAAACTGGTTGAAAATGGACACCTGTCTGTGCTCTAAGACCTTAGTAAGAAACCATACATTTCGTTAGCGTTATCTGAATCTAATAAATGATTCAGGTTCCCTAGAAGGGATTCTTAGAATGGTCTTAGAATAGTGTTCCTCAGGCTCAAGAAAAAGCAGAACAAGGGGCTTGAGTCTAGATAGCACTTAAGAGGGAGTATAATGGGTGGTCTCTATAAGGGGTTAAAAATCCACAAGATGGCAGGCCAACATCATGATGTCACACCTACAAAAGTGACAGGACTTGGATTATGATCATGTACTTGCCATCTTACAGATTTTGACCTTCTCCGAGGATACCTTAAATGCAGTTAAAGTTTGCCATGCTTGAATGCTGGTTAAGTAACGCAGCTAAGAAATTAAGGTGGAAAAAATGGTACTAAACTATTCATTATATACTTTATCAGTATTTATCAAGTGCAGGAAATCAGGAGTCCAGGCAGTTCAAATGAATTTATAGGTTTATTGTATGCTAAAGCTCTCTACAAGAATCTGAACCACTACTGGTTGAAGTGAGTTGGTGGTAGATAAGAGTCAACAGAATTCAAGGTGAGCTGGACTTAGATCTCTTGCAGATGCAAATTATCTCGAGACTGATGATACATTTGACCCCTCCCTCAGGCTTAGCCTGATCATCTCCTACATCATTTTTATTACTATTCAGGAAGTATTCAGAAAAACATTTTAAAAGCTCAGATGAAAT
>WNWU01000001.1:25782755-25800160 GCA_012654045.1 Ptyas mucosa
TCTCTTCTCTTCTCTTCTCTTCTCTTCTCTTCTCTTCTCTTCTCTTCCCTTCCCTTCCCTTCCCTTCCCTTCCCTTCCCTTCCCTCCTCTCCTCTCCTCTCCTCTCCTCTCCTCTCCTCTCCCCCCTCCCCTCCCCTCCCCTCTTATTTTCTTTTCTTCTAATCCTGACTGAGTTTATGAGGAGGGGGCAAAATCATGTTCTTTTTTTTAGCCCATTGCTGATTTCCCAGGCAAAAACCTTCCTCAGAGCTGCATAGTTGAAAGTGAAAGACAGAAGCTCAAGTACATTTTCAAGTATGTTTCAAATTTATTCTGGGATAGGTTTTAGTGCCAAGAAAAAACTGTGGGGTTTTCTCTTATGCTCATCTGATAAGCTGTACCAATGCATTGAACTACAAGCCTTTCCTAACACTATGGCTGAAATGAAACGACTACAGTGAAATCTGAAAACCTCTGTAAAGCTCTCTTGGTAGCAATAGGACAATGATTTCCATTGCCTTTGCATGGGCCACAGTGTGTATCTTTTTCTCTTTCCCTATGACAAAATATGAAGTTATATTATTTTATTGCCCTTGGGTTTACTTAAATATCTAGCTGTAAACTGCTGCCAATCTCTCTGTTCAGGCTTAACCAGTGGTGGGATTCAGCCAGTTCGCACCACTTCGGGAGAACCGGTTGTTAACTTTCTGAGCAGTTTGGCAAACTGGCTGTTGGAAGAAATCATTAGGGCACAGAATCCGTTGTTAAATTACTTGAATCCCACCACTGGGCTTAACCCTAATGTCTGAGTCACAAGTAATTCTGATTCACAAATAATTCAGAAAGCAATGATGCTCTACTTTATACTCTAAAGTCCATTTGCTCGTCTTACTCTTGTTTGCTGAAGAAATATCTGTTTTTGCAAAAAGATGGTGATCCTTGCTAATTTCCAAAATGGGAGAATTAGCCTTTCCCCCCCTTAACCTTGCAGTGTTAGTGAGAAGCTTAGGTATGACTTGACCTAATTTAAACACATGCAATTTCTTCCTGTATTGCATTTCATCATTGACTTTAGAGGCCAATCTCTTTAGCCCCTAATTTTGGCCTTGGATTTAAAATGATACATGGTGTTCTTCGCAGAGTGTTAATCCAGTTTATTCTCAGATATTGACATTCCTTATTTACAGTGGTAGAAATATCTTTTATCTTTTTTGACTGCATGATGCTACCTAGAAACCATGAACACTAACCAGTCTAGGACTTGATGGAGATTAATATTAGCAGCCTGTACTACATGTTTTCCCGGTTAATAAGATTAAATTCTCTAAAAATAACTTAGAAGACTTCAAAAATTGCAAGCCAATGAATTAAAGCTGAAGGTAAATGTCACAAAGGTAGCAGGTCAGCCACGCACACCCCCCCTCCCCTATTTGGTTTTTTCCTTATTGCAGTGCTTAGGAAATTTTGGTGATATGATTTGTGGATTGATCAGGTTATAAACATCTCCACCCTTGAAAGGAGTAACTATCATAATAGAGCAGAGATAGAAAGGCTTGTTATGTAATGATGTCACTCACAGGTTGAGTGTCCCTAGATGTACAAACAAAATGAGAAAAAGAGAGCCTAAGTTGCAAGTAATGGAGAAACTTCTTTTCCATTAATTCACAAAAATAGAAATGTGCTTACAGCTTATATGAATGTCCTTTTAAAACTCATATTGGTGGATCCACAGTATTTTAAGTATGCATCTTGATCCATTCATTAGTTTATCCTTCCACATTGTAAGAAAATAGAAACATGGGAAAACAGAGAGGAATCTATCTGAATCAATTATTTGACATCTATACCAGTAGCTATTTTTTGGAGATAGTTCTAAGAATGTCATAGGGAGATCAGAAAGCAGAAACTTTTCATTTGTTTTCAGAATCTGAAAAGCACTTTCAAATTTTTTGACAAAGTAACAAAATCAGTGGACCAGAGGAATGCTGTCGATATAATTTACGTGGACTTCAGTAAGGCATTTGATAAAGTAGACCATAATGTACTACTTGATAAAATAGAAAAATGTGGGTTAGACAGCATCACCACCAGATGCATTCGTAACTGGCTGACCAACCACATTCAATGTATAGTCTTCAATGGAACTGCATCTATATGGAGGAAAGTATGCAATGGGGTACCCCAAGGCTCTGTTTTAGGCCCAGTACTTTTCAACATCTTCATCAATGATTTGGATGAGGGGATAGATGGGGAACTCATCAAATTTGCAGACGACATCAAGCTAGCAGGAATAGCCAACACTTCAGAAGATAGGCTTAAGATACAGAAGAATCTTGACAGACTTGAACACTGGGCGCTATCTAACAAAATGAAATTCAATTGTGAAAAAAGTAAGGTTCTACATTTAGGCAAGAAAAACAAAATGCACAGGTACAGTATATGTGGTACCTTGCTCAATAGTGGTGACTGTGAGAGGGATCTTGGAGTCCTAGTGGACAATCACTTAAATATGAGCCAGCAGTGTGAAGCAACTGTCAAAAAAGCCAACACACTTCTAGGTTGCATAAACAGAGGGATAGAATCAAGGTCACATGAAGTGTTAATACCACTTTATAATGCCTTGGTAAGGCCACACTTGGAATACAGTTTTGGTCACCATGATGTAAAAAAGATGTTGAGGCTCTAGAAAGAGTGCAGAGAAGAGAAAGATGATTAGGGGATTGGAGGCTAAAACATATAAAGAATACCCAGTTGCTGGAACTGGGTATTCTAATTTGATGAAAAGAAGGACTAAGGGTGATGTGATAGCAGTGTTCCAATATCTGTGGGGCTGCCACAAAGAAGAGGGAGTCAAGCTATTCTCCAAAAGCACCTGAGGGCAGGAAAAGAAGCAATGGATGGAAACTAATCAAGGAGAGAAGCAATCTAGTACTAAGAAGAAATTTCCTGACAGTTAGAACAATTAATCAGTGGAACAACTTGCCTCCAGAAGTTGTGAATACTCCAACACTGGATGTTTTTAAGAAGAGATAGGATAACCACTTGTCTGAAGTGGTGTAGGATTTCCTGCCTAAGCAGGGGGTTGGACTAGAAGGCCTCCAAGGTCCCTTCCAACTCTGTTATTCTGTTCTGATCTGCTTCCAAATAGTCAACACTGTGTCCCTTCATAGAATATAATAGCATACTAAGCTTCTTTTATGATACCTTTCAATGCCTTTTAAAAAGAAATAATCTGGATATTTTAGCACCAGAAAGAATCTAGACATTTTTTCATTATATAAAAATATATTTGTTGTTCACTACAGCTGCAGGTTTTTGTAGTGCCTTAAAAGCCTGCCAAACCTGTTTAACCAGGGATGATGGGAAAAGAGGAAGTAAAAACTAGGTACTCTACCAGCCATCGACTTGTTTTAAAAATTGTCTATGATTTTAGATCTTGACATAGAATGATATTGTGCTCATGCGGCCATGTCAGTCCTGAGCTTTTCAATATACAACCTTACAATATGATCTAGAAATATAATACACTGAGAATGTGGGAAGGATGTAATCATAGGATTAATCCTTATCATTAGCATTTCCTTTATTTCTTACTTATTATGTTTTTAATTCCCTAATTCTTACTCTGAAAGTAAGCAAATTGGAATCTCTCTGTCGCTCAGACACACATACGCACAGAGAGACAGACACGTCATGACTTCTACATTCGATTTTACATTACAATTATGTCACAGACAGATTAATTTGATGACAACAGTTACAGAGTTACAGAAATCTTTGTGTTTTAAAAAAAACCACTGAGCAAGATACTCTTATTAGGTGGAAACTAACTGATGGATTCAGTATTATTTGAATCAGTTAAGGAGTCTTTTTTGCCACTGCTGATGCCATGATGCCTGACACTATAGTTTGTGTGAGTGGAGTAGATATTTAGACCCTAAAATTTTTATATTTCTTTCTCCCATCCAGTGCTTTGAATCACTTTTTATTGAAATCTTTTTTTGGTCTTCATAATTCTGATAGGGCTTTTCAACCTTGACTCCCGAAGGCGTGGACAGGATACTGGGGAGACTGAATGCTTCCACATGTTTATTGGACCCGTGTCCCTCCTGGTTGGTGCTGGCCTCTCGGGAGGTTACATGAGGCTGGCTCCAGGGGATTATAAATGCTTCTCTGAGTGAGGGTGTCTTTCCTGCCGCCTTGAAAGAGGCGGTGGTGAGACCTCTCCTCAAGAAGCCTTCCCTGGACCCAGCAGTATTGGCTAATTACCTTCCAGTCTCCAACCTTCGTTTTGTTGCAAAGGTTGTTGAGAGTGTGGTAGCACGACAGCTTCCTCAGTACCTGGATGAATCGGCTTATCTGGATCCGTTCCAGTTGGGCTTCAGGCCTGGGTACAGCACGGAAACGGCATTGGTCACATTGGTTGATGATCCCTGGAGGCTGTATGGATCTGGATGGGGAGGAACAGACTCAGGCTGAACCCATCCAAGACCGAGTGGCTGTGGTTTCCGACACCCCGATATAGTCAGTTGATGCTACCTCTGATTATTGGGGGTGAGTCATTGGCCCCCATGGAAAGGGCTCGCAACTTAGGTGTCCTCCTGGACTCACAGCTGTCTTTAGAAGAACACCTGACGACTGTGGCCAAGAGTGCTTTTTATCAGGTTCGCCTGACACTCCAGTTGCGGCCCTTTCCAGATTGGGACTTGTTAAATACGGTCACTTATGCTCTCGTAACTTCCCACCTGGACTACTGCAATGCTCTCTACATGGGCTCCCCTTGAAGAGCACCTGAAGGCTCCAGCTGGTGCAGAATGCGGCCGCGCGGGTCATTATGGGAGCGACGTGGCGCTCCCATGTGACACCCCTCCTGCGCGAGCTGCACTGGGTTCCTGTGGTCTTCCGGGTATGCTTCAAGGTTTTGGTTACCACCTTTAGAGCGCTCCATGGCTTAGGACCGGGGTATTTACGAGACCGCCTTCTGCCACCAGTAGCCTCTCACCGACCAGTACGCTCCCATAGAGAGGGACTTCTCAGGGTGCCGTCGGTCAAACAATGTCGACTGGCGGCCCCCAGGGGGAGAGCCTTCTCTGTGGGAGCACCCTCCATCTGGAATGAGCTCCCCCCGGAGAGACGGACAATCCCGGATCTTCATGCTTTCCGCCGTGTCCTCAAAACATTTCTATTCCAGCAGTCCGGCCTGGCCTAACCTCCTTTTAAAACTGCTTCTAAATTTAAATTTAAAATCTGTCCTATAAATTTGAGGTGCTTTAATTTTATTTTCTGGGCCATATTATTTAATTGTATTTTAACAGCTTTTAAATATTTGTATTACATGTATATGTTCACCGCCCTGAGTCCTTCGGGAATAGGGCGGTATATAAATTTAATAAATAAATAAATAAATAAATAAACCATGAAAAGAGATATTATCAGAGATATTATTTTGAAATATGAATTAACTTTGTGACTGGTTCTGCCACAGCATACATATATTATTATGGCAGGTAATTCTCATTAATTTAATTTACTCTGAGAAAGGAGGATGTCACATCATAAAAAGAGGTCCATTGTCTTTTGAAAGAATCCAGAAAGTGCAACTGGAACTGATCACCATGTTCAGACTTCACGTTGCATCAACTTTGTTTGAAAACATTTGAAGGATCAATTGTATCAGCTTGGCTTAATATAAAGCAGCAAAAAATAAAATAAAAATTGAAACAATAAACTATGACTTTTGTTGTGCTCAGTACAAGCAGGATCTAAATTTACTGAAGATGATTTCTGAGAAATGCAGTAAACCGGGTCCTCGCTTATCAATGCACAAATGGGAAGAAAAGCTTAAGAGCAAGAATTAATCTTCTCCATAAGAATTCGTCTTCTCCACATTTTTATTCCTTATGGGATAAAAATTAAAAGCATGGATACCCAGTGGATACTGTTCCATGATGATTGCACTATTCATATATTAATGACCTGAAATAAGATTGGATTTATTTATTTATCAACCTATAGCTGTCTATGTCCATACAAAGATTCTGTGTGGCTCACAATAAAAAAAATTGTGCGGCTCACAATTAAAATTTTTTTG
This sequence comes from Ptyas mucosa, assembly GCA_012654045.1. Classification (NCBI taxonomy): domain Eukaryota; kingdom Metazoa; phylum Chordata; class Lepidosauria; order Squamata; family Colubridae; genus Ptyas; species Ptyas mucosa. The sequence continues at coordinate 25,788,826 of WNWU01000001.1, forward strand.
TAAAAAGAACAAACTAATACAATAAGACAAACTATTAAAAAGAAAAAAAAACCATATCAAAACAAAATTCATAGCTAAGGTAATCGTCTCTGTACATAACAGTCAGTATAGCCATTACACTGACCATCATACTCCATTTTTTAAAAAGCCTAGCAAGGTTTCATTAAAAGTCAGTTGTTTTGAGGCCTTGATTTCAATCACTATGCATGATTATTGCATGCCGAGGATGCTTATGTCATTCTTAGCAAAAATTGATATAAAGTCAAGTTCCAAATCCTGTCCATTTCAGCCCAATTTGCTAATTATAGAAAAAGTTGAAACCATGTTGGTAATTGTTCAAGTTCTGAATTGCAACTAAACATTATTAAACATTCTCTGAGCTGTCTAATATTCAATAAAAATCTTTTTCCCCTGTTGTATAACCATAGTCTCATTGAGAAAGCAAAATACATTTTAAAGCTTTTTTTTTAAAGAACAGGATGCTTTAGTTATTCCAAAGGCCTTGCAAATAGTACACATTTAATCAAATTCCTTCAGGTTTTTATAAAATATATTAATGGCTTAGGAATCCCTACAAATATACTTTTGAGCCTTTTATCCATTAAACGCTCAGATTATGCAATGATACTGGTTATGAATGGAAATGGCAACTGGAAAATATCTCTTCAGAAGAATGTTTGGTTCCAATAGCTAGTTTAAACAAAAGTCTATCCAAGTGTACACATGAGAAAGGAACGTATGAGGAAACAATTTATGATAAGAGCTTAGGGAATTAGTGAAGGTTACAAAAGGAATAAGATGTGACATAGGACAAACCATTATTGTAGACCCTGGGGAAAAGAGGCATTGAAGACAAGGGAAGTGAAAAAAAGCTAGTGAAATTAGGCTGCAAGAAGAGAAAATACAACATAAATCCTATATTAAAAAAGTATTGGTATTTAGAGTAATCTCCCCAATTAGGGAATAAATAAATGTAGATGTGTAACTCTGGAACAGAGTGAAAAATATTATGTAAAGTGCCATGAAATTGTGTGTAGTTGTGTGAATGGGGTATGAAAAGGAATGTTTGGTGAAATGATGAAGTGGAAAAGGCAGTAAATTAAATATATATATATGGTAAGAGAATGTACAGACAATGAAGATAAGAAAAAGGGGTGAAATGCTCCTAGTTCGAACCGGATGACCCGATCCGGTAGCGATGGAGGTGGGTGGTTCGGAGAACTGGTAGCAAAAATCCCTGGCCCCCCCCCCATTGCCCAGCTGAGCCGCGCAATCATCAGATGCTTTTTTTTTATTTTTAAAAGCATTTATTCTACAATCTCTTTGGACGAAAAAATGCTTTTAAAAGTAAAAAAAAAGCCTCTGATGATCGCGTGGCTCAGATGGGATCATTAGAGGCTTTAAAAAGAAAAAAGAAAGCCCCTGCCGATCAGGCAAGTCAGCTGGGATCGTCAGAGTTTTTTTTTAAAAAGACAGCCTATTTATACTTTAATAAAATTTATTTTAAAATAAAAATATTCAACAGATGGAGGAAATGCAGAGATTTTGATGGAAATAAATGACTCTTTTTGATGTATGTGAAATGGGCTAAAAGACTGTGTAGCAGAAGTGAGAGAATGCTGAAAATTTGTATTGGAGTGATAGTGTTGTAGGTAAGAATAGAATTGAAACAAGTATTGTGTTATTATAAAGATAAGTCATAAATGCTTCAAGAAATATTAAAAGGTATATACTGTATCTGGTATCACTGGAGAAATATTAGAATAGGGATGTGATTGTGGGTTGCATAGAAACAATCTAACCTGGGTTTGGAGGGGGGGGGTTCAAATTGTGGGTCTCCAAATTAGCCTTTCTAGGTTATTCTCGGGATAATCTGTCTCAATCTGTTTCTGATATGAGGGAAAAAAAGTTCCATTCTTCCTGGGAGAATTCATCTTATAGCACTAGAAGAAGAAAATTTCCCTGAGGTATGTGTGTTTCTTTCTTTTTTGTAAGCTGAGAAAATGGTTGTGGCCCAATTGCTCAGATGCACAAACTAAACAATTTTGTCTTAGCCTAGATTTCCTACAGGATCCTTCCAGCACACGTATACCATGGTTCTATATATTTTGCACAGAATGCCAATTTCTAATCTTCTTCATATACAGTATGAAAAATAGAATTGCATTTCTTATGAAATCTGTTAAGGCAGGCAGGTATGAGAATATAATGGCCTTACAGTAAATTCTTATAGGACTTTGATCTTTTGAGTCATGATTTGACAAATAAAAAGCCTTTTGCTTTCAAACCACATTCAACTCTATTATCAGTCTCAAACATCACTTTATTGAGTGGATTCTCTTTCGTTTTTCCAACTAACTCATGACTCATAAAGGCTCCCTATTTATTAGACTCGCTTTGCTTGTGAGGGCTTATTTGAGAGGTTTATTTTCAAGGTCTTGAGTGTTGATACAACTGTCTTATAAAAAAATTGCTGATTGTAATGCCAATGAAGAGGCAATTCACTTTTTCCTCTAAAGCAGGGGTAGTCAACCTTTTTATACCTACCACCCACCTCTGTTAGTAGTAAAATTTTCTAACCACCCACCAGTTCCACAGTAATGGTGATTTATAAAGTAGGGACAAAACCCCAATCACCCACCATGAAAGCTGGAACGCCCACTAGTGGGCGGTAGGGACCAGGTTGACTACCACTGCTCTAAAGCATCTCTTTTAAAAAAGTATTTAAAAGTATCTAGAGGGAAACAGAAGGAATTAAAGGAGAACATTTAGATTTACAAATAAAGAATAGAGCAAAATACTGTAACAGTGGATGTGTTGAAGGATATTTGTAGACAATGGACCCAGAAGTTAACTTTAAGAATGTCTTGACATAACAGGTAGATCGAATTTAAAGATGCTATGGAAGAGCAACTAGTTTTACAAGACTGAGATGGATTTGAAACTGGATTTAAAACTGACAGGCTAAAAAAATAATATGAAAAAAGATGGTACACTATTTTCTATTTAACATCTTGATGCATGGAGCATCTCCTTCCCTTTCTCTCCTGTAGACATTCATAAACACAGGACACTGATCACTTAAAACTGCAACCACATTTTAGATGTGTTCAGAATCAGATCCTATGCTGGTTGAGGATCAATAATATTGAAATTAAGACATTTGGAGAGCACTTGGTTGAATGAAATCTGATTCAAAGGCCACTTATTTTTGTAACACAGTAGAACTAATATACACAGGATTAGTTTATTACTCTGTCATAATCTCTTTGGTATCAGAATTAGCCTGACAAATTGCTTCTTTAGATTAAGAATATTATATTCTTCTGTACTTTAGACAACTTTTAAAAATATATTTAAAATGTAATGATTAAAAGAAAAGAACAGGAAAATATAAGAATAAAAAGCATGGCTCTTCATTAGCAGCTACAGAATAGCTAAAAATAATTTCAGCTGCTTGCATTTTGATCTGTCTCTCTTCGGCTGAACTCAACTAAATATTGGGCCTTTTATTGGGCCTTTTTACAACTCATCTCAAGTACTCTTGTTTTCTACTCTATTTTTGATCTTTATCTGGAGTGCAAAGCTGCTTCATTTGCAATGACATTTACTTTGAAATTAAGTGGCAGCAATGACTCTTAAACCATCACCCAACCATCAGAAATACGTGCCCAGTCCAACCTGCCCTCCTTACACAAAAGATATGTTGTCAATCAAATTTAATTCAAACCAAAAATCTTATGAAAAACCCTACTGTTGCTTTTTAGGCAAGTGCTCAGTGGCTGGATATGTTGATGTTTTTTTTTTCACTTGCCCACCTCTTTGGTTTATTCACCTAAGCATGTAATTGGATCTTCCTGGCAGAAAGGAAGGTGAAAGCTTATGCTTAAATCGCAATCTGGAGTGAGCTCAAACTTGCCAGCTAGGGTTCTCTGAGATAACCATCTTGAACTGGATTAGCAAGTACCTGAACCGCAATGTGCAGGAGGTTCTGTTCTGTTAGCCAGGCAGGGGCAGGAAGCCAAGCTCTTGGCATTTATACCATGCCAGAATAATTCATGGGCATCAAACTCCCTGCCAGGTAGAGATACAATCCTTTCTCCTTGAGCTTTGGAAAGACCTGGAAGGCACAAGTGTTCACACCAGAACAGGCTCCACTCTCTGTTTCTGCTTTTTAATATTCCCCAAATATTAAGCAAAGCTATTAGTCTGTTAAGGATGTCCACCCATAAGGATTTCTGCCCATTGCTAAAGACTATGAAACTGAATATAGGTTCAGGTAAAAGGCAACATATAATATGCTCATACAAGCAATTCTTTGTCTACTGCGGGTGAGAAAGATGATAGAGTGACCAGCAGCACTGCAACAGTTTCCAAGTTGTATAACATAAAGCCATGTGCAAGTTCTGTTACTTCATAGGACTCAGAGAGACATAGGTTCAAGTCAGTTTCCTGGATTGAGATATCTCCATTTTTTTTTTGTTCCAGCAGCAAATTTTCTGATTTCAGGGAATTGATTGAGGCAGTTTATACTGAAGAAAGAAATAAACTGAGCAAATAAATTACCAAGAAGGTTCAAAAGTCAGGGGAAATGTAAGAGAGTGGCAAAAGATACACAAAAGAACAGAGTGACTATGTATATGTATGCATTGAGAAAATGAAGTCTTGTATACATCTTCTTCTCCATAGCCTCACATTTAGTCGAAAAGTTTGGATGGTCTTAAAAAACAGTTTCCAATTTATACAGCTATATCATTCCAAATTTGCAAGGTTTTGCAACAAAAGATGGCCTTTCAATCTAGCAGAACTGAGCCAGGATATGCATAAAGAAAGATACAAGATATAATCACAGAGCACAAATGTAATTGTTAAAAATTCTGATTGCCTTTTATTTGAAAAGTTTAGGTGAATATAAATCTGGTAAAAAAAAGCTGTCAAATGCCAGCTGCCCTAGAATCTGGTACTAGTACTGAGAACATTATCTCTTTTGTGTTTAATCTATTAAAATAGATAATCTATACACTGCTTAAATTCCTGTGTCTTTAACCTTTAGCTGGATAAAACAATGCATCACAGAGCAACAATTTTTGAATCAAGTGGTCTAACTTATCAGATGTATCCAAAATCTGTGACCCATAACTCCTATGGATTGGAATTTGGCAAATTTGTGGTCGCTTCAGTGCTGCCACAGTACTGTGTCATTGCCTTGAGGTTCAGTAGGCAGATCCTGCCCTAGGCCCTCTTGTGGTGGATTAGACAGCCCCTCATTCAACTAGAAGTAGACCAATCCCATCCTAGCTCTTGGGAGACCAAGTCCCACAATTGGTTGCCAGAGGGTGGTTATCCATAGTTAAGCTGACAGCAATAAGGAATTATTACTGATATGATGATCCAATGGATCATCACCCATATCACCTATATTTCTGTCGCAGGTCCTGCTCTATGGAATACTGTAGTACCTAAAATTAGGATGGCTTTTCAGCAGGTTTTGAATATGTATTCCTAAACATAAGGGTCAGGTGCCCACTGTGAGTCTGTATAACATTTACTATAGAATGGTTTTTAACTCTACTGTTTTAGAGTGTAAAGAGTAAGGGATATGATCTTCACAGAAACCCACAGCTGAAATGCTCTTTAAGTCTTGGGAAGCAAGATGATATTTGGAAGTAGCTGAGAGAAATGCTTCCTTGATCCATTTGGGATATAAGAAAGAGGGAAACTAAAGCACAGTTTTATCTCAATAAAAGTATAGTTCTAGTCTTCCCCTGGAGTTGATTTTCTGGTCTGTTCCACCAACGGAGATGACATATAGGTTGTACGCAGTGGTGGGATTCAGCCAGTTCGCACCACTTCGGGAGAACCGGTTGTTAACTTTCTGAGCAATTTGGCAAACTGGTTGTTGGAAGAATCATTAGGGCAGAGAAACGGTTGTTAAATTACTTGAATCCCACCACTGGTTGTACATTTTGCTTTTTTGCATTGTTTTTATATAATGTTAGCTCTAATGTTAGTTGGCTAAAGTCACAACAGCAAAATGGACAGCCATATTATAAACTAAATAAATAATAGCAATGTTCATGATATCATTTGCATCTGGAAGGGACAGTCTCCTTGGCTATGCTGAAGGATTTCTTGTGTTGTTCTTTGAGAAAGCAAACCAAAACTCCTTTGTTCTAAACCATTAAGAAATATTTTTTGCATGAGATATATAATGTGTGCATGATTTCTTTTTAAATCCATGAATTCATATTAATTAATGGATAAACATCAGATATAGCTTAAGCTCTTGAGCAGATATGCAAAAGCTTACTCATTTAGACCATGGGTGTCAAGCTTGATCGTGTCACGTGATGTCACATGATGCATCATGAGGGGTTTTTTTGCCTTTGCAGAGCTAGGGTGGGCATGGCCTGCGCCTTATGCATCCAGGCTGCGGGCCGCCAGTTTGACACCCTTGATTTAGACTGAATAACAATGTTCAATTAGATTATAATCTGATCTAATATTAATTTCAATGAGTTATAGCACCCATAAGGAAAATTCAGCTTTGAATTTGGACGCCCCTTTGCAAGCTTACTGATGATCAACTCTGGATTTTGATCATCTCCAAAGATGGGTTTCTTTTCTCTCTCCACTTAACATTCAAATGCCTAATGCCTGACACCACCTGTCTTCCTCCCAGCAAGCTCTGGAAAGTGGTTGCAAGTAAGTAAGATGATTCTGCAGGAAAAGTGAGCATATCGGTTAGCTGGGCTGGCCTGACCCCATGTCAGTTTTAAAGTTTTTGTTACTGATTTTTAACTTAAAGTTGGGCCAAATTTATTTATATCATTTTAAATTGCTTTTAACTTTTGTATATTGCACTTTTAGTTGGCTGTTCACCGCCCTGAGTCCGAAAGGAGAAGGGCAGTATAGAAATTTTAATAATAATAATAATAATAATAATAATAATAATAATAATAATAATAATAATAATATTTCCCATCCCCTGCAATGGCTTCTCAATCCAATGGAACATATCCAAGATCAGTGAAAGCAACAGGAGATTTCAATTAGTTTTACTCTACTGGTTGATCATTTATTAACAAATCACTTCTAAGAAATGGATTTGGATGGCTGATAAGTTTTCTTCTTTAACTTTAAGCACTTTTTTTCTTTACAACATATAGATAGACCCTCCAAATATAACAACAGAAAAATTCAACCAGTCTCTTAAATTCTAATTAACAATGAAAGTTTTGTACTACATATAAAAATATATTCAATATATTTGAAAATATATTACTGTGGTTAAAATCTATTTTAATTCAGAAAATAATAAACAAGGATGCCTGCCTGGGTCACTAAAGCTGAACCCATAATGATATGCTGATTAGGTATATAAAGTTATTAGACGTAAGTATCTTTGCCTAAACAGGTCCTTCAGCAACATCTGATTTTAACAAATTTGATATTATGTAGAAGTGCAAAGGAATTTGATATAGTAGTTTAAAATGTGCGACCATGAAAGCATGGGGTATGTATATTTCTAGGAGAGAGTAGGAAATTATATATGACAGTAAAGCACTTTTGCTAATCTTCCTCAATCGTCAACATGTGTTGGACTATAACTCCCATCATCCCGCCAACTCTAACGGAGATTTCTATTCTCTCATGACTTTATGCTCCTGACACCTAGGAGAGGATTTTTTGTATCTCTACATAGTTGACAACATTTCTTTGTTAAGGGTTCACTCTTTACACTGAGCTGCAGTCAATATATTATTAAAAAGATGCTTTCATGGAATTTTAAAGCAGTTAAACATAAGCCAGATATTTGCATATTAATACCACTGTACTTTGTGTTGATATTGGATATAGGATGAACTGGCTCCAAAAGTATTTGCCTGTGGTAGCTGCAAACAAAGGGGTATTCACAAGTGTGGGAGGACTGAGCAATTTGGAGTACAAATGTATTTAGTTAAAGAATGAAACAAACACATATGCCTGAAATCATTTAAATATGAGCCAGCAGTGTGCAGCAGCTGCCAAAAAGCCAACACACTTCTAGGCTGCATAAACAGAGGGATAGAATCAAGATCACGTGAAGTGTTAATACCACTTTATAATGCCTTGGTAAGGCCACACTTGGAATACTGCATTCAGTTTTGGTCGCCATGATGTAAAAAAGATGTTGAGACTCTCTAAAGAGTGCAGAGAAGAGCAACAAGCATGATTAGGGGGACTGGAGGCTAAAACACATAAAGAATGGTTGCTGAAATTGGGTATGCCTAGTTAAATGAAAAGAAGGACTATGGGCATTCCAATATCTGCGGGGCTGCCACATAGAAGAGAGAGTCAAGCTATTCTCCAAAAGCACCTGAGGGCAGGATAAGAAGCGATGGATGGAAACTAATCAAGGAGAGAAGCAATCTAGAACTAAGAAGAAATTTCCTGACAGAACAATTAATCAGTGGAACAACTTGCCTCCAAGAAGTTATGAATGTTCCAGCACTGGAAGTTTTTAATAAAAGGTTGGACAACCATTTGTCTGAAATGGTATAGGGCCGTGATGGCGAACCTATGGCACGCATGCCACAGGTGGCACGCAGAGCCATATTGGTGGCACGTGATCTCATGTGCTCTGGTGCACATGTGCACGCTAGTCAGCTGATTTTCAGGCCTTCTGGGCCCACTGGAAGTCAGCAAACAGGCTGTTTCCGGCCTCCGGAGGGCCTCTGAGGGTGGTAGGGAAGGCAGTTTTCACCCTCCCCAGGCTCCTAGAAAGGCTCTGGAGCCCAGGCCTACCTGGCCCACTGTGCCATCACATGCCAAAAGCAGGGGAAGCATGGGGGGGGGTGTTCACGCACACATGCGTGGGGGTGGGGCACATAGAATTATGGGTATGGGCACATGTGCGCCCAACACTCCCCCACTCCCCCCCACTTTTGGCACGCAATGGCAAAAAGGTTAGCCATCACTGGTATAGCGTTTCCCGCCTGAGCAGGGGGTTGGACTAGAAGACCTCCAAGGTCCTGTTCAACTCTGTTATTCTATTCTATAAATTAGAACAGTTATTTTTAATCCTAGAGTCCTCTCTTGCTTGTAAAGTTTTCCCCTTTAAAGTTACATGCTTTTCAAACATTTTGATAAAGGTGCAAGTACAATAAATGTCAGACCATAGTACTGGACCCACATATCTGTTTCTACTTCATGTCAATAATGCATGTTTAGACAGAGATATAAGACAGAGATAGATATTTAGATACAGCTAGAGAGAGAGAGAGAGAGAGAGAGAGAGAGAGAGAGAGAGAGAGAGAGTGCACTTTTTCAGGTTAACTGCACTTTTCAGGTAAAAGTAAACAGTAATCTAGCTTCCTCTTCAGGTCAATACAGGTAGTCCTTGACTTACAATCATTCTTTTAGTGACTGTTCAAAGTTACAGTTGTTCTGAAAAACAGTGACTTATGACCATTTTCACACAACCATTACAGCATCCCTGTGGTCACATGATCAAAATAGACCCTTGGCAACCGGCATGTATTTACGCTGGTTGCAGTATCCCAAGATCATGTGCACACCTTTTGTGACAAGCAAAGTCAATGGGACCATGTTGTTGAATTAACAACTGCAGTGATTCTGCAGTGTAAAGTGGGTTGAAACTCACTTAACAACGTTGTTGCAGAGCAATGGGAATTTTGGACTCAATTGTGGTCATACCTGTATGGTATAACGACTACCTGTATGATAGTCGTTATACCATACAGGTATAACGAGGACTACCTGTATGGCATGAGGACTACCTGTATGGTATAACAACCAAACAGAGTTCCTTTTGGTAGCTGGGTGACCACATAAATTTATTTAATAAATATAAGTAAATAAATAAGCTAAAATGCATTGCTTTCCCACAGTCCAAAATTTAGAATCCTTTGCCCAATGCTATTGTCAGGCCTGGAAGCCATCTTTTTCGTTGGATCTTCAGGCCTGCCACATTTACTACTGTGGGAAACTGGGAGGGGGGATTGTATGGAGCCAGTGTGATATATAGTCATAATAACATTCCTTTCTTGGAAAGTCAAGGACATCTTGCCCTGCCCTGGACGGCTGCACCTGGACGGCTGGAACTGGGAGGCATCTCCAGTTGGGACGGTGCTTTGATTGGACAATGTGGTAGACTTGTGAGTGTTGGGCAAGGACTTGAACTTTCCTTTGGGTGTGGAAAACCTGGAAGCTTTCAGTTTTGGGTTTTCCCAGATGTGCCAATATGACATGTCTAATAAAATGGAACTTTGAGGAAACTCAAGCCTCAGAGTTTTCGTTCGTTGGGGGTGTTACTTGGAACCCTGACAGCTATTATATTATCCTGCAGTGTTATCCTGCCTCAATATTAGTATTAGTCAATAGATTTCTGTATATCTGCAGGTACCCTTGTGCTGAGTTTGAACATGAAGTTTCTGGGATATATAGTTGTCATGAGTATTGAGATATAATAAAATAATCCTTTTCAGATTCATATAATGGGTGTATTTAAGGAGGGGTTCATACGCAAACATCCACATTTCTGTGTTTTCAATGGTATCTTACTAAATCATTAATGGCCAATGCAAATACACATTTAAAGGAACACTATTCTTGTGCGGTTGATTTACCAGTATATAATTTAGTGAACTTAACCCAGGTTAAGTCAAAAGCTTATGGTAGAATATTCAATTATAGTTAGCTTGCATGATCATGTTTGTCTATGTGTGCAATATTATTATTTCATTCTCATGTGTATACTGTTCTCCACCATGTTCATACATCTGGTACCCGGAAGCCAATATGGGGCCTAATCATTTCTTTGATCATATTTACTGACATGGATGAATCAGAATGTTATTGCTTTCTGTTAAGGTATGGGTACTGGGGTTTTTGACCTACTTCTAGAAGCAGAACTGGTTCCAAATCACACTGTCAAAGCTGAGGGTGAAACTGGAGCAAATGACATCATAATTTACCTTCTTTTTATTTGTTACAGTTTCCTAGAGCAGGGGTTTTCAAACTTTTCCAGCCTACGGAACCGGTTAAGTTCCTTTAATTAATTAATTTCTGGAATCCTTGAAGGAAAGCAATGTGTCATCATGAGCACAAACACCCTCAAGGAATGGAGCTTATGAATGTCATCTGCCAAGTCGGGTGGCCTATCAGCTCTGCCTTAGAAAACTTGCTATAATGCCCCTGGCTGCTTTTGAGTTAAACTTTCTTCTTCTTCTTCTTCTTCTTCTTCTTCTTCTTCTTCTTCTTCTTCTTCTTCTTCTTCTTCTTCTTCTTCTTCTTCCTCTTCCTCTTCCTCTTCCTCTTCCTCTTCCTCTTC
>WNWU01000001.1:25800260-25812597 GCA_012654045.1 Ptyas mucosa
TTTTTTTTTAACTCTGTAGTCCTAAAATTCCATGCATCAGAATTTGAAAAACTCCATCTTGGATGTCTAGGAATTAGGATTATATGTACAATTATAGATCGGCAAATGTGGGACAATCCATAGTTGAAATATGGGACATTCTTTTTTTCTAGCATATTATGGTCTCCTTATTCTACCACTCTTAATACTGGTAAAAATACTAGTCAGAGAATTCTTTTTGAATGCTTGCATACCGTAAACATACAATCATTTAATATGATATTTTGTAGGGGGAATTCTGTAAGTTTATGATGGGTAGATTTCATTCCTTCTGGGAACACAGCAGAGCCAGGAGTTGTTCTGTCCACTCTCAATATTTGCTCTAGAGAGCTGCAGGTTAAGAAGACAAAGTCTTAAAATCCAGTGATATAGATGGAGTTGTACTCACCAGATTTTTCAATTTCAACAATAGTCCATCAGAAAGGAAAACGATTCTGTAATAACAGATTAAGAATAAATGAGAAATTGAAATTAGCTAACTTTAGGATACATCATCATCATCATCATCATCATCATCATCATCATCATCATTATTATTCTATTGCATTACTACATTGTTAATCCAGAATAGTAGTATGGCTGTCAGTTTGCTAGCTCTGTTGTGATATACATTTATGGGCTCCCCAAGGTGTGCCACAAGAGGGCGAGCTAGCTTCCCATCAGAAAGAAAGATGAGCGGCTCTTCCTGAAGCGTCATCCAAGGCCCCTTCCCATCACTGGAGCCACCTTGCAAACAGACATTGCAACTGGGAAGGTTCAGAGCCAGCAGGAATCTGACCACCTGCACAAAGCACCAGCTCGTCTCCCCACCAAAGTGATACCTATTTATCTACTCACATAGAATATGCTTTTGAACTATAAGATAGGTGGAAGCTGAGGCAAGTTATGGGAGCTTCACCCCGCCACACAGTGCTAGAGCTCGAACCTTTGGAGCAAAGACCATGTCCAGCATCATTAAGCCACTGACCACCACACCTCCCATTTAGGATACAGAAAAGAAAAAAATATTTGATTGGAAGCCTAAAAATCATTTATTCTGTATTCCCTACAAGATATGAATAGAAATCATGAATTCATATTTTATATAATTTATTTATAATTATGGCATCCAAAATTTTAGAAATATGTCCAATGTACTTACCCACCCTTCTCTGTAGCAGGAGTATAGATTGGAGATGATGCCAAAAACTGGTGCCAATGCTGGTTTTCCTGTCACATTCATAGCACAGGCCACACAGTGAGAGAGAGAGAGAGAGAGAGAGAGAGAGAGAGAGGGAGGGAGGGAGACATCAGCTTCTAATTTCCCATTGTATTGATTTCTCATAAATTCATTGTTTACTGTTGACTGATTTGCTAAACTATAGTCTTCTAGTAAGATTCCGTTCATGCTAATGTCATTGAGATGTTCTATCATTTTCTTTGTCAACAGTATTGAATTAGCTTGCCACTTTGTTCTTCCAATGGTTGTTTAGATTTTTATTTTTTATTTTATTTATTTAGTTTGTCAAACATGTATGAGAAAACATGTATAAGTATAAACATGGACATGAACACTGGAAATGAGTACGAATAAATGGGGACAGTAGGACAGGGACGGTAGGCACGCTGGTGCTCTTATGCATACCCCCTTACAGACCTCTTAGGAATGGGGTGAGGTCCACGGTAGACAGTTTAAAGTTGAAGTTTTGGGGGTTTGAGGATGTAACAACAGAGTCAGGTAGTGCATTCTAGGCATTGACCACTCTGTTGCTGAAGTCGTATTTTCTGCAATCGAGATTGGAGCTGTTTACCTTGAGTTTGTATCTACTGTTTGCCCGTGTATTATTGCGGTTGAAGCTGAAGTAGTCATTGACAGGTAGGACGTTGTAGCAGACAGTTTTTGCACCCTATATAATCTTATTCATCTGTAGATCTTTTTTGTTGGCTTTCCACTTTAGTCTATATCCCCATTCTTGGGCTAACCAGAACAAATCATGCTCAGCCCAGAGAAGACTTGCTTGATGCTGCTCTATAGTGGCTTCTATTCGATCTGGAACTTATACTTCAAAATAACAAGCAAAGATTCTTTCTCTGATTGCTGCTGCACTTCATTTATCTTCCTAGCCACTGACTTGCCTGTGGCAATATTTCATAGTAATTGGAGTAGAGATGCTCCATAGAAATCTTAGCTACTTGTGTGAAAGGGAAAACTTTGTGTCTACAAGGAAAAAGATGTTTTTAATGTCATTTTAATTCTTAACTCAATAGAGCCACCCAGAGTTTGACATAAGCTGGGCTGCTATATAAATATTATACTAAAGAAAGAAAGAAATCAATCATGATATATGATTTGAAGAATGCTATAGCTACCTTTATTTGCAAGAAATGATATCAATGCATTATAAAAATGATGCATGATTTTGTAGCACAAATGGCAAATCCTTGTGGCAGCTGAAGTAGCACAGCAGTCAAAAGGCTGAGTATGAATGAACAAGTACTTGCGATTTTGAAATGTGCCTCTCTCTGAATTTCTGTGTGAAATCCACTTGATTCCTTCATATTTATCTCCTATAACCAAGGGCAGTTCCAGAATTGTTAGTCTCCTCAGTGTGTTCCCCTTCCTGCATTGTAGCCTTCAATTTGGCAGCATTGTCTGCTGGCTATGCAGCACAGTAGAAGTTTCTCTTGTTGCTTTCTGTTGTCATTATTGCATTGAATGGGAAATGGCTACTTCTCTAGCCAGCATGTTGCTGCCTGTGGTTGGTATTCATTATCTTAATTCTGGCCACTATATATTACTTCAGGTGGAAAAAAAAGGTGGTTCTGAGACAAGTGCAAGGATCAAGAAGCTGTGGCTACCAATGTGAGTGATCATTAGGGGTGATTATGATATTATGCTACCAAATATAGCATGCAATTTTTGGGTGCCAATTTAAGAAAAAGTCCCATGATTAAAGGAATATTATGATTTTTCTTTCTTTCTTTCATCTAGTTCTTAAATGTAGCCTGCCTAAAAGTTAGATGGAAGCAGTGATGGAATTCAATTTTTTTTACTACTGGTTCTGTGGGCATGGCTTGGTGGGTGTGGTATGGCTTGGTGGGTGTGGCAGGGGAAGGATACTGCAAAATCTCCATTCCCACCCCACTCCAGGAGAAGGATACTGCAAAATCTCCATTCCCTCCCCACTCCTGGGGGAAACGTATTGCAAAATCTCCATTCCCACCCCACTCTAGGACCAGCCAGAGGTGGAATTCTCCGGTTCTCCGAATTAGTCAAAATTTTCATTACCGGTTCTCCAGAACCTGTCAGAACCTGCTGAATAGCACCCCTGGATGAAAGCTATATAATGCTGTTACATTCTCATTTGGGGGCACATTTGACATAATTGAACAGACATACTGATATAAATAAATCAAGAAACAAGAACTGGGTAATCACTGAAACAGTTTTACTGTGTTAAGTCTAGAAGCAAATCTGAATTATGATCTGTATTAGAAGGAAAATAAATTCTTAATAGGTTGTGGGAATGCTGCAGACTTGATATATCTAGATTTCAACCAAGTGTGTTTGACAAATTATCTGATGACATTCTGATTAGCAAGTGTCAGCTACATAAAATGTAATAAGTGAAAGATGGAAAAATGAACATGAAATTCAACAGAGACCATATTCCTATTCTCATAGGTAATAAAATTCAAACATGAGATATGGTTTGCAGGATACCTGGTGTTGTAATATAGTTAAGCAAAAGATATTGGAATAGTACTGATTATAAATTGAATCTGATTTAGAAGTGTGACATATTTTTAGGCTGCATTCAACTGAACTACATTGCCCAAATCACAGGTTCCACTTTGTTCTGCTACGCCCTATAGTATATCTAGTTGAAAGACCTATCTTTAAGAAAGAGGAACACAAACAGGTTCAGAAAAGGACAACACGGATGCTCAAGAAAAAGGAAGTCAAATTCTATGAAGAGAAATTCAAGAAGCTGGATATGACTGATCTTTAGAAGAGGAGATTGAAGAATGTTCTCATCTTAATCATTTCTAAAAGGATGTCATACACCATTACGTGTTCTGAGACTGCAGAACTTGGAATAATGGATTTAAGGTACAGAAGATAGATTCTGATTGATAGAAAAAGCACTTACCCAGTGTAATGGTAGTCACCTTCATTGGACCTGATCAAGTAGAAAAGAAGACACCAGCTGTCAAAGATGATTTAATTTGAATTTCTGCATTAAGCAGGAACTTGAACTCTCAACGAGATGTAAAAAAAGAAAGGCTTAGAAATAATATAATATCATCTTATTCAAATAGTTGAAAGGGATGTCAGTCAAATGAAAGTCAAGCACTATCCTCAGTTGTCTGAGTACAGGAAAGACTGGATTTAAATTGAAAAGGCAGATTCCAACTCAATTAGAAAAATATTATTAACATTAAATATATCGTTATTAACATTTGACAACCAAACATCCAGAAAGCTCTGGGCCTCATTATCATATATGTACAAATAGAGATCAGATAAACATTTATTGGGAATAGTTTAATTTAGATTTCTGTATTGAGCCAAACCTGGATTCCTTAGTTTAAACTGTCTCTTCTAAATCTATAATTTCTGATTTGTAGCCAAGATGGGGTTCAGTTTCCATGTGCAGACTGATGGTCAATGATAGAAAGATTGTGCTTGGTCTTTGTGAGATAATTGGACTTCTTTTACAGCAAGTCCTATATTTCTAGATGTAGTCAGGAGGAAATAAATGTAGGTCACTTGAATGTAAGTGATCCTGAACTAGGCTCCATAGTTAATATTATGGTCACCTTTTTGCATACACTGTCAAGACCAACGGTCTCAAATTCATGGTTCGTGGACGATAGGACAATCCTTCATGTCATTTTCTATAGTCTATCTAAATCCAGAATTGCCTACTTGCCTACAAGGCCCAATGAAGTGATACCAGAAAAGTCTGATGGGCTCACCAGTTTCTGCACCACCTACTGTTGTCTGATGAGCAGTGCAGATTGTTCTGCTGACATTGAATTGTTTGGTCCATGTCCCACCTCTGAATTCCATTAATGAAGCTAAACTGAAAGAGATTTTTTTTTAAAATTATCATTTATAAATTACAGGAACAGTTTGTTACATAAACTAAAGAAGTTTCAGATCCTTGAATAATCCTTTCAGCTTCTTTCCACCCCATTTGCTACAGAACCCGACAGAGTTGCAGAGGAAACACAGATGGAGTTAATGGAAGTTCATTGTGACACCATTTTGAAGCAGAAAAGAAAGAGTGATTTTTTAAAAAATTTAATAAACTTATGTTAATGGCACATTCTTTTTCCTTATTCTTGATTTGCTATTAATGGATTGAAAAAAACTTTCACGTTGAAGCACTTGGAACAATTTGGGTTCAACATGCCAGTCAAACCAAATTAATCAAATAAACCTTTTAAAGGACTGCCCTAAAAGAGAAATAGATCAGCTTGCTGATTTATATCCATTGCTGTTCCAGGTATTCGAGTGACATCATTGTCATGTTCTTGCTTTTGGTCCAGGAGGGATTTATATACAGAGAAATAAGATTTTTTTTCCCACCTGTGTTTAGTAAAGCAAGAGTCAGCATCATTTAACTGTTCTTCTTTATGCTGCTGAAAGCAGTTGGGGTGGTAAACATAGTTGAAGGGCACAATCCCTGTGCAGTTCGTTCTGGACTGTATGTTATGGCTATAATTCAACAAACCTCAAGGGTGTTGTTATCCCATCTACACAAATTGACTTGAAATTTTCCTGAATAAATAGCACTTATTTATTCCTAGAATATAAAAAGGCACCCTCAATATTGAACTGAATAAAGCAAATACTTTCTACTTGTCCCCTTTGATACGGATTGCCACATCCATGGTCACACCTTAGGCAGGTATGCTGCTTTCAGTTTGTGCCAAGTTTTTGTATTGTTTTGTGTGCGTGTGCAGGAATAATATGTGGACAGGATAGTTTTAGACACAAACACTCTTACACTGACTTACTGTGGGTAAATGAATACCGGGGCAGGGGCATTTGCTTGAACTTGCTGCCGGTGAAAATCTATTGCATACAATTTGTGGTTGAACTTTTTTCCCCATTCTGTTGATTTCAAATGATCTGAACTTACAAATACGTTTCTGGAGCATAATTTCCTTTCTTCTAATTACATACATTAATTCCCTGAAATAACCTGTCTTGTGGGGGTGGTGGGAGTGGGGATAGATTGGCCTTTTAAAGAAAAGCACAGGCGCACACATGCACAAACAACATACAAACACTCTCAGAGGGAAACCAATGTCTCATCCATTAAAAAGACTCTCTTTTGTTCTCAGGACACAAATGTAACCTGGTTAGACTTGTTTTGTTTGTGCGTGAAGGTGTGAGTTGGCTGGCTGTATGCAAATATTTGCAAGCACTGTTTTTTTTTAAAGTTTAATTTTAGAAGATCCAATCAGAATAACAGGAAGTGACCTAAGGGATTCCACAATTGGACAGGTAAGCATTCTAAAAGAAGTTTTAAAATTAATAACACATCCATTTATCTTCACTGCTACGAGTGAAGTGATAGCCTGCCACCTATGTTTACTTAATAGCTGACATATCTTGGCCACTCTTTTTACTTTTTGCTCTAACTAAAGGATTTCCTCAACAGAATCAGCAGCTAAATGAGGTAAGAACTTTTTAACTTGGTCTCTCCTTCAGTTTTTTACTTTCTTAAAAAACCACTAGGATTGGAATTTTTAAAAATGCTTAAGTTCATTCACCGTTTAGCTATGATGATAAACTTTCTACTCTGAAAATGCAGGTGGAATTGTTTGATCAAAAGCTGTTGAGCTTGTTAAAGAGTTTGGCTGCCATCCTGCTCTTTGGCAGCTTGAAGTTCAGTGAAATCAGTGAATTTAAAGTGTCATAGCTATGTGCAAGCTGCAGCAATTTGTTCTGCCAGTAGAAAAGTAGAGCACATTTGGAGTAAAAATGCTAATAATAATAATAATACTTCAATTTATTTATCTTGACTTCTGTATGTTCAGCTCTGATACAGTCACTAACCTGAAGTAAAACAATCAAAGTTGTGTGTGTGTGTGACAATTCTTAAGAGTTTGCACCTACTAACTTTTAGATAGACTGAATTCTTAAATGTTTCTTGATGGTATATTTTTGAACTATGGGCAGATCTGTTGAGTGCAATATTGCTCTGAGTTTTCCTGAAGCATATGAGATGCTAGTTTTACTAATATAAGAAACCTACATAACTATGGATCAGCACCAAATGGTATGTTTGCTATTCCAGTGAAATCTTTGGCAAGGGAGTTTATGGCTAGCATCGCCAACTCTGGAATTACTAATAGCTGTGTATCATGAAATTGTACCAAAATGTTTCTTATTCTGGTCTGATCTCAGTCAAAGAAAAAATTCCCGATGATCTTGCCCAGTCTCCAGAAAAATACCTCTGGCTGCTTTCCCATCAGTTCCATGCTCTTAATTATTTCTACAGCTTTATATACTTCAAGTTTAAGAACTTTAGCAGAATGGAATAACAGCAAAATAGGGACTAGGGTTTAATTGTGGTATACTGTAAAATGTGCCCATTTCTAATGGCTTTCACTGCTCTTTTTGCCTGAGTAACTCCAAAACATTAGAGATGATTTAAATGAACTTGACAGTATGTTGTAGTATTTTAGGAACAAACTGTGCACTTAAATTCCTAGTCATTTTAGAAGGTTTGTCACGATTATTGTCTAATATCTATTTGTATAAGTGCAATTTTAGTTTTTACCTTTGTTCTTGGGTTACTTATGAAAAGAGATTGAATGTATATTCTGTGCCTCCATGAACAACCTGACTATGCAGTATAACAGGCAATGTTTAACATTTTCATTTGAAGTTTAATATTAACCAGAATTCTGAGGCTGATAATTTTTATTGATAGTTGGGAAATAATTTCTATCAAAGAGATAGCAAAGGGAATGTTGCTTTTAATGCTACATAAATTCGGGATAGATAAATGTCTTTGTCAATAATATCAAACTGAAGGCAATATATTCCGTTTCTGAATAGTTTTTTTTATACATAATTATGGAAAACAGTCAGCTACCAGTTATTTTTATTTTGTGTTAAAAATGCTTCTTGTATTTTCACCCATGTCCAAGCGCAGATCCTATGTGCGCTTAGTTGGAAGTTAGTTCACTCACTACAATCAGATTCACTTCTGAGCCAAACGAAAAGAAAAACACTGCAATAAATTAGTATTTGCTTTTTTAAAATTTTAAATATAATGTGTATATAAGTTGTTATTTCTTCTTTCTATCCTCTCTACAGTTCCCTTTTTACATTTTTCTATGAATTATAAGGACAAAAAGATAAACATTTTATGTTGAGAAATGTTCTACAAGTACACAATAGAATTGCACATAATAGATATGCTTCCATTATATTTTATATATTGCCCAAAGTAGTGTTCAAATATTAAAATATTTTACTACGTTATTGTCATTGCAAAGGATGGCTGATACTACAGTGAGGTAGAAATATAAAATTGTTTACAAAGATGAGTTCACATCATCTAGAAATGTGACACACACATTCCTTGGGAGTATAATTTTCTTTATATATGATCAAAAGTATATGATTAAGAAAACCAGATTTTTCTAATAAGATATGGAAAAATGCTAAGGAATATTAGAAAACTGGGACAGAGAGCTTTCCTTGTGTTCTACAACATAGTTATAATAGCTGGATTTAGGGAGCTGATCAGATGGTGATAGTCTACCTAATTTCCTTGCATATGCTACAATTTTTATATACAGAAAGTGGCAGTATAAGATTGTGACATGAGAAATCCATTTAGTTGTTTGCAAAATGTTGCAATTGAGGACATGCAGTGAGGTTTCCTATTTTTGCAATTTACTAAATCCAAGAGATTATACAAATCCGCAAAAGGCCATTAATACAGACAGACAGACGACAGACAGATGACAGACAGCAGACAGACAGACAGACACAGACAGAGTAATTGTACTTCTTGCATTAATTCATCATTCCTTCAAAGAGATTCAGAGGGTATCTAAGCTATGTTTGTATACAAATCCCTTGAAAGAACTCCAATTTGAGATCTTCCAAGGGAACTAGAATTTGAATTTTCCATACACAGATGTAATCTGTTATCTATTAATCTATTAGAATTTATTTCAATTGACTGGCAGATGAAAATAACTTATGATAGATGAAAATAATTTAGGTTCAGCGAAAGAACTGAGTCCTGTTATAGATTTTTCTTCTGAGTAATCATTTCTAGCATTGCTCTGAAAAACAACATTCTTAATTATTATGAAAACCAATATGATTAAACTGATTTGTAGTGCTGAGGCTTAACCAATGATATCTGTGTATCTCAATAGTCTTACCAATGCACAAAAATTTGGTAAAATTAGTTTTCTTATTCTTTGTAATTGAGGGTGAACTCTACCTGAACTTTCTTTTCACAAAGAATTGACTTCTCTATCTAAATACAGGGAATTCACACAGGGCACTGGATCATAGAACACATAATTATTTTAAGATGAATTATATCTCTACTTCCCAACAAACATAGTTTTCTCTAAGTAGTCAATTTGTGTAGTCAGCATTTAAAGGCACAAAGTAAACAACATTAAATTAGATATAGAAGTTGACATCATAACACCAACAGATGTTAACTATGCTAATAATAGCTTCATTACCAACTAGAATTCTTTTAAAATGAAAGCACTTGCCTATATGAATACAAGACATTTCTTAAAACTCCTTATTTTATCAAGTTTGTATTGAATTCTATCATCCTGGAATATAAAACAGCATAGTTACAATAAATATGGATTGGAGATTTTTTTGCTTCCAAAACTTCCAGTCTAGCTTAACGTCAATGTATCCCACTCTCTGTGCAAATCTCTCTCTTTTGATTTTATCCATGAAATGAGTACAGTCACTATTTTGTAGGAATGGAAGGGATTTATATTTTGGGGTCAAGAGTATGCCAGCATTTGAAGACCTAAAGGCTACAATGATGAAATATATCATAGGCATACATCTGTCATGGGTGGGGTGGAATCCAACATATAGTAGCTTCATAGACATAGAAAAAAAGATATGTAATTTAACAACTTTTCAATCTGAATTGGATACTTGGAATCACATTTCAGTCTTAGAGTATTCTATTAAATTAGAAATCCTATGGAAAGATAATGCAGCACAACTTTTCTTCCTAGGCTAGGTGATATCTAATGAATAGACTATTCAATTGCCCTATCTACCTATAAACAAATTTAAGTTTAAAATTTAAGTTAAAAGGTACTAGTTTTGAAAATCAAATTATTAAAATATTGTATGTAGGGCTAGCCTTTTATAAAGCAGTAGACTCTATTTCAATAAAAAGAATATCTGATTCAATCTGAGGTGTTTTCAGCAGAGTCCATGGGCATTTCTTGAAGAGATACCCAACTAAGCACTATAAAATGAAACTGAATAATACATTAAAACATGGCAGGTGTTTTCCCAGTTCGCTGAATATCATGGGGTTTTGGTCATTTTACTTCTGAAATGTTATAGGAAGCTGTTATAATCTCAGGAGATTTCATGGGAAAATACTGAAATCTTACAGGATTTTATGTGAACATCAAAAAAACATGGGATTTTGTGATCCACAAATTATTGTGGATATTTATTAATTACTAAATTGAATTCTTGATTGTACTGATGTTTTGCACCTATGGAAAAATATCTGTCTGTTGTAGTCCACAGTGCACACTACATGTGTTGATATGTGTTGATGATCTGATTCAACATATAGCAATTTGTGTTCTGAAATTTGTGATTTCCCTAGGTAATTCTCAGGCATTTTATTACAGCATTTAAATACATGCATTGTCTTACCCTATGTTTGTCTGATTTGACATAAAAATTAAACAATAGTTTAGTTATAGCTCTTAATCTGTCATAATATTGATGCATACTCTAGTTTGAAGAAAGAAGAGGAATCTTAACTATATTATTAAGTATTTCGTAAAAGTACTGGAAGCCCCAATGAAGTAAAATTTGGTAACAATTAACAGCTATAAAAGAAACGTAGGCAAACTTGGTATATGCATGAATATAATTGAAATAATACTGTGGTATATTATACTAAGTACAGTAAGTAAATCATCCTATAACTAAATCCCAATATGGTACAAAATATAGAACATATTTGTTTATCAGTCTTACTAGACAGAAAATAACATATTAAAAATAAAATTAGCAAACGAATGGACAACTTGGGTTCTCTATATTAATATTATATAATATCATAAAGACAGAGCCATTTTCACTCATAGCATTCAATGTGCTATTTAGGAACTATTTAAGAGTTGCCTGCCAAATAGGGGTAGATTCTACTTACCTTTACTACTAGTTCGCAATGGGACAACACGCGCATGCATGCTTCTGCGCATGTGCAGAAACTTCCTGATGACATCCAGGTCAGTAGGCGGAGCCTCCCGCCGGTTTTACTACTGGTCCTTGCAAACCAGTCCAAACCGGGGACAACCCACCACTGCTGCCAAATTATGCAAGTACCAAGTCCCAACTCATATCAACAAGGCTTCTTGTTGGTTCTGCACAGTATCCAGATCTACAGATCATGGAGATGAAGTACACAGGAAAAATCTGTTCCATTGATTAATGCCATTCTACTAAGGGAATGACACCACTGGTTTTATATATAGCCTAAAACTGTGTTGTTAATATGAGCATAGGAGTATTGCAACTTAATTTTGTGTGTAGTCCCTAGCTACAACAAAGTTACAACCAAGAACTTTCAAAGTTACATTATCAATGATAATGTATGTGTCTCAATATAATAGCAGAAGCTTATCATAACATACTTACAATTAGAGCTTTCTATTTAGGACAATAAATGCATGAAAGCTACTGATAACATGAGAAAATGCACAGGCATAAACCTCTTTAACCAGAAAGAAACATTTAAATTGAAAAATGTTTGTAAGACATAAGACAATGATAATAGCAATGTTTATTTACGCACACACACACACACACACACACACATACTAAAATTAGGATTAACACTGTAGACTACAGTATTAATTATAAAGTAGAAATAAAGTTTATAATAAGGTGGAAATAAAGCTATTATCTATAAAATGCTCAGACATGGGCAGTATCTAAATTGGATAGATAGATAAATGGATAGATGGATAGACGGACAGAGATAGATAGATAGATAGATAGATAGATAGATAGATAGATAGATAGATA
>WNWU01000001.1:25812607-25887128 GCA_012654045.1 Ptyas mucosa
ATAGATAGATAGATAGATAGATAGATAGATAGATAGATAGATAGATAATTAGGTTCTAAATCACTCTTCTACTATAAGCTAGGAGACATTCCCAAATTCTGTTCTATCTGTAGTGCAAGTTTGGGCCATTTAACATTTTAGTGAGAAATTATTTCAGTTATTAGGAAAACATTATTACTCATGATAGGATAGTTGATAGATAGACTGGCTTCTCAGTAATCCAACAAAGAAACCAAGAAATCTGAGTAAAGGATGGCGTGTGAGATTTGTTCCCCAGCAGAGAATTCAAATTGTATACTTATATGGTCAAGTATCAACTTGCTTTATTTTTTCTTATGTTTTAGCAAATTTTCATCAGTTTAATTCAAACATTCTTTTATGTTAGGCTTTCATTTCATTGCCTTTGAGGGAGTAACTAATTTATAACACTGTAGCATTACGCTTTCGTGTTATGGAAAAATCAGCCAAGATGTTGTGGTTAGAAGAGCCGGTACACCCAACATAATTATCTCCAAATTTGTCTTAATGGGTTTTGACCAAATATATTATTATTATTACATATCATTGTGATACAATTGCACAAAATTTCATTAATAAAAGCAGGCGGACAGATGTAGTACTGCCTAATTGGTATTTTAACACTTTCTCTCCCTCTTAAGTTTTCTTTGCAATGATAAGTTTTTAATTAGTTTGAAAATGGCTGCTGTTTGGGAGAATTACAATGTAACATATAAAATATCTGAGGAACAGAATTTGGTGAGAAAATCAAAGGATTTTGATGTGTAACTGTTGTGCAATTTTTGAAAGTTTTATTTATTTTTTGTCTCTCTGCTAGGAGAGTATTTTCTTCTGCTGTTTAGGCTGGTTATAATTATTATACTGCGAATGTGGTGGGTTTTGTTATAATTATACATTCTGGATGTATAGAATGTTGTCATCAATGCAATGACATAGCTGCAGTCATAGCCTGTTTCAGACACTGACCTCCTGTCAAATGAATTTTATGGAAAGGATGCTATTATGGGCATGTTCTCTTTATTTGTAGCTGTATCTAAAGCAAGAATGGATAGTTGAAACAAAGAGCACTTCTTTTTAAAGCATATTTATTCTGTGCATGGCAATTGTATTCCAAGACGGATCAGGGTGAGGCATTTTCTGGATTTCCTATGGCAATGGCTTTGAATCTGTAATTGTTGCTGTTTCCTTTCTTGTACTCAGACATGTTTGTTATCTGTCACATAACAAAGGAATCTTTGGTATGATCCATAAATTTACTGCTGGTGCTCCTAGATTTGTTTGTTAATGATATAGCTGGGGTTTGAACCTACACAACTAGTGATACCAGAATTTTGGAATTTAAACTCCCAGGTGCTTTTGATAGTAACAACTTTAGCCCTGGAAGCTTCTTCTTCAGGCTGTGGTTGTGCAACTGCCATTTTGGTTCCTTATTTATATAATTTAAGGAAATAAGGATGAAGGGTTGGTTCTGATGTCTTCTCTAATCATTCCTTGATGCATTTTCATGCCGAGATGTGTAAGATGAGAACATCGAGAAGGTTGATGTTTTGAAAATATTTTTATGTGGAAATGTGTTTGTTATTTATTCTAACTTCATATGAACTCATGAAAGCCCATTAAACTGTTATACATCAGCAACCAAGAAGCTGGCTGACATATTGAAAAATAAACTATGTGATTCCATGTCCCTATGGTCTATTAATAGTGGGAATTTAATAATTAATCTTATTCTGAGTTATAAGGGAGACCAACAAATGCAAAATAGACATACAGTAAATCTCTGTAGTTTTAATTTAGCTTACTCCTGATTCAGTGCATATTTGATTGTATTCTAAAGGTCTGAATTCAAACGTTGGGATAGACCCATTTGGGAATTCTGACCTGAAAGTGAAACTCCTTTATTTTCTCATGTTCTGCTTCATTTATTTTTCAGCACCAATACTCATTGTTAAAGATCTGTAGACACAACTATTTAAAGCAAATGCTTTTCTATAGCTGGGGAATTGGGGAGGTTATTTAAAATGTCACAGTTAACTTACATTGTCATCACTTTTGTCATGTCCTTCCTAATGATTCTGCAAAATTGTTATACAGCAAAAGAGAATTGTAAACAAAATTTGCTTACATTTGTTTTATAATACAATCCCCCTTTAGAGATACTAAATATTGTATTTGTTCTGTCATAAACTGCTTCTTCATTTTTTGGCTGAATGGAAAAGTATATCAAATCATTCTCACAGGATCCTCATCTTCCAAAAGCAATGAAATTTTGCTACGGATGTAAAAACATTCCTATGAGCATTTAATAGGAAAAACACCAGCGACGGAATGAGTACAGTTTTAGATATGCATCCTTTTCTTTACTTTTTTGACTTTCAAATAATCTAGCAAGTCAAAAGTGGGTCTAAGCTCAACTCTGATAAGATGAATATATCAAATTTAAACAGCAGGTGCAATAATGATGATCATGATAATAATAATACCGTAATAATAAAGATAATGTTGCCAACTCAAACAAAATTACTTGGAAGATACTGACAAGGTAAAAGAAAGCCATGCCAACAATCAAATTAACAGTTCTGTTTATGGTACGTTTTACTTGACAACTTGTTTCCAGTCTTTTGATATATAAATGCTCTATTGTACTGCTGAATCTACCTTACTTTTGGTAAGCCTGCCAACAGCTTTACACAATAGGCAGGGGAGCTGTTTTCTGCTGCTGCAGCAGCAAGAGAAAAGCAATTTAGGTTGAGAAACGTTGCTTTCAGCAGCTGATTAAGCAATCCATATTTCCTTTGGCTGCTAAGAGAAAAGGGCATTCACTTAACTCCTATTAATTTCTGAATTTCCTTTGGATCAAACCTGTGGCTTTTAAGGATTCTTTTCTTTAGGATGGTGTTTCCCTGGCCATTCACATGAGAACAAGTGAATAAAGATTACTAATCAGAATAGAACTGGAAGGGACCTTAGAGGTCTTCTAGTCCAACCCCCTGTTCAAGTAGGAGATCCTATACCCTTTCAGATAGGTAGCTGTCCAGTCTTTTCTTAAAAACCTCCAATGCTGAAGCACCCACAACTTCACCTGTTCCACTGCTTAATTGTTCTCTCACTATTAAGAAATTTCTCCTTAGTTTTAGGTTGCTTCTCTCTTTGATTAATTTCTATTCATCGTTTCTTGTCTTGCCTTCTTTGTGGCAGCCCTTCAAATACTGGAATACTACTATCATGTCACTCCTAGTCCTTCTTTTGTCTAGAGTGATCATACCCAATTCCTGCAACAGTTCTTCATAAGTTTTTGTCTCCAGGCCCTTAATCATCTTAATTGCTCTTCTTTGCACTTTTTCCAAAGTCTCAACATCTTTTTCTTAATGTGGTGACCAAAACTGGATGCAGTATTCCAGGTGTGGTCTTACTAAGGATTTATAAAGCGGTACTAATACGTCATGTGATTTTGATTCTATGCCTCTATTTATACAACCAAGGATTGTATTAGCTTTTTTTGACTGTTGCTGCACACTGCTGGCTCATGTTCACTAGGACTCCAAGGTCCCTCTCACAATTATTCTCTTCCCATCACCTGGCTGGGAAGTACTGAATTAATTTTTCTCAAAAATTTTATTTCATATATGCTTTTTGTTGTCTGGTATATTTCCAATATACCTTGCTCTTCAGAAGAGCACCATGTACTACACTTAAGATAGGATGATAGGTTTCTCTGGTGTCTGCACTAATTTGTAAGGTAGGGCTGGGTTTTCACCCAATGAAAGAAAGCCATAAAGAGCATATTACAACTGCACTTTTCCAGTTTAAAATTGGAATTTTTATTTATTTATTTATTTATTTTATTTTTATTTTTATTTGATCTGATCCAGAGACTCAGGGCGGCTCACAATGCGTTAAGCAATAGCCTTCATACTTTTGTATATTTATACAAAGTCAGCTTATTGCCCCCACAAACTGGGTCCCCATTTCACCTACCTTAGAAAGGATGGAAGGCTGAGTCAACCTTGAGCCTGGTGGTATTTGAACTTGCAGTAATTGCAAGCAACTGATCTTTAATAACAGTGAATTAGTTCACTGCGCCACCAGGACTCCAGGAATGCTATTGAAATGCTATTTTCAAAAGCATTATATTTTGTCCTGAGTTCTATATAGTATTTGTGGGAGACAAGAAAAAACATTGCCATTTTCTTCAAGTTATTTAACTCCAGCCGTCTGAAATAAGATAACTAATTCACAGTTTGGTTTCAAAGTTCTTTGGTGGATTACCAGATTAAGTGGGAAAGGACGAGAGCTGAGTTTAATACCAGAGAGATCAGCACCATTAACTTCTATGAAGCTTCTTCCTTGTTCAAAATAGGTTCAGAATACATCAAGGCAGCACAGCAAGTCAAACAAAAATCAAACAAAATAGGAGTTCAGAATCATGAATTTGAATATATTACTATTTGAATTGGAAGGAAATCTCCCTCTAGTCTAGGGCAAAATTTTAGTCAAGAGCAGGCAAGTGTTTACAATTTTATAAATATGATCTGGATCAGAGTCTCAATGGGGGACAAAAACTCCCTACCACCTTGGTCCTAATCCACATCATGCTTCCCATGACTTCCCATGACTTCCCATGTTTTTTTTCTTAGAAAAATGCAGGCCTTTGCTAATTGCAAGAGTGGTAACATGTATAGGCCCGGCTCAAGACTTTTCTGACCATTCCCTCATACTGCACTGCTCATTAAGTAGAGAAAACTCCCTGCAAATTATTGCTAACTCTAAGCCTAAATGTCTTTTAGTGGCCATCAAGTGGGATTAAGTATCTTTTAGTGGCCATCAAGTTTAACAGCCAAGTTCATCCTCAGTAATTAACTTGATGAAATGTTTTGGGGTGTTTGTCTCTGTTGGCTATCAGTTCACTAAAAAGGATGATCCCAAAAAAGCTTTTAACAGAAAGAGTAAGTCCTTTCCCTTTGTTATCCCCCATCACTTCAAAAATCTCCATACAGGTGCCTGAACTGTTTTGTTGTTGAGTTAAAAGTAGCTAAGAGAGTAACTGAAGGTGGGCACTCCCTAAATTTATAAATGGGCATTATGAACTAAACTATGTAATTGTCTTTGTTTTTCTTACAATTATTAACAAAGAGTCAAAGAGTAGATCATTTCCATTCATACTTGGGCTTTTTTTTAATTTTTAAATTAATTTCTACTTCCTGCTGCAACTTTCCATCTATGCAGCTTCCCATCTATGCCATATTGTCTGCCCTTCTGGTGTGACATAGGGATGGGTGGGACAGCTCATGGAAATTAAAATCTGTCCCTTCAAGTGTTACAGTTAAAATTATAGGATTTAAAGAAAATTAAACATGAAAAGGTGCAAATTATTGCAAGCTATAGAAGACAGAAATATTTTCAGGATGACAGGTAAATTTAATTAGAATATTGATGTTCTGTATATCTTCCCATGATTCCACCTTTATTATCTAATCTTTATGATTAAAGTAGATTTTTTCAGTCCTTATTTCTACCTCTTATAGCTCTTTTCAAGCCAAAAGGAACACATTGATTCCTTTCCAGTCTTTTGCTTCCTATTTGCTATGTCTGCTTTGGCTTTTTTTCTCCTATGAATTACATCTCACAGCACTGAGAGGTGGCTCAGTGGCTAAGACGTTGAGCTTGTCGATCAAAAGGTTGGCAGTTCAGCGGTTCGAATCCCTAGTGCTGCGTAACAGGGCGAGCTCCTGTTACTTGACCCAGCTTCTGCCAACCTAGCAGTTCGAAAGCACGTCAAAAATGCAAGTAGAAAAATAGGGACCACCTTTGGTGGGAAGGTAACAGCGTTCCGTGCGCCTTTGACATTTAGTCATGCTGGCCACATGATCACGGAGACATCTTCGGACAGCGCTGGCTCTTCGGCTTTGAAACGGAGATGAGCACTGCCCCCTAGAGTTGGGAATGACTAGCATATATGTGTGAGGGGAACCTTTACCTTTACTTACATCTCACAATTCTTTTCTTCCTTACTGTCCATAATGTTTTCTTTTATGCTGAGCCTCTCATAAACTCCAAGTGCAAGAGCTTGTGTTTCTGCATGAAAAGGACTGAGAACCAGGAAACGAATCTCCCGTTCATTGATCTTAATAGTCTAGAACAAAATAGTCAGAGATTCTATCATTGTTCTTAAGCATTCTGTGACCTATGTACTTCATCTTTTGCTTTATTAATGAAATTTCGAGTCTGACCGATACCTGTTTAGGAGTAGCTTCTTCAGTTTTCAGACTTGGTTTTATTTAGGAATTGTGATTCTAATCACCACCACCAATATCTAAGTGAGTTGAATCAATTATTTTCAACACATTTTTTATATATTAAGCCTGTTATGTTGAAATCTGCCATCCATTTTCTCTGATTATTTGGGTGATAATGTTCTCCCTAGGATTTTTAAGAATTTGTTTAAAATTCACTTAGTATTTTAAAACTTATTTTACTATTGGAGATTTCAGAACGTTCATCTGCAGCCATTTATGGTTTTTGTTGTGCATGTTTTTTGTTATGGCTACCCATGAAAGTTTGAAGAAGCCAAAGGAAAGAATCTCATGGTGATGTAATGGGAAACTGGAAGCTAGGGAAGATAAGTCTTCTGAAGAGATGATTATACTGTACTTAGAAAAAAAAACAAGGACATTCAGATACATTGCTCTTGTGAATGTGCCAATCTCCTCCCATTTTGCTTTTTTTTTATTGGCATGGTACTAGGAGTATTTATTTTTACATGGAACTATTCAAATGTTTGAATTAGTTTTAAGTATCTAGGACAGATGCATTTAGTATAAGCAGAAGTTGCAGGAAGCGAAAATTATAAATATTATTTATATTTTAGAACTTACTGTATTTTACAATAAAATGTTGCTTTATTTATTTGTTGCAATTACTTTTGTTGTGTTGCCCATTTACTAACCCAAGAAAAATAAATTTAAAATGCTATGTTAGATGCTATGTACTAAATTGGGATATGTAATGTGACCAGAGGCACACCTTCCTTCGCACCTGTCCAGCTGCTACCCCACCCTCCTGTATTTATATTTTAATTAAAATACTTATAAATTGAAATGACATTATTTATAATTTATTAATTTAAATGAAGTCAAAGGGCATGCCAACTTCAGCACGGTCTTTATTTACAAGAATAATTCTGAGACTTACTCATAGGCATCCTTAGAAAAAATAATGCCAGGTATCTTCAGGTATTTTGCTGGTAAAACTTTTTGCTGGTAAAAAAAGTTGGACTGCAATAGTGGAGAGCTGGAGAACCAAAGGGGAATTGGGTAACAAGATCACCAGTTTGTATTCCAGTAAACAAGTGTTATGAGTAATCATCCCCACTACCATGGCAGCCATTTCTGTGCATTTACTTACAACCCAAAGGAATGTCTGAAAGAAATTATACATCCCTATAGGAGAGGTGGATAGGAAGCAGCCTGCTGTGTTGTTGACTGCTCCATTTTAAACCTTCCCTTCTTTTCTCCTGGGCACATCACCCAGAGGAGACCACCTCAATCGTTCTCAGTCTATGCATAGATGTATGCGACACATTGCATCCAGATGGTTGCTAAGAGGCTGGAAAAAATTCCAAAGCCATGCTTAGCATGCTTTCTCTACATTGGGAGACTAGAAAATCCCTGTCTCTCAGAAAAACTACAGTATCGTCTAAGAATTCCAAACATGTAAAAATTGCCAAGGATGCTTAATTAATAGCACAGGTCAGGAATAGTAGAGAGCTTCTGGAAGACTCAAGATCCTACAGATTCAAGAAAGCTAGTCTGTCAGGATAATTATTTTTATCTGTGTTTACATTTTTAATTCTACTTTCTTCGTCTTCTTCTGTTGTTTTATTGGGCACAGGTATACACATTGCTACGTGAGCTGCACTAGATGCCAGTTTGCTTTCGGGTTTAATCCAAGGTGTGGTTATCATCTTTAAAGCCCTTCATGGCATGGAACCAGATTATCTGAGGAACCATCTCATCCTGATTGCACTGACTTTCCCCACCCCATCAGGTAGAAAGGGCATTGGATTCTGTTAGTTAAAGTATTTTGACTAGCAGGAGCTATGAAGAGAGCTTTCTCTGCCACTGCCCCTGTCCTTTGGAATATTTTACCCCCAGAGATGAAGTAAGCCGTCAATCTTCTGGGCTTTCAGAAAACTCTTAAGACCTGGCTCTGCTAATTAGAATAGGAGTCTAAGAGCGTTAGGTAACTTGACTGGGGCTGATGGCTTGAGGACACTGTTTCGGTTTTAACTCTTTAGCCTCATTAACTTCTTAAATTTTTACTTTTAACTTGTACATTTTAACCTTGCTTTTTAACTCTGTTTTTATCTGTGCTTTTAGTCTTGTTTTTATATTATTTTACGATGTTGTTTTTAAGCCAACCAGAGTCAGTTTGGTGACAATAACTGTGTAAAAATTTGGTAACAAAACAAGTAAATGAATGAACAAATAAATAAACATTTTTTGGTTAAGTGCCATGCTTCTGTTTCCTCTAAACAACCCTAGGAACATTTATTTCAGACAAAAATCTAACGAAAAGCTAAATCAGAGCCAGAAGGTTATATTTTACTGTTTATATAAAACTGTTTCTATATAAAAAAAGCAGATTTTATAAAAGTTAAAGTCAAACTAAGCAAAGGAGAGCCAACCCTACAGTGCAAAGTTATGAAATTCATGGCCTGAAAACTGTTTGTGGCATGCATAACACATGTGTCATATCTATTTTGTGCGTACTCTGTATTTGTGTGTATGAATTCAATTTTTTGAGTAAATTAAAATTCTACAGGAAGATGGCATAGCACATGCATCTTGACTCAACAACATTTTCACCTCAGCATGCTAACAACAACTAGGGACAACTGGTGAAGATCCTAGCATTCTATCAGAAATTACAGGATTATGATCTAATGAAAGGAAGTATTACACTAGTTGCTTTTCTAGACAAAGGTCAACGGAACAATTATCTCAGCCTTGTCCATTCCATGATTCGATATTATAATATGTTCCTTCAAATAAGCATGATGATAAATTGTGCCAGAGTAAAGGAAACTAAGATTAACCAGGAATATGGCAAGGGGCCAAGGATTTCCAACCCTGATTTTTTTCCCCATAACTCAGTGTATATAGACTCAGAAAAGAATTTTAGAAATGGATTTATCCATTGCCTAGCTATACAAATTTTCCTTTGCCAGAAAGGATTTGTTTACATTTTCCGCAGAGACAGGCACTTATTAATAAAACATTAAATCTGGCATTGGGACAAGGGCCCTATATTGTCAACAGCACTGAACACTATAAATATTCCCATGTTGATTTATTTGACTTATAGTCTGCATTTATACTTCTAAGATGTGTTCTTCTGCTATGTAAGCTAGAGACCTCCTCCCTCTCCTAAACAAAACAAAACCTGAGATGAATAAGTCATTTCAAACATTTTTGTCTCACTTCCAATGTTTAAGTCTTGTATTGCATGTTTTCCTAATTTGGTGATCTTTTGTTCAAAGGGAAAAGAAACATAAATGTTTATTTTGCATGCCGAAGTTTTGAAAAAAAACCCCTACCCTCATCTTTAGGGTAGAGCAGGGGTATCAAACTTGTGTCATCATGGCAGCATCATGTGATATATAGGGACTTCCCCTCCCCTTTGCTAAACCGGGTGTGGGCATGGCCAGCACATGACACAACCAGCTTGCAGGCCGCAAATTTGACAGCTCTGGGGTAGAGTGTGTGCTAAACTAGCAAATGCTATAATTTTTTCATAAGAGCCACAATGGCGCAGTGATTAGAATGCAGTATTACAGGCTACTTCTGCTGACTGCCAGTTGCCTGCAATTTAGCAGTTTGAATCTCACCAGGCTCTAGGTTGACTCAGTCTTCCATCCTTCAGAGGTGGGTAAAATGAGGAGCCAGATCATTGAGGGCAATATGCCAACTCTGTAAACCGCTTAGAGAGGGCTGTAAAGCACTGTGAAGCCAGTGGTGGGTTGCTCCTGGTTCTGTCTGGTTCTTTAGAACCGGTAATAAAAGCAGTGGGAGGCTCCACCCACCCACCTGGATGTCATAATTGACAATCTGCGCATGCGCACTCCCGTTGCGAACCAGTAGTAAAAGTAAGTAGAACCCACCCCTGTGTGAAACAGTATATAAGTCTAAGTGCTATTGCTATAAGGTTTGATAGTTGCCCCACACCTTTATAACAGGATCCATAAAGTCAAAGACATTTAGTGCTGATCCTCGTGCTCAGCATAACTCAGTGTGAATCCAGGCCACTGACTATTTCTCAAAGATATAAATATACAATCCTGGCTCTTACCTACAATCAGCCTATTAGGAAGTGACCTTGATGTGTTTTTTTTTCCTTCCATGTCTCAGAAGTCATGTTTTCTCACCTGTGTCAATTCAAGGAGTGCTATCTGGTTTCCCTGCTTTCCCTCTGGTTTCATTGTGGACAAATTTGCCTCATCCTCCCATTCTTCACAGCTTTTTTTTTTTAAGTTCATCCTTGGAGGGGGAAAACCTGTTTTGGGTTGTTTGTTTTTGTTGTTTTTTAAGAAGTTTACCGATAGAACAAGAAAACAATGGGCATGTCATATTTTTTTCACTGAGATAAAAAGAAAGGGTGAATCGCTCT
Organism: Ptyas mucosa; assembly: GCA_012654045.1. Classification (NCBI taxonomy): domain Eukaryota; kingdom Metazoa; phylum Chordata; class Lepidosauria; order Squamata; family Colubridae; genus Ptyas; species Ptyas mucosa. Next base: position 25,823,294 of record WNWU01000001.1, read on the forward strand.
TACCTTAACTTTTTAATATTTTCATTGATTGCTACCAACCTGCCTTCCATTGAGGACCTGTATACTGCATGAGTCAAAAAGAGGGCTGTGAAAATATTTACAGACCCCTCACATCCTGGACATAAACTGTTTCAGCTCCTACCCTCAAAACGACGCTATAGAGCACTGCATACCAGAACAAATAGACACAAGAACAGTTTTTGCCCGAATGCCATCACTCTGCTAAACAAATAATTCCCTCAACATTGTCAAATTATGTACTCAGTCTGCACTACTATTAATCTTCTCATCTTCTCATTGTTCCCATCAATGTTGCTTGCATCCATACGATTTATATTGATATTGTTTCCTGATTGCTTATTTGTACCCTATGACTATCATTAAGTGTTGTACCTTATGATTCTTGATGAACGTATCTTTTCTTTTATGTACATTGAGAGAATATGCACCAAGATAAATTCCTTGTGTGTCCAATCCACACTTGACCAATAAAAAATTCTATTCTATTCTATTCTATTGATAGAATAATGGGACCATGAAATGATGAGCTGTCTTTTCTTCATTTTAATCATGGGAAGTGGTTCTCTACTTTCCCCTTATAGACCAAATAACAAGAAAAAGGATAAAACCAGGGCATTTTCTCGATCGTTAAAGGCCAGGTCAAGAAATAAGTATACCATAAACTCTAAAAAAAATTTTATTGTAGCAAAAGAGAATATCAAAATTATGAAAGTTGGTGCAAATTTCTCTCTATCCCATCTGATATTAAATAAAATCAAGGTGGGGTTATTTTTAGGTTCTTTCTCATGCTATTTTCTTTTAAGATGGCTATATTTCCAGCTGGTTTAAACATTGCAGTCCAGGAACTTAGGGCTTAGCTAATGAGAAGGTCTTAGTTAAAAGACCTTTCATTTGGTGGTGCAAAAAGATAAACTGAGACAATCCTTCTTTTAAAGTTTCTTGGAATGATTTCTGCTTTAGGAAAAAGTTTCAGTATAATAAAGCTAGGAATCCTGGTGTGGCAAGCTGAGCTGAATATCTTTTACCAAAATAAGAGCTCTGGTTTCAGATAAACAGATTTTTTGATAAGTATGCCAATATGTTCCGGAGTTCTAACTTTCTGTAACTTTTGTAGTGGGAGATAGGTAATAGTTATCTGCTGGAAAAATTATTTTCAAGCTTCAGTGATAATTTGATATTTCTTAATGTCAAATGTTATTTTTAAAAGCAGTACAATTTCATACAAAGTATTAAAGCCAGGGCTTGCCCAAGAGATTTTGCTGCTTGAAATACCAACTTAAATCATGGTGCAGAATGTGCTAAAGGAATGTGACATATGGAACAGAAAAATCGCAAAGCATCTTTCTCAATCTCTGTTGGCAATAATTTGTTGGCCTTTCATTTTACTGGCTGTCTAAAGCAGCAATTTTACATTACCTAATGGGAGGATTAGTAGTGACTAAAGGAAATAGTCATATTTTAGGAAGCTGATTGAAATGGCATGGAAAAATATGGAGCCATAGCATCTTGAATGCACGTGCATGTACATGAATATACATGCATGTACACGCACACATTACATAGGTAGTGTCTAGTGATTACAAAATCCCATTTCAGCTCATTCATTGACTTGGAAAATAGTCTAACCTTCCAAGCAAACTTGGGTTTGAACCAGGAAGTTTGTCTTCAATTTGAGAGCAAATTCAAGTCTTAACTCGGAAATCGTAATCTTTCTTTGACTGTAATTGGGAAGAAATAGCAGTATCTTCATTTTTTTCATACAATTGGATGAACGATAGTTCTTTTTTAGGGGATGAAGTATGATAACGTTTACACCCTTAAGTTCAAAACATTGTTACATACATTTTTAAACCGTGATTGCTGACAATGGCGTCTTTATTTTTTGTTGGAATGAGATGAAATGTTTAACTTTTCCCCTTTTATGACAATGAAACTTATTAGATTTAAAACAAACCTTGCTTTTTGTTCAGGACCAACCAAATAATTTATTTTTTATTCTTTATTTTGGTGGGAAATTGTTGTAGAACATATTATAGCTGTTAAATAAGGAAACTGCACCTTTTGAGAAGAATAGCAGCAGTAAGAGAAATCAGTTTTTTTGGAAGAAATAAAGTGATTTAGTTCCCTGTCCAATGTTGCATGTGTAAGTTGCAGGTTCTGAGTAATTTGAAAATATTCAGGAGATTTGATGTAGTGAGTTAGTTGTGATAAATTACAAATGTCTCTTGTGTTGTCAAGGGAAATTACTTTAGGTAGAATATTCTGGAAAATTAAATGGCAGAAGCCCAGGAACATCCAGCATTTTTCTAGCCCTATATCTTCCCATGGACTCCAATAAAATTAATCCTGGATGAGCAAATTAGGGAGCAGAACGGAGTTTTGGATTAAACCTTCACAAAACTGACAGTGATCAGAAATAGACATTATCCTGGATATAGACTTCTTGAAAGTGGAACATAACTTGTGGGATGATGGACCTACCTAGAACAATGCAAAGGATGAAACTACAAAGGGATGGGAGAAAATGGCAAATATTAGCTTTCTCTCCTTCTCCAGAGGGTGATTCAAATTTTGTCTAAGCTTTTTATTTCTTGTTTTGATATTATGACAATATTAAGAGCTTATATTCAAGAGCTTCAACTAATGAATACCGTCTGCTGGCCAAATGCAACATATTCATAATATTTCTCAAGCGGCATATAAATCCGTGGAAGTATTTTATGTAAATTGTATATTTCTTAAAATTATTTTAATATCATTTGCCTTAATGGGAACGTCCAATAACATTACTTGTGTTTTACCATTCACCATTATGTTTTATACTTTTATATGTTGTTTTTTTACTTTCGGAAAGCAAACAAAAAAAGAAGCACATTTCCTCTGCTATTTGTTTTTGATTCATTCCGTCATTCTTTATAGGAGAGGGGGGTTGTAATAACTTGCCTTGTGTCTGTGAAAATCAAATGTAACCATGTTTTGCTATTCACTGGGGGTGGGGTGGGGGTGTTCATCCAAAAAGGAATTTTAATAATGTGTAACTTTAATAAAGGGTAACTTTTGATAGATATTTGGCATTGCTTGTTTTGATGGGGTATTCTTGGCAATCGTGGGGAGAAAAACGTTCAAGTTAAGTGAGCTGTTTGGTGCATTTACAGATCATGATTTTAGAAGGAACTGGCAGAATGAGTCTTAATACCGTCACAAGTCTTCTTCATGAACAGTCGACCTGGACAGAAGGATATCCCACATGTAATGGTAGGAAGTATTCACCAGTGGTGATCTATGAATAGGTTTGAGAACTATACAACTTTCTCTTGTCCTTGTGCTATTTGCAAAGCATGCATTTTATTTTGATAAAGTGAAACTCATTATATGATTGCAATCTTATGCTATCAACATGGAATACAATCCAATTACTGTAAACTAAAATTTTAGTGAATGCAATGAATAATTGAATGCAATTATTTTCCCATTCTTCCATATTTTTTTCCCATTTAAAGTATTAAAGCAAAAGAGCAATTGCTTTCTGCAAAGTGTAATTCTATCAGTAGCATCTATGTGGCAACTCCACCCAAATAGACAACACATTCTAATCCAAGTTTGAAATCTGGAAAGCGCCTCATTTCAACTTGAAATTCTCGATCCCAATTCTTGCTGTGCTGAGCTAATGTTAACTGGTTCTCATTGGCAATGAAACTAACATTGCCACCAATGGCTAGAAGTAATTTTGGGTGAGGTAGAAACCTTTTCATTTGGCACTTGACTGAAGTACCCATTAAACTTGACTTTAAATAAATCATATTCATATAACTAGCTCATCAAAAATGTTTTTCTCATTACTGAATTTAAAATAAGCACTTATTTCTGAATATGGAAATAGAGTAATGGAGGTGTTCTGAGTCCATAAAGGTGATATAATTTAAAGCACTCAAATATGGTCCCTTAAATCATACAAAAAATCATTTAGAATTTAATTTGTAGCAACCACAGTTTTAAAACTTGATATTTCTTTAAGGGAATCCTATTCCATATGTTTATTGTAATCTTGGCTGCTACTGTTATCAATTCCATAAATATCAATTCAACATTTACTGTAAAAAATTTTTTTTAATGGATTGCCTACCAAATAACTAGAATTTTTGTTTTGTAAATTTCTCAAGATTCACTTTGAGTTGTTTATAAGAAACATGGTTTGCCTTGGAGTAAATAGGTAATTGTAAATCCCAAGATTAGAATTCTGTATGCTGATGCACATGCTGACTTCATTTTGCCCATCAACTGCATTCTTTTAAATATAGGAATAAACATATCATAGTCACAGCTAATTTTCTTAATGAACTCTTAATGAGATTATTGTAATGTGATCTACATGAGGCTGTTTTTTGAGGATGCCTCCAAATTTTAATTACTTCTGAATTCATAATCATAGTCAATATCATTAAATATTACCTAGGTTGGTGTTAGACTGCATGAGTTTTTGATTTTGATCATGTAATTGGTTTCCATTTATTTTCTGGAAACTCAGATTACTAATCTGAATATAGACTGCATAAAGACTATTTAACTATTCATACCTGATATTTTTTCCTTGAAAATCCTGCTATGGGTTTTCCATTGAGTATATAAAAGTAGTCTAACCCTCTTCATCAGTGTCAGTGAGGTTTTTCCCCAAAAACTTAGTTTTCTATTCTGTTATAGAATTTAGCGGCTGTTTGGAAGGGTAGAAGCCAAAGTTCTATACTTACATTTTAATTCCTAAAGATGTTTGCTTTTTATTGACTCTGCTTTCTGCTGCTTAATTTATTATAACACCTTTACATTGATTACATTGATATTTATCGTTGTCTGTATTATGACTTTTTAAGTGTTGAGGATTTTTTCAATAATTTAATACATCAATAAAAATGAAGCATTGTTCACTTTTACCAATATTATTCATGGATAGTGAAATGTTTTCTTTAGTGATTACTGCATCTTTCCCTGCAGCAGCATCAAGCAGTTTTTTTGGAACACAGTGGCATGAAATACATCCTCAGTATTGGACAAAGTATCAGGTATGGGAATGGCTCCAACATCTTTTGGACACCAACCAGCTTGATGCCAACTGTATCCCATTCCAGGAATTTGACATCAGTGGGGATCATCTGTGTAGCATGACTTTGCAAGATTTCACCCGGGCAGCTGGCTCTGCTGGACAACTTCTTTACAGCAACCTCCATCATCTAAAGTGGAATGGTAAAACCTTTCACTAAAATATATGTTGTCTTTCCCAATTTATAATCATCAGTTATTATAGTACTAATAGACTACAATTCTGATCAAATTTGGCCAACGGGATCAATAATAAAAGATGATGCAAATTGATTTAGTTATGAATAGAGGTTTAAGGCTGGGAAAACAAGATTTAGACACAATATATAAAATGTTGTTCAAAATGTATTCCTTGCATTCAGAAATCATTAAGAGGTAAAAGGAAAGAGAAACTTCACAATAAATATCCTGCTCAACTCATTTGTCGCTGAACAATTCTGAATCTACTATATAAAACCTTGATCTAAAAATTTGAACATTATCTTCTACGTATGGTGAAATAGAAATAATATTTCTGGTGGCATCTCTTTCTTTTTGTGATCTTAAAGATATATATTTCTTAATATGGCTGAAGACCAAAACAGTTTGTTCCAAGGCTTAATGCAACTAACTAAGCATTGCTGTGCAGCATATCCAGGTCTCAGAGACCATACAGACAATGTCTCTGAAAAATAATTTACTTCCAGTAATTTACAAAATGTCCCCGTAGCCCAATAGGAAGTTTTGAAAAATATCATACAGGACATTTCAATCAGGCTTTCAGGATCAGACTCTTTAGGCCAGATATATAATATTCAAATCCTATAGTATACAAACATGTTGGAATGGAAGTGCAAACCTATATCAGTATATTTTCCTTAATTAAACTCCAGAGAGAATGGGACTGAAAGTTTTTTTTAAAAAATAGATTTAGTTTAGTGCAAAAATTTGGAATCCCAAGAATGTAGGTACTCTCACAAAATGGCTGCAATGCTTATTAAAGCCACAAGCACTAAATAATATATAAATAGGGCATTCAGAGGTCTTTAACCTGTATTATCTCAACTTAACTTTCCCCCCTGGTTTTAGCGGTGTCTCAAGCATTCTTAGAAGCATATTATAAATGTGAACTTTTTAAAAGCTTAAAAATACTTTAATTTTTTCCCCAGTCAGGACAAGATACTTGGCACACACTAAAGGCTGTCTGTAATGCATTATTGGCATCGGACCTGGGTATTTGCGGGACCGCCTTCTGCCACCAATAGCCTCCCACCAGCCAGTGTGGTCCCACAGAGAGGGACTCCTCAGGGTGCCGTCAGCCAGGCAATGTCGGCTGGCGACCCCCGGGGGAAGGCCTTCTCTGTGGCAGCACCTGCCCTCTGGAACGATTTGCCCCCGGAGATTCGGAGGATATCAGATCTCCGGGTTTTTCGCCGTGCCCTAAAAACTCTTCTTTTTCAGCAAGCAGGGCTGGCGTAACCCCTCCCCCTTTCCTGAGATATTAGATTTTAATTATAAAACGGGTTTTAATTGGTAGATTTTAAAATCTTTGGCCATAATACATAATTATTTTATATTTCTTTTAAATTTTTTATTGTATGTTTTTACTTGGCTGTGCACCGCCCTGAGTCCAGCAGGAGAAGGGCGGTATACAAATTTAATAAATAATAATAATAATAATTATTATTATTGTTAGTGAACACTATGATATCGGCAACATTATTGTTGATTAATACCAAAGTATGCCTTCCCTATATTAAAACTGTGTGGCTTCTTTGCTTCAGTCAACCTGATTCTTTAAATAATATTTAATAAGAAGAAAATCTGCTGTTATTGCTTGTGAATTGCTACTTCATATAATCAGAAGTAAGGCTATCATGAGAATATCTTTTTTTTTTGTTATTCTGATATATTATTTATGTAGCTCTAAATGGCATTGCGTCCTATTATTAATATAATCCAGCTGTTCTGGGCATGTATGATTGAAATTCCACCTTTTTTTAATAATTGTATTGCATATTACATTCATTTCTGTCAGGTCAGTGTGGAAGTGAAGTGTATCCATCACACAATGTCATTGTTAAGACAGAACAAACAGGTGGGTGATATCTACATTATTTCTGTTCTGAATAATTGCAAACCAGGCAAGAATAGGAAGAATAATTATTTAGAACCAAATAACTCATAATCTAACCATATACAAGCAGGCAATTCTAGGAAGTGGGTAGATAAGCCCATGTACACGTTAAAAGAATTATTTTTTAATAATTATAACATTACTAACATTACATTAGCCATTTAAATTCATTGATTTCATAGGTAATGTTTTAGGTCAATATAATCTAATATTGGGTGAAATATTATTTTCAATATTAAACTGAAAAGTATTTTTTTTTAAAAAAATATAATCCATAGCTATTGAGCTATTTGGAAATTCCTAACAGTACAGTGTGTATCATCAGTTTATTTCACAAATCTTTTTCCCCATTTCATAGTAATTCAAATTTTTCACAAGTGACCACAAGGGAGCTTCCTTCAAGCTAGAGGTCTTGAGTTTAATCTCAGATGTCAACCTTCAAAGAATTCAATAATACCTGATGAAAGAGATTTTTCTCCACTTGTGACCCCTGAGAGATAGTACATCAAAATAGGCAGTCTGTTCTATTACACTATAATATTAATAAATAATATTAATAATATTGTTATAATATTATAATAACTATAATATTAATAATATTATATGCAGAAAGCTATAAGAAATTTCTGGAAATTCATGTTGATAAAGATAATATGGTATTGGCAACCTAAAAAAGAAGGTTTCTCGATTGCCAATGTAATATAATAGAACCAACAATAGAAGATATATACTTTTAAAATATGTTCAAGAGCACTGGTGGCGCAGCAGGCTAAAGCACTGTTATTAACACCAGCTGCCTGCAATTACTGCAAGTTCAAATCTCACCAGGATCAAGGTTGACTCAGCCTTCCATCCTTTCTAAGGTAGGTAAAATGAGGACCCAAATTGTGGGGGCAATAAGCTGACTTTGTATAAATATACAAAAGTATGAAGGCTATTGCTTAACGCATTGTAAGCCACCCTGAGTCTCCGGAGAAGGGCGGCATATAAACCAAATTTTTTTTAAAAAAGTAGACAGATCCAAACCTATCCATCAAGAAATATTTCTTAATTATCCAACTCTTCTGTTTTTAATGGGATTGCTCTGGTAATAAGAGGTAAATTAATGGAGAAATATAGAAAGATTTTAAGTAAAAGGTCACCCCATCCAGATCCCTACATATTATATAAAGAACCTACAATAATTTCTAAGTAATTGCAAATGATTTCCCATATCCCTTAAAAAATATTTTTTCCCAGTACAGGGCAATTTTTTTTAAACATTTGTTGATTTCAGTTCCACAAATCTGAGATTGTTTAATTCATTCATCCATTAGATTTATATGCCACCTTTTTTCCAAGAGGTCAAGTGATCCCCACTTTTATCTCACAGAATTATCCCCACAACAATAATTCTGTGACATAGATTAAGGATCTATTGGGGAGATAATGACTGATCCAAAATCACCCACTTAGCTTCCATGGCTGAAGCCTGACTTGAATGGAACACCTGACTTTGAATTTCCTCAGTGTCTTGTCCAGTGGTGGGTTGCTACCGGTTCACCCCAGATTCGGGTGAACCGGTAGCGGCAGTGGCAGGAGACTCTGCCCACCAACCCGGACGCTTCTGCGCATGCACAGAAGCATTATGCGTGCGCACAAGCGAACCGGTAGCAAACTGAATTGAAACCCACTACTGGTCTTGCCCCTCAAATTATTTTTTTGCATTATCAAATAAAATACCGTGTAACAGTGTGAGTCCTTTGGAAGTGTCTTACACTAAACTGAATGCTACTGCAATATTTTTGTACCATGCAGAATAGCAACAACATTACTCCCCAATCCAACTTGGGTGAGTCTTTTTTATTTTTAGAAAGAAAAAAACAAACAAAGAGTGGGCCAGGCATCTAAAGTACAAGAGGGTATTTTGCAAGGACATAGGTTTGGGATGCCCAAACACGTAGCTAGTAAGCAGAAGATTGACTAAATTCCTATTTCATAAGTTTTAATCTGGCAAAGCACAAAGGTTTAGATTCATCATGATTCATTTCCAGGTGTAATTGCATATTCAATACTTTAAAAGACAAATAGATCCCCAAACTTGCATTTGGAAATGGAAACAAAAACAAAATTAACATCTTCTAAAAAAGGGACAAATGTTTGTACAGAAGGACTAATCTCTGGCAACAATACCCAGATGAGTATTGTGCTCATCTGTGTGTTTTATGGGTGAAAAGATAAATTTAGAACAGTTGTGAAACCTTTATTTTTGTTTCCGGCTTCCTACAATAATATGTTTATTCCTTGCTAGGCTCCAAGATTATCAGGTTATGATTTTAGAAAAAAAAGGGAGCAAATTTATACCATGTGATTGCAGCTTAATATAGCCATAGTTATCTATATCCCTCTCTGTCTTCCCAATGACTACAAAAGTTAGATGCAGAATTGAAGAAATGTGTTTTGAAACAGAACTTAAAAAAAAAAAGGGTAGTTAGCTGCACGCAGGATTCCTTGCTGCCTTACCAAGACAGCAATTACAAAATCAGAACTTTTTAGAGATCCGAAAGCTGTTTCCAAGTTTTGAGGCTTGTAGCCACAGTAAAAATAATAATAATAAAAAAAAACAATAACACATGAACAGAAGTATGAGGCATCCAAAGAAAGAAGGAAAGGCTTTATGAAAATATTGTTTAAATAACAAAATAACAATTGTTGAAACTTGAGAAGCTGCAGGAGCTTAAAGGATAAAGTGCAGGCTTAAAAATGGGGTCAGGTGAGTGCCATGTTTGGAGCGGGACCAACGAAGAGTGAGCCAAACAATGACTCATCAGCCTTTTGCCATCTTATTCACCCACAACAGAGGCAATCTCAGCATACAGCGGCTGTAAATGCAGCCCTTATCTTGGTATCTTGGGAATTCAAAATTCCCAAGATAACGGCAGCTTTAAAGCATGGCACCATTCCTGAGCAGGTTGGAAGCTATGCTAACAGTGAAGACTGCATGGGCTTACTTTCAGCCTGTTCAGGAATAGTGCCATGCTTTAAAGCTGTTAGCACCTCTGCTCCTGAAAAAAGCAAAGCAGTTTCCAATGTCCCATTGCACACCCTTGGAGATGAAAATGTCCAATTTTTGGACCATGAAGACTCTTCAGTATGCCTTATTGTACTTAATAAAATAATCTGGTGCTTTTGTATGCATTATCTCTCTTGAAAATTTAAATTTTCTGTTCTGAATACGGAACATTTTTTGTAGCTAACTAGGAGTATTATTATCATCAGTATTGATTTTTGCTCTGTTCCTTTTTTGTGCATAAGATCCATCTTTAATGACATCTTGGAAAGAAGACAATTATTTCTACGAGAGTGGATATGGTGGCACAGTAGGTAACTACCTTAAGAACTTCATATATTTTTAAGCAACTCTGGAAATTACTTTGAAAACAATATTTTCTTACATTAAATTTTTTCTTCCTAAATCCTCAGAACTAGTGGACAGCAAAGCCTACTGTCGAGCACAGATTTCTGTCAGCGCTAGTGGTCACCAACCTATAGGTAAGTAGGTCTAACATTTCATAATCTAGGCCTGATGTCAGCATTAGGTTAGGTCAAATATCTAAAGCGTATTCTATGTTACTATACATTTTGGGTGTTCTCTTTACTATAGATGTGCAGACACTTATAGATTTTGTTTGTGTAGATACACTTGGACATGCTTAGCAAGTGCTTTGGTACTCATTGAATCACATCATGTCTGTGCTAGCCGTTACCACAAAAATTCAAGGTTGAAAAATGATGCAGTTGCTTTAATTAGCTCAGAAATGCTGCTTTTGTGCAATTCCTGAAGTACGTTATTGAAGTGTACTCTGCGTACATATACAGTATATTTTGCTTTGATCCAAGGAATAGAATCAGCTGAATAACAAAATTAGAACTTCTAGATCAGGGGTGTCAAACTCAAGGCCCGGGGGCCAGATCTGGCTCACGGGGTGCTTAGATCTGGCCCATGGAGTCGCCCTGGAAACAATGAAGGACTGGCCCGCGGGGTCTCTGCCAGTGAAAATGGAACTCAGGAGGGCTGCATATGGCCCTCCTCAGCTCCGTTTTCATTGACAGAGGGTTGCAGGAGGATGTCGTAGCCGAAAAGGGAGCTCGGGAGCCCATTTTCTCTGGCATAGTGCTCAGGCCACCACAGGTGCCTCTGACACGAGTGATGTCAAGCTGGCCACACCCATCCTGGCCATACCCACTCCGGCCCCCCTAGGTTAAACACAACCCTGATGTGGCCCTCAACGAAATTGAGTTTGACACCCCTGTCCTAGATCAATTCATCTTACCTTATTTACAGTGTTTCCTAAACACTTACCTGTAAGTCAGGAAGTACTGAAGAATTGGGAGAGAAGAAATAAAGTTTTTGTGTAAATAATGTAATAGGGAGCAAAACAAATGACATTAATATTCTTTGTTAGGTTGATGTTGAACTAAAGCATTTCTTTCTTTCCGTCTGATACAAAGAAACACAAATTCATGCTGCTGGCACATAGGATAATCAAGCTGTTCTCCTTGTGGCTACTCTGCAGCATTGGCTACTTGTTTTCAGTCTGTAAAGATATGAATCAACCACCACATGCTTTGGCTGAGACCTGTGGTGCCAAGCTGAGGCACAATAGAGCTGAGACAGGTGGTAAATTGAGCTCCATGAATAACACTTGTCTTTGCATAACACAATGAACCACAAACCTGCCCATTACTGCTGTGTAAACTCAGTGTATTGGGTAAACTCTGAAAATTGTGTTTCTTAAAATAATCAGGACGTGCAAATACATTTGTGCAGAAGGTAGAAAATGTCAGTTCAAGCAGCTTTCTTCCTGCTGTCTTACTTCCCATTCTTGTAAAGCAGCTGCTACCTTTTCAAACCGGTAGAACTGTAGTGAAATTTGATCATTGTCCCCTGTTGTGATCTATTTATCCTCCAACTGCTGATCCTACTGGATGGCGAGCATGCCGGGATCATAACATGTCCTAATTTGTGTATTTTGCAAAAAGAAGCCGGGTGCTTCTGAATCATATGCAAATTCTGTGCATTTTTCTTTCTCGCTTGATACCTTTTGCAAGATACCTTGGTTGAAACATCTTTTCTTTTTCCCATTTATCAAGGCACAGCCTTCAAAAACTCCTCATCTGGATATTTTCCTCCCTGTAAAATGATCAGCTTTTGTTTTTGCAGCTGTGAAAGAATTAGTTAGTAACTCTGCGGTATGTGAAAAGCCATGCACGCCTCTATTGACACTATGGTACGATGAGGAGAGGAAAACAAGCATTATCCGACAGACAGGGAAATGACAGGCAATGGCTTTTTTTTTTTAGAGCTGTTGAACTGTACTTGATTGTACCACACCATGCTGCATGCTATCTTATGCTGCTCTTGTTACAAAAAACTACTTTGCTTTTGTTTTACCCTCCCTCTGAAAACAGCCAAACAGAAATTTCCCATGCCAGTTTCATTGGAGCAGCAAAAGAGGCTTGGCCATAGATTGAAGGCGAGGGACAAATTGTAGTCTGAATCAGCTTTTTCTGGTTGCTGACATTTCTTACCTTCAACTTTGCTTTCTTTCAATCATTTTGATGGTATTCTTTTGCTGATAAAATATTCTGCTGTGACATTAGCCACAACAAGAAAGCACCAGACCAGCAAGGATTCCATCCCCTTATTCTTTAAAATAAGATGTTACAGCAGGATATGGGGTTATATTAATTTATTTATGTGCTTGCTTGCTTGTATGTTGCTTCAGTTAAAAACTAATGTAAGTTTTTTTTAGGATTCTCACACTCAGAGCAAATTTCACAAGGGTTTTTGGTTTAATGGTAGGGCTTGCTTCTGCTGCGGTGGAAATAGCAATGGTACAACAAAGTCAAGGTCAATGTGGATTTTAAAAGCCATTATGTTAGACATATTGAGACTATGGAATAGATGCAAATCATGGGTGAAATTCAAAAATTTTCCCTACCGGTTCTGTGGGGTTGGCTTGGTGGGTGTGGCAGGGGAAGGATACTGCAAAATCCCCATTCCCTCCTCACTCCTGGGGGAAGGATATTGCAAAATCTCCATTCCCACCCCACTCTGGGGCCAGCCAGAGGTGGTATTTGCTGGTTCTCCAAACTACTCAAAATTTCTGCTACCAGTTCTCCAGAACCTGTTAGACCTGCTGGATTTCACCCTGATGCAAACCCAGGTTATGCCCAAAGATATCTCTGTAACTCTCAGCCCAAGTAGCATATTATAGATGATAAATAATAAGGAAACACAAATGTCTAACTTTTTCTGAGATACTAGAACGTTTTTCAAGGGGCATATAAAATAATTTTTTAAAAAAAAACTGATGGCAGTGGGATATAACTGTCAATGATCCTCTTATTTTATAATTATTAGAAAAAAATAAAAGTACTAAAATTATGGATTTAAATATTTTAAAACTGAGTTTGAATTCTATACAAATCATGAACATGTAATTGTTAAAATGAATATATTTTTCATGAAATTTGAAACAGAAGAATAAGTGAAAAGTGGGTCAAAACATTTGGTTATAATTTACAGATAAAACAAGGGAAAATATAGGATTGAAAAGGTTGAAATGTATACTCTGTTATAATCTTAAAGAATTTTTTAATAAATTGATGTACCATTGGCATATGTCACCAGAAAAAAATCTCTACAATATATAAAGGCACTTTAAATTTATGTTGGAAATGTGAACAAAAAGAAGGGACATTTTATCATATTTAGTGGACATTTTAAAAACTAGAAAATTCTGGATCCAAGTACTGTACATGCATCGATTAAGAGGATATTTAATATTAATATACAGTTAAAATCAGTGGTTTTTCTTTTGGGACTGATGGACAGACAGCTGAAAAGAATAATGGAATAACTATAAAGCTGTAGTGAGGTTACATTGGAAAGAATCAGCATTACCCACAATGCAGAATGGTTGCTGAGATAGCCAAATTAACTTTTTTGATCAGAGAAAAAACAATATTGCTGACTAGAAAGCTCTTATAGATTTTGTGTGAACTAGGGGGGGAAAAAGAACTTACGATTAGGGTTTTGATGGTTTAACAAAACAGATTATAGAAAGAAGAGAGACAGTGTGGCCCAGTGGTTAAGGCACCAGGCTAGAAAGAGGGAGACTAAATTATAGCCTAGCAGGAAAGCCCGCGGATTGACTTCTGACGCTCTCTCAGTCCAATTCACCTCACAGGGTTGAAGAAAATAGGAGGAAGGTGTGTTGGATAGGTTTGCCACCTTATTTCAATAAACAAACAAACAAACAAACAAACAAACATTATAACCATAGAGTAAGACGCAAATTTATAAATAATGTAAAAAAAATTTAAGAATACTTCTCTGTATCTTTTTCCTTTCCTTTCCTTTCCTTTCCTTTTTTTTCTCCCCCCTTTCTGCACTTCTCTTTTATTTCTTTCTCTTTCCTACTTTATATTGGTTTGTGTTACTTTTTATGATCTTTTAATGAAATCTTTAATTATATATATATATATATATATATATACACACACACACACACATACACACACATTAATAAAAGAGGGTGGAAACAACAAGCCTTAATTGGGCTTTGTTGCTTTCCCACAAAGTCAGCAGTTTGTGTAAGAGGATGGTGCTCTCAGGTTGCCAGTGCAGAAAAGACATGAATGCAATTAGCTAAGGTTTTTGTTCTGGTGGTTGTTTTTTTAAGCTCTGAGCAAAAGGACTTGCCATTTTCTTCTGTAATGGTAGTTTATATCCATTTCCCTAGTATGCTTATCAGTATCGCAACAAAATAATTCAAACAAGTTGGTACAGAAGCTGAGGCTGGTATTTACTGTAAGTCATTTGCACATGCAAATAATTAATTTCCACTGAAAGCTGTGGTGATAGCTTATGCATGAATGTAGGTGGAAGAATGCATGTGGGCTCTATGCTTTCTGACACTATATAATGGCTGTGCTCTGATGCAGGTATAACTTGAGTTCCTGGCAAATTTCTCTGACTAATATTTTCTTTTAGAGTGGGTTGGGTGAGTACCTTAAACAGATGTTCATTTTGGCAAATATGATAAATAGAAATTATCTACTTCTCGCTATACATGTTCTATTATATGTTTATAACATGTAAATTATCAACATAGTAAACTGATTATCATTTTGGCAAATATGGTAAATCAAAACCAACTACCAGCTTTAGATTAGTATGTAAACTGTTAGGGTTCAGAGAGTAGAAGCTACTCCTTCCTATCACATGAGAAAATACATATCAATGGTGAGAAAAAAACAGGCCTCTATAAATTTGTTGTTTGAAAAAAAAGCCAACAACACTGGCTTTTCTTCCTCTGGATTTGGCTTTTTTCATTACCTCAGAAACAGCTCTTTGCCAGATCATTACATCTGTTGATATTAGATTTTTTTTTTGCTATGAAAGAAATCAAAGATACAGGTAGTCCTTGTTTAACAATCAGAACTGAGACCAGCAACTTGGTCATTAAGCTTCACTAATTGAAATTCATTTTTTTAAACTTCAGCTTTCCTTTGCCTTAAACACCAGCAAAGATCATAAATATGAGAATTGGTCAAGTTATTTTTGATCACGATTGTAACTGTAAATGGTCACTAACTGAGGACTACCTATATATAGTGTTAGAAGAAATAACAAATAAAGGTTTAGAACTTTTGCTGAATTTCATTTTAATCTTGTCTGAACAAATATTTTGTCATTATTTTTCTTAATATGAGAGCCTAAATGAAACTGGTTGGATTCCAAACTGAGAAAATAAAGTATTGTTTATTAGTGATTGATAAACAATACAGTGTTAAATGTGCCTATTTAGAAATCAGCCCCACTGATTTAAATGGGAATAGGACTGTAGCCTAACCTTATGAGTGAGCCCACAGCTCAATAAAATAGTACATATTATTCAAGAGGAAGTTTTTAATTATTTATAAAGAATATATAAATAGATGCTTTATGACTATTAGCAGTAATAGGACTTAAGATGACAGATGTAAAGAATATGCACTGAAAATGTTGAATATATTTAGCAGATTGTTAGAAAACTTTGAATTATTTAGCAAATTGTGGAAATGTTGTTGAGGTAATGTATTTCAATTTCAACAAAGTATATGTCAAAATAACCCATGCTATTCTGTTTAGCAATTTAGTTAAGTATAGTCTAGATCACATGACAATTACACAGATAAATAGCTGGCTCAAATGTTTTACTCAAAGAATATTCATAAACTATTTCTCATAAAACTTAACCATAGTGTTTGATGCTAAGCCCTGTAGTTTTTAATTATTTAGATGAAGAGATAGGGGGACTGCTTGTCAAATATGCCAATGACACAACATTGAATCATGATTGGTTAAAAAAATGTGCTGAAAATAAGAAAATTAAATTAAATGCAGGCAAATGAAATGGCTTTCATTTAGGAAACAGAAATCAAATGGTAATCTTAGGTACCTGGCTACCTACGGTAGTTTGAGAATAAGATTTGTAGAAAAGTAATTATTTACACATTGTACATGACACTTAATATGGCTGCAAAGAAAGGAAATATGAATTTATATCAACAGAAGTGTAGTTTTCTAAATTATAGGAAGTAATATTTCTAATAGTTATTCTGCACACAGATCCTACCTAGAGTATTATGTTGACTTCTAGCTAACAACTTAAAGAAGGATTCAAATGAACTGGGATAAGTTACAAAAAAGCAGAAACTTGGATATTTTTAGCTTTCAGAAGAGAACACTAAGAGAAGGAGTGAAATCCAGCAGGTTCTGACAGGTTTTGGAGAACCGGTAGTGGAAATTTTGAGTAGTTCGGAGAACTGGTAGCAGAAATTTTGAGTAGTTCGGAGAACCAGCAAATGCCACCTCTGGCTGGCCCCAGTGTAGGATGGGAATGGAGGTTTTGCAATATCCTTCCCCCAGGAGTGGTGAGTGAATGGAGATTTTGCAGTATCTTTCCCCTGGAGTGGGGTGGGAATGGAGATTTTGAAGTATCTTTCCCCTGCCATGCCCACCAAGCCATGCCACACCCACCAAGCCACACTCACAGAACCGGTAGTAAAAAAATTTGGATTTCACCACTGACTAAGAGTGACAACACTCTTCAAATACCTGAAAAATGTTACACAAAAGAAAATTAAGAACATAGGATATAAAATAATAGATTAAAGTTGCAGAAGGCACATTCTGATTGAATGCCAGAACCATTGAATTACCAAGAGTGGTCTCCCATTCATTACATATTGAATATATTCAGGTGGATTTAGATTTAATTTGAATTCCTGCACTAAGGAGGAAATTGAACTCAAGATGTCTATGATTCTATGAAGTTTGGATGGGCTGTTGTTGTGAAGACAGAGTTTCATCTTTTCCATGACTTACAGATATTTTCAATGTTATCTGCTCTGCTCTGTGAAAGTTGCAATTTTTTGAGGTAGGGGCAATTGACTTACTCCTAATTGCTTTGAAAACTTTTTCTGAAATGAATGAAGACCATTTTGTTTTATACTGCTTCCAATTGAGGCCTTGAGGACTGCATGGCTGAAGAATGGGACATATTTTAAAGTACATTTGTTGTATCATCATTTCTAGAACAGATTCAGATATGTAGAGGCAAGAACTGATTCCCTTTTTTGTTGTTGTTGTTGTTGCAGAGGATTCTTCGGAAGGGAAGAAAATTTCACAAGATCACCCTCCAAAACCACACAACAAGAAACACAGTAAGACAGCTATTCTTGGATTTCTACCCTATGAGGGGGACATTAAAGACATATGGAATATATACTGAACAAAAATCTAAATTTTAATATTAGAGATATTAAATTTTCAATCAAATACAATAGAATAAGAACATTAGTGAAATAGGTTTTGAGATAAATGAAAACATTTGAGTTAAGAATATGAGCTTATTACATTAACTAAGGTTTAAATGCAGCTAGCAGTAGGCATGAGCTTAAATGGACTCCAGAGGATGGTAGAGGACAGGAAAGCCTGGAGGAACGTTGTCCATGGGATCGCGATGGGTTGGTTGGACACGACTTTGCAACTAACAAAAACAATAAGGTGTGTAGGGGGATTAAAAGCGACAAGGTGGGGATTGTAACGCTGCGATCCAAACTCTGTCTTTTGTATGTGTGTTGCCATTACATGGATGTACAATGTGGTGAGACTGCAATTGTGATATCAATTTCCTGCTTCCCTCCACCCCCAAATTCTAATGATTAATTCTAGAGTTTGGAACCAGCCTAAGTATTTTTTTTATTTATTAGGAATTCCTAAAATGTGTACCCGTCACCCTTTGTTTTTCAACACAAATAATGTTTCCTCTGAACATTATTTCATTATAGCTCCTCGAGGAACTCACTTGTGGGAGTTTATCAGAGACATTCTCCTTCATCCAGAGAAAAATCCTGGATTGATAAAATGGGAGGATCGGTCAGAAGGCATCTTCCGATTCTTAAAATCAGAGGCAGTGGCTCAACTATGGGGAAAGAAGAAGAACAACAGTAGCATGACATATGAGAAACTCAGCCGTGCCATGAGGTAACAAAGGGGAACATTTTGCTTAAAAAAATAACTGCGTTTAATCCCAGTGGCAATGACAAGCAAAGAGCCAGAGTATGCTGAAATCGCAGGGAAATTTTTAAAATGTAAAATAGTGTGAAGCACAAGCTATTTTCCTATGGCATAATTTCCTCCTGAATTTTTTTTTCCTGATCCAAAGATACTGGTTGAATTGATGTGGCAAGATGGGAAATCTAAGATCCTTGTTCTGAGGGCTCCTCCTCCCCTCCCCACCTGGAAAACCACATTATATAGCTAGAAAGACTGCCGAATTGTCTTTACATGAACACAGAGATTTTGTCAGTTATAAGAAAGTGTCGACTCCTTGACTAAACAATGACTCACCATTTGTCTTTAAGTCCCACAAAAAGTGGCAAGTACAGACTCTGCGAGTCGTCCTGAATCATCAGAAACATTCACATTTCTTCTCAAAGTAATAATCTGCTTACTGTACTTCAGATATTAATCATATGATTTTCCCTTAATACAGGAACGGCATCAGCTCGTTGATCAGTTTCAGTTCCTGCTCAAAGTTCCTTAGATAAAGAGAAACTTGCATAGCCTTTCACATTCAAGGGATTTTGCATTCAATGGGTGCAATTTGTAACTGTAGGTTTTAGGTACAGTTGTTCTATAGTTTTCTTTCAATCAATGGGATTTTTTAATTTTTTTAAAATTTATTTAGAAAATTTATATCGCCGCCTACTTCCTCACAGAGACTCTAGGCGGCTTACAAACAATAAAAAACACACTGTATAAAAAAACAATAAAAATAAAAAAACAGTAAACCCTCACCCAACCACCTGGTGACAACACATGGTCAAATAAGCCATTTGATGAACCCATCCCACTCTGGATTCCCTAGGCCTGCTGGGAAAACCCAGTCTTCAGGATCTTATGTCAAAGTGGGGACCACTTTAATTTCTGAAGGGTTGATTTTTGAAAGGGAGGGAGCCACTATGGAGAAGTCCCTTCTTCTGGGTCCTGCTGGATGTACTTCCTTAGGGGATGGGACCTGCAACATTCCTTGCCTCCCTGCTCTAGTGTGTAAGGTGGATGTAAGGAGAGAGACGTTCCCTCAAATAACTTGGTCCCAAGCTATGAAGGGCTTTAAAAGTGATAACCAGCATCTTGAATTGCACTTGGAAGCAAATCAGCAACCAATGCAGCTTCCACAGGAGCAATGACAAATGTGCACACTGAGTTTTGAACCAACCACTGCATTTTGAACCAACTGGAGCTTTTGGATGCTTTTCAAGAGCAGCCACATGTAGAGCATGTTGCAATAGTCAAGATGGAAGGTGATTAGGGCAGGGATGAAATGCTACTGGTTCGGACTGGTTCGCCTGAACCGGTAGTAAAAAATGCTACTGGTTCGCCAAACCGGTAGTAAAAAAATGTAAAAGAAAAGTTCTGACAATCAGCAGAGCAATGCGCGATCATTGGAACTTTAAAAAAAAAACTTTTAAAGCATTTTTAAACTACCAGTTCAGGTGAATAGGTAGTAAAAAAATGCTTTAAAAAGTAAAAAAAGGTTCGGACAATCGCGCGGCACAGCTATGATCGTCAAAGCCTTTTTTTTTTACTTTTTTAAAGCATTTTTTAACTACCTATTCGCCCGAACCGGTAATAAAAAATGCTTTAAAAAGATTTTTTTAAAAAAAGGTTCTCAAGATCACAGCTGTGCTGTGCGATCGTTGGAACCTTTTTTTTTTACTTTTTAAAAGCCTTTTTTACTACCTATTTGCCCAAACTGGTAGTAAAAAATGCTTTAAAAAAGTTTTTAAAATGGTTCCCAAGATTGTGCACTATAGCTGATTCTTCCCCCCACCCCCACTGTTCTACTTACCTTCCCAAGCTTCCTTTTGGTGCGTATTATGCATGCGCGTACAGTGCACATTTGGTGTGAACTGCGCATGCGCATGCACAGCACACGCTTGGTGACAGCGCGCATGCATGGCCAGTGAACCGGTAGCAAACCGGTTCAGATTTCACCACTGGATTAGGGCATGAGTGATCATGAATGAAGATTGTTGGTCCAGGAAAGGATGTAACTGTCACACAACCCATAGTTGTGCAAAGGCCCTCCTGGCCACAACTGATACCTGGTCTTTGAGCAAGAGTCACGATACAGGAGAACCCTCAGATTACGCACTGGGTCTGTTTGGGGCAATGCCACCCCATCCAAAGCCAAAGGTGGCAATTCTATTAGAATCAATATAAAGTGTATGGATATGTTCTATCTTATATGCAATAGGCTTATGCAAAGGTTGTGATTTGGTAGTAACTCAGCACCTGATGAGATACTGGATTATTTTCTGATTTCATGAGAAAATAGCTTAAATGCTAAGTCCAATTACAAATTCAGTTTGTCATTTGGTTCTGAAACTTAATTAACTTTGAAAGGAGACATGGTATAACATTGGTCAGAAAATGAGTTTTTATGTATCTAATTTCATCATCTCTTTTAACAGATACTATTATAAAAGAGAAATTCTTGAACGTGTAGATGGCCGGAGACTGGTATATAAATTTGGGAAGAATGCCCGTGGCTGGAGAGAAAATGAAAACTAAGTACAACTTTAAAAACAGCTGTAGAGATCTTCACTGACAGGAAATCCTAGCGGATGTAAATATTCCAAAGACTGTTTTCTTCTATTTATGTACAAAAATTGGGGGCTGCAGAAATCTACGTTTAATGGGAAGAAGGAGCACTATTGTTTGTTGATGTTATAACTATTTTATTTGAAATATGTTCTTTTATGGAGAGTATGTACACAGTTTTCTGTGACCTATGATAATACTGTATGTAAATGTATAAGAATGACTTGCCTTTCTTGTAAAGATTTTAAAGAAAATGAATTCCAAAAGAAATGTGATTTAGCAGAATGCTGCAAGAGGCATTTGCTGTAGTGGGAGCAAATCACAGGGCATTACTTTATACTTAGGTATATCACTGCATTTTAGAGAACTAGGGATTTATAATATCTGTCTCAAAGTTGTATGAGATAGGTCTTTCCATTCAAAATATACAACTTTTTTCAAAGGCAGACTAGTGACACACCTATGGTTAATTAAATCAAAGGCTGTTGAGTTATGGCTTAATTTTTTTCTTGGGGTCCCCCCCCCTTTCTTCTATACAATATAATATGGCCATTTACAGTAGCCTGGATCCATTTAGAGTTGGATTTATCAGTTCATTCCATTCCCAAATAATTCTCTGTTGAAATAAGTCCTGGACCTAGAACATGAAGAATTAGGAATAGTGGACGCTTTATTTGTAGACCTCAATAACTTTAGCTGAGCTTCGTAACCAATCTTGAATGCTTGTGACTCATCATGAAATCTTAGCAACATAAAGCTGCCTTTCCTAACCTGGAATCACTCGGGTTTTTGGAACTACAAACAACTATGCAAACTGGACATTCTGACAACTTAATTCTAGTCCATCTGCCATGTTGAAGAATGCGTAATGACTAGCAGCAAATATCCACATTTCTGACAGAAGTGACCTACAAGGTCTCTTCCAACTCTGTTAATCTGTATCTGTATCTGTACCAAACTGAACTGGAGATTTTCTGCATCCAAAGCATTTGTTTAGTCGCTAACCTAGTGTATATTTGGATATGAACATAGATTTCTGTGAGGAGGCCTTGTTGCTTTCTGAGTTTGCTTGTTTTCTTGCAGACGTTGCATTACCCTAACTAGGTAACTAGGTATTAATGATGTTACCTAGTTAGGGTAATGAAATGTCTACAAGAAAACAAGCAAGCTCAGAGAGCAACAAGGACCCTTCATTTCAACCCTGAGCTACAAATATTGTCCTTTATTGATAGATGTCTATGTGATAATTAAACTGTACTTTGATATTAAGATTTTATGTTACATAAACCATGTCCCTCCATTCAGAAAGCTAATAACCTAAGATTCTGTTTCAGTCTTTCTTCTCTTTCTCCCAGATGCCTAGTTTTTATTTGCTGGGTTGGTGTAGCATATAGAAGAACATTCAGTCGTGTAAGTTCCTTCGTGTAAGAAAATGATTCAGTACAAGCATCTACCAGCCCAAGAGCTACAATTAAAAATGGCTTCTTTGAGCAAATTAAATTTCAGCTGTGAGACTTAAATCCAAACTTGTCTGAAACTTAAAGTTTCTGTGTTCTCAGAAATGCCAGTTGAGTGTTTTTTCATAAATATATAAAATCACTTGTGGAACAGAGAGTCTATGCTTTTTGCTACAGTAAGAGTTGGTAGCTGCTCCTTCAACATTTGATGAAAAATACTCCTAAACAAGGCAGCTAAAAAATACCTTTGTAGCCACATTTCCTGCCAAAACTTTTAGCTAGCACACATTCATTATATCTATGTGATATTTGAACTTTGCTTAAGGTGAATGGGGGCAGTTAATCTTATTTACAGAAGAAGCTGGTAACCAGGACAGCAGGTTTCAGAGTAAGTCCTTTCTGTTGACTGAATATTTACTGACTCACTGGATGAGATTTTTCTTCAGTTTCTCCTGTTCTTTATTTTTAAATCAATCAGTCTACATAATCCAATGATCTTTTTGTGCAGAAATATCACATCTAATGAGTTGGATTTGATACTGCTTTGTGTTGTTGAGTCAAAGCAGTGTTATTGTAGGTTATCTATAAGGATATATCTACTTTTTTCACAATGCAATATATATACTCATAAATATGTTCTGTTGTCTTATATGTAAGAACCTGGGTGCAAAATTATAGTCTTAATATCACTGTGTGTGTGTGTGAAATTTAAAAAAATAATGGCATTGTTCTTCAACAATATGAGAATTAAAATTGCATTTCAGCTGCACACAAAGTATAGAATACAGACAGCAGTGTAAATACAGATTTCTCCAAATTGTTGGCCTTCAGTGTATCGATGAGCAAATAAAGTCAAGAGGATGGCCATGAACACGTGTTCAAAAACCCACCCCCTTTTTATTTGCATTGTGATATATATAAAAAAGTGCCAAGACTTCAATTGGAAAGCAGAGCTAACCTCTTCATTTATTGACTCTTCTTTTACTAGCATCTCTGGTGTCCTTCGTGCATTAATGCCTAGTTACCTAGTTATGGTAATGCAACGTCTGCATTTTTCTGTGTTATTGAAAGACCTCTGGGACTTGCAGTTCAATATAGCTGGATATATTAGTCTTTCATGTACTCTAATCATGGAGTCTAATAGAAACCTCAGTCCATATTAACTTTTGGTTGCCATTTTAATTTTTATTTATTTGCCAAACGTGTTCTTGTTTTTAAGATTTTGGAAACTATCCATATTTATGGATGCTGCTATTTTACTATCTCTCAGACAGCAAAGTACCTGCTTATAGGCATTCATCATCCAAAATACATTTTCCTCTTAGAATTCATGAGTACTACTATAGCAATACATATCTAACTCCTCCTTATTTTGATGTGGTATATCATACTAAGTTATCTTTGTGCAATAATAATAATAATAATAATAATTTTATTTCTATACTACCCTTCTCCCAGAGGACTCAGGGCGGTGTACAGCCTATTAAAAACACAAAGACAAAACATCAATTAAAAAGAATTAAAATTATTAAATAATTTCAACTCAGATTTAAAACCCCCAAAATTTAAAACCCCAATTTAAAATCATTACATTGATAGCCCGGCCTGGCGGAACAACAGGGTCTTGAGGGCACAGCGAAATACACGGAGGTCGGAGATCTTATGCATTTCCGGGGGCAGTTCATTCCACAGGGCAGGGGCTCCCACAGAGAAGGACCTCCCCCTGGGTGTTGCCAGCCAACATAACTTGGCTGATGACACCTTGAGGAGACCCTCTCTGTGGGAGCAGATTGGCCAGTGGGAGGCTATTGGTGGCAGAAGTCGGTCTCGAAGGTACTGGGGCCCTCTGCCATGGAGCACTTTAAAGGTGGTAACCAACACCTTGAATCGCACCCAAAAGACCACTGGGAGACAGTGCAGTTCGCGCATCAATATACTTTGATGTAGTATATAGCTCATATTTATATTTCATTGGTAAACTTCTTTCTTCCCAGACAACCTTGGGAATTAGAATTTGTGAATAGATTTAAAAATCTATAATTAGAGCTTTTTAGAATTGAAAACATGTTTGAAAAAATACTTTTCTAAAAAAGTTTCCCCCTATTAAGCTTGCTCTCTTTAACTTTGGTTCTATGAATCATAATACCCTGTTTACCCAAAAATAAGACATCCCCTGATAATAAGCCCAATTGGGCTTTTGAGCGTATGGCAATAAGGCCAAGCGCTTATTTCAGGGTTCAAAAAAATATAAGACAAGGTCTTATTTTTGGGGAAACATGGTATAAATTAAAAGTGATATTTCAGCATAGTCTGAATATTAATAAAATAAATTTGAAGCATAAGTGTATGATTAAACCAAATAGGTTAATAATAATTTGAATTACATTTAGAGTACAATTTTCCAACATTCACAGGTGTATTTATTAACCCCTTGGTATTAACAGAGTTAGATTTCCCCACTGTTGGCACTTTAAAAAATTCAGTTTGTCATTTGGTTCTGAAACTTAATTAACTTTGAAAGGAGACATTGGTATAACATTGACATAGCTAGAAAAAGGACCATAAATATATAAAATGACACCAGCTTGCCAAGCACATGCAACCACAGCCAACCATAGTGAATCTTTTACAAAGTCTAATTAAAGGATACAATGAAGATATGAATGTAGCAAATTGATGTTTAAATATAAAGGTATTGATGCGATTGCTTTCTTAATGTTTGCAAAGAACAGTTTTAGAAGTGAATTTCACATGAGTAAGATTTGTACAAATTTTTACGGTGGCATAATTTTTCAAATGTATAAATGTGAATACATTTTAACTCACATGTATAAAGATCTACAAATGCATTGCAGTATTTATATAGATGAACGCCAATCACCTGGACAAAGAATTTGCTGGTGTATTGTGCAGCTTTGATTAAGAAGTAGTTTGTGCATCATACTGCCTAGTTTTATGGCTTCCTATTCATAACTAATAGTTTGAATATTTAGCTACTACAAGGTAAGTATCTCTGAAATTGCAGCCACTGTGTACTTGGAAAAGTCTACGCAGAAACACATATACTTATCATTATAGCTTTCATGTTGCTGGAAAACAACCCAAATCTTTCTAGCTTTGTTATAATATAGTTATTTTCCCACACTTTTTCCCAGTCCTCCAATTCTAAATTATGCCCAATATTTCTTGCCCATGCTATCATTTGCCTCTTTATTAATTCCTCTGCTAGATCAAATTCCAATAGATATTTGTAAATTTTCGAAATCAATTTTTCCTCCATGCTTAAAATAATAGTTTAGTAATCGTTCAAACTTCCCTCCACAGATATTGCTTTCGAATGAAATTGTATGTGGTCATCAGTATGATTAGATTTAATGAAAATTGGAAAGTTTAATGGTATCATAGTGCAGAGGTCTTTCATCAGAACATTTTTTTTAAAAGTTGCTTGTATCTGTCAATTGTATGTGTGTATGCTTGTGTGTGTGTTTATGATAAAATATTTATTGTTAATTTATGGGCTTGCAATTTAAATGAAGCTTGTAATTTATAATAATATGTGTGTCTAAGGCATAAAATAAGCCAAGCACTGGGGCAACTCTGATCAGATGTAAAAGGAGGCAATAATGGTACTTCAATTAAATTGGGTGAGGGATACATCTAGTAATCATTCTTCCTTACATTATTTTCCCGTTTTAAATGGCAGCTCTTTGCTATAATAAATAGTACAGTACTGGTACATTTTCCAGGATTGGAAATTAAAAGGTCAAGGAAAGAATAATGGAGAAACTCATGAAGAAGAAAAAGACTGAATGTTAAATATGTTGGTTTTTTGTCCCATTGTGGGATTCTATTGAATAGAAGGATGGGGGAAATTGAAGTGGATCCGCCTACAGATCTTGCATTTACTGCCTCCTTTATATTGTTTAATTTTATTGTATTTTTAAATTTTCTATGCTCTCATTAACATTTATGACTGTTGCAGTGTTCTGAGGTTATGTGATCACCTTTTGTGACCTTCTGACAAGCAAAGTCAATGAAGAAGCCAGATTCACTTAACATCTGTGATACTAAGTTAACAATTGCAGTGATTCACTTAACAACTATGGCAAGAAAGATCATAAAATGGCTGCAAAACTTAATAAATGTCTTGCTTGGCAACAGAAATTTTCTTTGAATTGTCATAAATCAAGGACTACCTGTAACGTGAGTTATTACATTTAAAAAAAACATTCATGGCACATATAAATTGTTACAAGACTATGCAGGTATTGAGAAGAATGGAAGGATTTTTACAAAAGGAAATAAATAAAAAGAATATGGCCCTCTCAGAAACTCTACAAGTCTGTCAATATTTTATCTTTTTTCCATGAGTATTTGTGGTTCAGTCTCCAGAATGAACATTCCCTTGCCAAAAAGCAATCTGAAAACACTGGAAGAATTTGAAACCTCATTTCAAAAGGTTCAGTGATTGGGAGCTTTGATAGCTTTATTTCATTGACAGAAATCTCAGTTGTCGAACACAAAGTTATTGTGGTGAGCCTGGGAAAGAGTCAGAGATAAAATATGTAGATTACTCCACTTAATTTCAGCCTCCATTGGACAAAAGACAAGACCTTCTTTGAAGGAACTATAGTACTAGGGTTCAGTATTAAGCCTTGTCATAAGTGGATAGCCTCCCCTTGTATAAATCGAAATGTTCATAGATTCCATCCTGAGAAGGCTAAAAAGGAGTTATATTAAAAGCTTACATTTAGCCCTTTCATCTCTTGCTCTTGCCCTGTGAAATTCCATCCCCATCCATTCCAAATCTGCTGTTTCGCTTCAGTAGCAATGCTGGTGGAATAGCAGGAGTTTCTCTCTTTTCTGCATCTGAACTAAGAGCAGCTTAAGGGAAGTCAGGGTAAAAAAAAACTTTTCCAGAACAATGTCAGCACTGTACTTCTTCATGGAACTGCTAATTAGCCAGACAAACGCTGGAGAAATTTGTGATTTCTGTCCTAAGTAGAACGTTCTGTTGCACATAGGCAGTCTTTCAAACTGATCCTGAGCACATGATTTGAGAAAGGTTCTACTTTATATCAGAGCATTACATATGGTATGTAATAGTATGTAATATGTATGTAAAAGTTAGCTGTGCATACTCTGCAGTGGATAACAGTACCTTAAAAGTTGTGCTTTACACCATAACATAAAGAGGAGTTCTGCCTTTGAATATTTCTCCACATAAGCAGATGTTATGTAAAAAAAAAAGGCTAGCTGTTGTTAAGCCTAGGACAAAAGTTCCAGTCAAACCTTTTGCCTGATGACTATTGTCATTATGCACAGAGATCTTTTTTCTCCTTGTGATGTAAAGCTTAAATATGAAATCTACAAATTGCATTTCATGTTAATATTTCTACATAATCTAAGAGAAGATTGTACTCTTTAACTGTCCATTAAAAAAAAACCTTTAATCTACCAGAAAGAATAGTCATTTTTTAAATTTACAGTAATCAATTTTCTGCAAATTCCCAGTATATAGTCATTCTTTCATCACTATGATTTTTTTCATCACCATACCTCTTTAACAGTACTATTCCTTAGCACAAAGAAAGACAATAAAAATTAATATTTCATCAGATTAAACATCCAGATCTGACCAATTCGTCTGTTATACATATCAGTTAATAGCTTTACAGTAAATATTTAAAATTCAACCAGATTTCCACCTTGTAAATTATTACGGGGCTTCCATGCTGAGTCTCCCTCAGGACAGAAGGCACCTAAAATAACTATAGATTGCTTCTATTAAGAAAATGACACAATCCATTGCAGAATTATGTATACCAAAGTGAGTAGCACAAACAATATTTAGAGATAATATGAAGGAAAAGAAAGGGAAGGGAAGGGGAAGGAAAGGAAAGGAAAGGAAAGGAAAGGAAGAGTCTCCAATGGAGATCATCCTTAATAGTCAAAAGAAGGTTGGCTTACTGTTGAGGAACCTGGAATGAAACAACTGGTATTTCACAATGCAAAATTTACTTACACATTTTCACAATCTAATCCAAAAATTATTTCCACATTTTTAGAACTGTATAATTTGTAAAAATGAATTTTGAATAACTTCAAATTTATTTTCCCTGATATCTGCAGAATTTTCCATTGGCTAAATAGGGTCCTATAAAATGAAAGGCAAATAGAATGGACTTAAATAATAAGCAGAACTTCGTAATAAAAACATTATTTTAAATGTTCCTTATTTGTGATTTTTATATATGAAACATCATCTTAAAAGTTGACATACATAAATAGTTTTGGTGTAAAAACAGTTGAATAAAACTTTTCTTTAAAAAAAATTATATACATTGTATGCCTCTTACATACAAAACTACTCTAATATAGAATCACTTTTTACTCAGTACATTCTCAGGACATGTTGGATTATGTGTAATGGGTTAACTAAACAATTCACTATTATCGTCCTGACAAATTTACAAGATTATGAAGCAATTCTGAATTTTTTGCTAGCATGTCGTCAAAGTGGATCTTGAAGTCACTGGGCGTATATACTACACCTTCCTTCTCTGACAGTTATCATATGTACTTTGTTTACAATACTAGATTAACACAGATCCTGAGTGGATACAAGAGGACCTGACAGGAAAGATAAATAATTAGAAGCAGTGACAAAAATAGCTGCTTGTCATGGTATTGAATATGACAGTGATGGCTAACCTTTTCCGGACCGAGTACCCAAAGCGCGCCCGAACCCCCAAAATGCAATGTTCGCATGGCCCCCATCATGCGCCCCAGCCCGCATGCATGCGTGTGTGCCCCCTGCATGCACTCCCACATGCACACGTGCCCACCCTGGATGTGCCCCGCCCTCCCCGCGCGTGCACGGCAGAGACCCAAAGACCAGTTGGCTGGCGGGAGGCGTGTGCATATGCGCAGTGAAGCTGAACTGGAGCAACAGCTTGTGTGCCATCAGAGAGGGAGCTGCGTGCCACCTTTGGCACAAGTGCCATAGGTTCACCATTACGGGAATAGGATAATCAGAGAAGAGAAGTAGTTGGACTTTATATTCTTTTAAAAAAAATGTTTGCTGGGTCTTGGGATTTGTTATACCTTAGATTAGAATAATTAAATTTCAGAAGCATGACTAGTTTTTAGGACTATTCTTTTCTTTCTGAAATAGAATCCCAAAAGCATTGGCCATTTCTACATAAGGACTCTTTAGCAATGTAAAGAGATAGGTATTTGCCACTAGTTGTAATTGTGATTCTAATATACACCAAATGTAATAATTCCAATCCAAGATAGATTTTCCTTGGGATATCCCTGTGTGTCACTGGTTAGATAGCTTAGACATTGGTATATGAATATACTGGTAGATCTTTTTAACAGATCTATGTTTTTAATTTAGGTGAAATGTTAATATACATTGTAAGTCTATGTTTGTTATGCCATACATTATGCCATGTTTGTTATGCCATCCTTGAGATACAGACTGATTTATTATCATGCTTGTGTCTTGCTGAGGAGACTGGACTTCTTATTCTGCTTTTTCTCCAAAATCTGCTGTTCAGTGGGAGAACAGTGACGGAAGGACACAACAGGATGATGAGGATGTTAAGGAGCCAATTCTCATCCACGAGCAACTGTATAGCAGAATTTGGTACCACTTTGAAAGTGATAATTTAAATAGCCTTCTAAAATCAATTATTTTAAGGGGCTGTTTTCAGCTTGCAGTATGGCAGCCTTCCCTGATATTGTGCCCTTTAGATATACAGGAGCTACAACTTGTAAAAATCTCAGATAGCTTGTATTTGTTGGAAAATTCTTCACTACAAAATAATACTAGCCACTGTTTCCAGGGTGAAAGAGCCTTTGCAGTTTTTCTTGACAGATGAGAAAAAGGGGCAAGAGCAATTGTTTATTCATCTATTGATTTGATCTTTTGGTTTTTAAAATTGGAAAGGAACTGTATTCACTCTGAGTAGCCTATTTCCCCACCAGTCACTCAAAGGGCTTAGTTAACAACGAAAAGAAACCACAAAGAAAAGGGATAATTATAAGACTTGCAACATCTTGGCTAGGATAGGTCAAAACATTGACTGTTTTGGCATTTCTTCTCTACTGTAAAGATCAACTAAAGAAGATAGAAAACATGTGATTTTTTAGAAGAGCTCATAACTGCTTTGGTAAAGCTGGAAAGATTTTCCCATGATAGAAATGACAACTGACTTCAAGTAACTTTAATGCTATGTTGAATTTTTGAAAGGAGCTATTTTCTTCTTCCACTATTTGTAGGAAATCCATAGTAGAACATGCTATAAAAATAGATCATTAAAGTATTTCAGAATGCTGTTATAACCAAGATGCAAACAAGAACTCTTTTGTTGCTTAATTTTATAAATAGGGGTCAAAGGTAGGGAGGGGGCATATAATGCTCTCATCTGGACAGAGTTAATGGCATGGATTACTGGTTCAGTGAGAAAGGAACCAGAAAGCTGGTGATCTCCTTTTCATTGGGTAAATTCATGCAGAAACTGGACAAAGCATCTCCTTTGAGTTCATGACTATCTTATGAAGTACTTGGTTAATTATATAATGTGAGATTAAATTATGCATCAATTTTTTAATGCTGCGGGCTGCAGTTAGCACTGCATTGTTACCATCTGTAATCACAGATGGCACATCTCTATCGTACCACAGATTTGGCAGCACATTATGTTCTACCAACAGAGATTGTTAATCTAGGTGGCTGAGTACTGTATGCACTTCTTAAAGGAGCTTTCCCAGACATACATGGAATTACGATGTTGTCACAAAATCCCACTAAATAGACAGCTCCTCCCACCTTCTAGACTCTGAAGATGCTCCAGGAAATTTCAAATTACATTTGCATTTCTTTGGTGAGGATAAATAAAACTTTAGGCTTCAGGAAACCCTGATATTTATTTTCTAAGTATCACTATGGGGCCAGGGTAATCTTTTATAAAAAAAAATAGAATAACAATATATTTTCCTATGTTTTAAATTAGAAGTTAAAAGGTAAAAAGGCCACGTCTGGTGGGATACAGAGATTATTGGGCACACATGAATGAATGAATGAATGAATGAATGAATGAAGGTATCTATGGGTCTAGTGGTGATCATAGGCATCACATAGCCTGCCTCCAATATAATGCATTAATGTATATAATTTATTTTACTTTTGACTTGCTTTTGTTAAAGTAATTACTATCTCCTTTGTTTATCAAATAATATTATTTATATTTAATTTTTTTTGCTCAGGTAATGATGAAGCTTAACTTCTTTGAAAGTGTAAACATAAACCAAATATTAGATTATTTAACCTTAATGAACTATTAAACCATCACTTAAGAGTCATTTGGTTTTAGCATGGAAAAAGTTGATAATGACAATCATTATTATGCTGCAACTTATAAAAAGCTTAATATTCATTTGAGCCGTGGTGGTGCATAAGAGCTGTGAAGGTGCAGTGGTTAGAATGCAGTACTGCAAGCTAATTCTGCTCACTGCTGATTGCCAGCAGTTTGCCAGTTTGATTCTCACCGGCTCAAGGTTGACTCAGCCTTCCATCCTTCAGAGATGGGTAAAATGAGGACCCAGATTGCAATATGCTGATTCTGTAAACCACTTGGAAAGGGCTGTAAAGCATTGTGAAGCAGTATATAAATCTAAGTGCTATTGCTATTAATATTCACTTTTCCAACTTTTAATGTGGGAAACCCAACCCCTCCCAATCCATCTATAGAGGAAGAAGGGATCAAATTTATGAAAGCCTTGAAGAGCTAGAAAGAAACAAAAGGAGAACCCATAGATTTTGTTTCTGTATATTACTGTCCCTAAAATTTTAGGAGTTTTAGGTTATGCTTCAGATAGTTTTTTTTTTGGTCACCCCTTTCGATTCTTATTAAGAACTTCAATTTTCAGCGTAGAAAAATATAAATTGCAGAGACTGCAGAAATAGTTTTCATTTTTATAAATATATATATATATTTTGGGGTAACAGATTCTGATTTAGATAAGATTTGATTCAGATTTAAATATTGGCATGTGATTGCCTGTTATTTGGTGAGCTTCATTCATTATTAGTGAGGGTTGAATTTAAATCTTTAACCTTCTTTATCCAGGTTGTTCCATCTTTCTGCTACTTCTCTTTAGTCTCCAATATGTTCACATTTTCTAATTCATATTGAAAATCACTGTCCCCGAATATCCAGTTCTAACAATAATAAGAATAATGAATAAATGAGAGTCACACTTCCCCCCCCCCATTTAAATACCAAGCCTTTTCCCTTTAAAGCTGAAGCATAATTATATTGATATGAAGTCTGATTTGTCTAAGCCTCTCTAAAGTGCTTTGTAGAAAAACAAAGAATGAGAGATGGGAAAACAAGAACAAGAAACACCCTCCTTGAAAAAAAGCTGAAGTTGCAGTTTATGCATTAATAGGATTAGGTTATTCTCTGCCAAACTCTTCAACTGATCTTTAAATTGGGGCACAACTCTGGGAAGAAAAACTGGGACTACAGTACCCCCTTCTCTGTCCACTCCCTAAGTTCTTGTTTTCATTTCACATAACTATTATGAGGAAATCCACAGAGAAAAGCACTGTTAATATAAGGCTGTCAACAGAAATTTCCAGAAAACAGTGAAGGGTGAACAAGCTTTTCTAAAGAAAGTGTGTGTGTGTGTGTGTGTGTGTATGCACACGTGTAGAGAAAACAGTGGAAAGCCAAATAGGATTAAGAGGCAAATAAGAAAAAGTAAAAAACAAAAACCAACCCTCTAAGCCATTATTTTACCCTTTCACAGTTAATTTGATTTTCTTCCCCCTATGCCAATTTTATAGAAGTACCAAGATAGAATACAAAAGAAAAGAAAACAAATATGGGTGGCACATACAAAAAAAAATCAGCCCTGGAGTTCACACAAAAACATTCTGTTCAAGAACATTTCATTTAAAAATTGACAAATTTAATGCAGGGCTTAATTAGAAACCCAAGAATGTATGTCCCTAAAACTTTATTGTGCCTTTGTGGATGTTTATACATTTAGTTTTAAGAGTGAGAATTTCCTGGATATAAGATAGTAATATTTAATTTTGAGATATATTTTAGTTTTTCAGTGCCCATTTGAGAAATCATAAGGAATAGGAATTAAATGCATACCTCCACACATTGATCGCTAATGACAAACTTCCATTCTGGTACTTTCTCTGAAAAGTACACATGGCATTAATGTTTTGGATAAAACAGGATGTTCCTATAGTTTGACATTTTGGATCTGATATCACTGTTCATTCATGATCACAGAGAGGAACAGTCTAAACTTGACATTCTGTAAACTTGACATTCTCAAGGTGTTCAAGGCAGCCCTGCCATAACATCTGGGTATAAATAAATTGTATTAGGGAAACCAGGAATAAAAGAAGCAAAACAGGAAAAACAGCGACATGCCACAATCCATGATGTTGCAGTTTCAAGGGTGGCCATCAACAGTGTTGTACATTTAGTTACTACAGCTAACTGTAGTATTTTTCACCAAAAGCACAAGTGGGTTCACCTTCTTTAGTCTTAGATGGAAATTTGTCCAATGTTAATGCCATTTAACACCTGCCACAAAAGAAGTAACAACATAAATAGATCAGTGATGCAACATCAAAGAGCCATTGAGACTTTATTATTATCTGTAACTCGGCTTCTACTGCATTGTTGCCTTGCTCTCCTAGGAGGTAAAGTTACAGGTATCTTATCGATGGGCATCCCTATGCCACAAAAAAAACCCAATACCTCAAAATATGGTAGGTAGAACTATGGCTTTCAAAATTCTTTTTAATTTTTTTACCAAAAAATTAATGCATTTTTATTTGAAGGTACCTAGGTGTTTTACTATTCCATGCTGACAAATCAGCAGCCAAAAGACATAACTTTTTCCCTTCATACCACAGTGCAGCTCATTCAAAGAAAAAGAGATAAGACTAACAACTGTTCGATCATGCCGTATCATATGACTGATTCAAAGTTCTGATGTGATGAATGAAAACAAAGATGTATAAGCGATACCAATTCTTGGAACCCATGCATATTTATGTGAGATAATCTTCAAGTCTAATCAGTCTTTGTTCTGCATTTAATCTTACAAAGGTATCTTATAAAACAAGGCCCATGGTCTCTTCACTTAATGATAATATGGTTTGTCCTCCCAAACCATTTAATGATAAGCTTAATGTGGGAAAATGTCTAGAATCTGAAATGATAGTGCAAATGAACTTTTCCTGCAGATCAGGGTTTGGGACTGATTAACTAAGAATTAATAGGAAGGATAAGTATAATTGCTAGGTCTATTTATTGGGAAAAGACATATTATACCCTCACTTTTTGATTTGCATTGGCTTTATCAGCTCAAAATCTGAAGAAACTGATATATTTGCAAGGGTCCTGTGTGCATTGTTATGCTGCATGGTTTAGATAAAATGTACGATTGTACTTGGTGTTCTTTAGCTACGTCAAACCTTGCTTCACAGCTAATATATGGCATCGGTCCATACCACAAGTTGTGCAAGTTTCCCCTGCAAAAATATTGCTGCTTCTTAGGGATTAAGATCACTATTTCAATATGAACTTTCAATAGAAAGACAATCTATTCATGACACACTGAAGATTTAGAAATGAACTCAACTATTACTTCCACGCTCCACTTTTTTCATTCTGTTTTTTGTACTTAGAATTAAATATCCTCCCTAAACTTGATGTAAAAAAACAGAGAAATATGAATAAAACATATCCCCTGTGATATCCCACTTTCAACAAAAATAGCAAAGTTCCTGAGCAACAAAAATACCTAATTCCTAATTCCTATTAACATACACCTGAGACAGAAGAGCTGGAAGCAGAATATTTCCCGCTGGTTTGACAAAAAGGGTCAGCACGGTAACAACTTCTAGCCAACTTTGACCTCACAGCTGACCTCAAGAAATCAAACAGGGTGTGTATCTGCTGAATATCTGGAAGAAGGAAATTCTAGTGCTGTAGCTAAATAAGACAAGTTGAAAAAGTTTGCAGTGGCAAAATTTCAGAAAGAAAATTATACGGATATGTCCATGGAATGACTAGAAGACAAACTTAGCTTAGAGGACATTTTATCATCATGAAAAATGTGCAGTTAATTAATTGATATACCTGGTTAATTTTACAATCTACACTCAACTACATGGTTACATATAGCCTGCTTTATTTACTGAGTTTATATTGCCTCCTCCTCCTCCTCCCCCTCTTCCTCCCTCCACATCATGCCAAGTATTCTTAGTCTGGACTAAAGTCATAATATGTTGATGAAGATATTAAAAACTTTATCCCTGATCCATACTTTTCTGTCAGTCTGTCTAGATGACAGAATGTCTGTCTAGATGTCTAGATAATAGATAGATAGATAGATAGATAGATAGATAGATAGATAGATAGATAAACAGACAGATAATCATTATGTCATCTATCAATCATCTATCATCTACCTCTTGGCAATTCCAACATTTTGACTTGAAGTCACTAAGATGTATTTCAGAGTAAACATAGATAACCTTTCATTTTCAGTCTTGATTTGCAAAAAGGGAATAGCTGTCAAAGAATTATTTGGGGAGATGCCAATTTTTCGTTTAGACAATATTTATAAAACAAAAAGTTTATAAGGGTAGTCTCTTGTTTGCAGAAAAAAGCAGTGCAGGATGGCAGAAGAGAAAATAATTTTTATAAAAATTAAAAAACATATATTAATTTTATATTTTTATTAAAAATATATATTTTAAAAAACAACCTTCTTCCTTCCTCAGTGGCACAATTGTATGCACATGCACCCACCCATTACGTCACTATTTATTATTTATTTATTTAGAATATATACATGGCCCATCTTAAGTTAATGACTCTGGGCAGCTAACATTGCTTTAAATATAGAATATAAAAAACAGAAAGAAAGAAAACAAAAACAAAACACATACAAAACAAAATCTTTCTCAGCGGAAAAAGTCCCCCTCATCAGAACTTGATTCGCAGAGAGATGAGGAGTGATTTGTCTGCATGTGTGAACCTAGTAACTCTAGTTGAAAAAGGAATTTGATACCATGACTGCCTTTCTTGCCATATCCTCAGGCATTTTGGGTTTATTCCATTTTCTCATCATGAAAACCTATGTGACACACACACACACACACACAAAATACTGTCAAAAGTTTCATTTACGATGATCTGACAAGAGCAACACTTGGATGTTTATTTTACCAGTGTGAATAGGGATAGTTGTCATTTCTACAGAAATGTGGGAAAATTATCACTTTGTTTTAGAGAAAAAACACACACACACAACCACACAACGTACATTTTTGGCTTACTAACAAACTGTGTGTGTGTGTGTTTCTTCTCCAGGTTTTTTTCTATTTATTTTCAGCCTGAAGATTCCCAAAGCAATGCTGAAAAATGAAAATAAACTGCACTACTATTAATCTTCTCATCGTTCCTATCACCCATCTCCTCCCACTTATGACTGTATGACTGTAGCCTTGTTGCTGGTATCCTTACGATTTATATTGACTGTTTTCTAATATGATTTGATTGCTTATTTGTTCCCTATGACTATCATTAAGTGTTGCACCTTATGATTCTTGATGAATGTATCTTTTCTTTTATGTACACTGAGAGCATATGCACCAAGACAAATTCCTTGTGTGTCCAATCACACTTGGCCAATAAAAACTTCTATTCTATTCTATTCTATTCTATTCTATTCTATTCTATTCTATTCTATTCTATTCTATTCTATTCTATTCTATTCTATTCTATTCTATTCTATTCTAAATCAACATTTTCATTTAATCCAAATTAAATTGGAGCAATTAAACCTGTGCAGTTGAAAATGCAGACGAAAACTTCAACTCAAAAACAACAGATAAAAAAAATATGAACTGGAATTGTCAAATGACCACCTGAATGCATGGATGAACTTCAGAGAGCAGGAGTCTGGTTAATGTAAACTCTATCACAATGTCTGCAACATAAATTTATTCCCAGGCAAGCTCGGTGACTCTTTGTGGTTACCCTTTCACTTATTTGATTATTATTCATCTCTCTCCCAAATCAAAGTGATTGAAGCAAGACCTTCTGTTCTATGTACTTCATCAGTACCAAGTGTACCAATCTGTGTTACCCCAAAACAATCAGTACTTTTCTTTAATGTCATTTTCCAGGCATTTGGAGAATATTGCTTTATGCTCCCTTTTGGGGCTAGCATGAGTTCCTGCATGAATTAATCAGCTGTTTGAGTACACTGAATTATATGTGTGCATATCAGTGTTGAGGTTGTATACTTACAGATGGGTGTATTAACACTTGACACACACGCACATAAAGAGAGAGGAGGAGAGGGAGAGAGACAGACAGAGAGACAGAGAAAATGTGGAAACCTCAATACAATTGTCTTTTTAGTTATGGTATAGTAAGATACACTGTATCTCACTATACCATAGTGAACAGGTAACATAGAGAACTGGGACGTGGTGGCTCAGTGGCTAAGATGCTAAGCTTGTCGATCAAAAGTTCGGCAGTTCACTGATTCGAATCCCTAGTGCCGCATAATGGAGTGAGCTCCCGTTACTTGTCCCAGCTTCTGCCAACCTAGCAGTTTGAAAGCATGTCAAAAATGCAAGTAGAAAAATAGGGACCACCTTTGCTGGGAAGGTAACAGCATTCCATGCACCTTTGACATTTGGTCATGCCAGCCACATGACCATGGAGACATCTTTGGACAGCGCTGGCTCTTTGGCTTTGAAACGGAGATGAGCACCGACTCCTAGAGTCGGGAACAACTAGCACATATGTGTGGGGGAACCTTTACCTTACAGTGAGATAACTCATAATTTCATATGTGCCACTGATTAATGAATGACTTGAGCAGTACTGTGTCAAAGAAGTCTTTTCTCCCACCAAACTCCATGCCCCACCAGATTTTATTTCATTATTTTTATATGACGTTGATGAGACATCTAACACAGAACAAAGCAAAGTGCAAGCCCTCTAGCATTACTTGTATTCCTAGAGCATCTGCCCACAGTGGGAACCTCTTTAATTCTGAATGGAATGAAGAGAGGCACAAATCACTGTCTGTACTGTCACAAGTATGAGTGTTGAGCACAAGGTCTGAAAAGATGAAGCCACGTTTCCCCTACATCTCAATCATGCTGGAAGAGCAGGGGGATTGTGCGTAATGCCAGATTTCACCTCTTCCAACCTTTTCCTAACCCAAGGACAATGGAAAGAGAATACATGGGCTCTTCTTTGTTTATTTAAAGCTTATTTAAAATGTAAAAGTGTAGTGTTTAATTCTACTTTAAAGTTCATAGGGCTGAACATAGTTTTACTCATGTTTCCAGAATTTCCCTCTCACAAATAGTCTTAGAAAATAAAAATGGAAGTAGACTGAAATGGTAGGATGTAGTATTTACTGCTCCTTTGGCGTGTATGAAATATGCTCTCTGTGTGTGCCTTTCCACAGGAAAATGTGCCTTTCCCCAGGGGTGTGTGTGTGTGTGTGTGTGTGTGTGTGCGCCTTTGACTCCTGGCAGTGGCCTGGACAAATTCCCTGCAGTTCTCTTGGTAACATTTTAAAAGTGGTTTGCCCTTGCCTTCTTCCTTAGGTTAGGTGAGAATGACTGGCCCAAGGTTACCCAGCCCAGCTTTGTGCCTTAGTTGGGATTAGAACTCATGATTTCCTACACTTTAACCACTACATCAACCTGTCTCTCGTACCTGTCTGCAACTCTGTAAATCAAATGTGCCTTTTCCCAGGAACATGTTGCAACTGTGAAGGGCAGTCGTGCAACTATGGGAAAGTACCCAGTTGCTTTAAGGAATTGGAAGTGTTGTATGCTCCAAGTCTATTTTTTTTTTTAAAAAAATAAATCTAAGGGACTGCACAGCCCTTGTAAAGTGTGCCCGGGAAGTTTAGCTTGAGTGAGGGGGAATGACTTCACCAGTCTGCTATGAATAAACAAATACTTTAAAACTGTCCATGCCATAGCATGTTTCAGAATTCCAAGTGCACCCAATGCCCCTGAAAGATAAAATCTATTTGTTTGAACAAAGGCAGCTTTTATTTCCCTTATCTTTCTCCCTATGATGATGACTTAATTTGCAACTGTCCTCCTTTGCATTAATTGATTTGCTAAGTTGCTGAATCAACCATACAATATCTTTAAGTAGACTGTAATTAAGTAGAGTGATTACACACCTATATGCATGGCCAAATTCTTACTTTCAGAGAAGGTTTTGTGGCTCATTATATCATCAGAATGACTAGGAGGGCTGATTATCATAATTCATAAAATATTTAAAGACCTTTAGAGTTGCTAAAATGGAAAGCTCTGCCAGTACTAGTATAATATATATAATTTCTATATATATTCTATATTACAAAATATACTAAATCAACCTAAACTATCCGTTTGCTAATACATGAGAAATAGAAACATGTACAGATTGCAAATCACCCCTAACATCTAACTCTAGCTTGCTTGGGTACCATCTTCCTGTTTATAACAGAAAGTCTGAAAACACTTTATGTTTGTTTGAACATGATGCTGAAGAAAGGTAAGATGGTTTTCCAAAGCATCATTTGGCCCTGGATAACTTTACTATTCCACATAATATTTTGCTGATGCTGGTGATATTTTAGAACAAGATAATTTTTGTTAGTGTGGAGTTTTAAGCAGGCAGCTAGGATTGGGGTGAAAGCTGGGGAAAGCAACCAGATGTGCTACAGGAAGCATGAGGAAGAGAAAGCAGAATGATTCTCCTACTATAGTATTTTGTGGGATGATAGACGGGCTGGGGATATCTCTGGGAGAATAAAGAGAGATTGGAGAATTGAATCTTGCAGGTAGGAATTTTGATGAGAATGAGAAAGTTGCTCCTGATTGAAGGAAAAAGATTTATATTGTTATCACATTCAAGTCCTAGACCCATTCATTTCTCCTCTTTATTCAAATTGTCTATGAGATTCTCTGTCATCTAGGTCATGGTTGTTCCAAAGATGCTTTTTCAAGAGGCAACTGGAGTTTCTGGTTTATCTTTGACAACGTTGCACTTCTTATCTAAGAAGCTTCTTCAGCAATCCTTCCATTCCCCACTATCCAATCAGAGCTGAAAAAGTTTATTGGATGAAAAGCAAAACATCTTGAAAGAAAAAAACAGAAAGTCCAGTTGCCTCTTGAAAAAACACCTTTGGGACTTTATCCAGGTTCTTAGTCCAATTACTTATTTCCCAATGTTTCCCCATTGCTTGAAACTTTCTTAAGGACTAGCCACACCATGCTTATATAGGATATAAGTTCACACTTGAAACTATCATCAGGGATTCAAAAGTAGCAGTTAAGCTAATGCATTGATGGAAAAGTTTATAATTAACAAACACGGTGTGCAAAAAGTCAACCCCCGCATCTCCTAGTAGACCCAGAAAGAGCTACTGGGATCAATGTTAGTAGGATATGGGTCAATAATCTGACTCTGCTATGGAAGCTTCTTAGGTCACAGAGCTAGGAAGCATTTTGGTGAAAACATAGATCTTGTAGGGGGCAGGATATGAACCAGGAATGAAGGAGGTAAGGGAAGGTCAAAATGTCAGTGGCCAAGCAAATAGATCTAAGCACTCGTAAAAGTCAACAAAAAACATTGTAGTAAGGAAGGTCAGAGTAATCATCATCAAAAGACAGTGCAAAATAAATTAAAGTTTAGTGCTTTGGGGCACATTATTATTTTGGTCTCTTGCAAAGGATTGTACCAGATGGGTGGAGAATTTAATATACTTGTCAATTACATTTGACAGGCAATTATATAATCTTCCTAATCCTATGCTTGTTTGTCAGCATGTCTGGCCTATTTATTTCAAGGAACTTGATTTGCAAATATGATTGGTAGATGAGAGTAAGGCTTGACTGACAAGCATGGTGGGAAAAGAAAGAAAGAAATAACCAACTTCAATTACATCGAATAAAAAAGCAATAGAACCAGTATTTATCTTCTTAAAGTATTTTGCATTTCTGTTGAAGTACCATCCAGGAACCACAATCAGACATAAGATTTATTGCACAAAGCAGCCTTTATTAATCTTCAGGCTTCCACAAATCAATAGACATACATTTCAAATTTACTTCCTCTCTTTCTGTTGACAAGGAAGATCGTTAGAGTGGAAGATTCTAAATTCTGGTCTAAGAGGCCTTGGTTTGTATGGTAAGAAGAAAAAAGTTCTAGAAATATAACTGGGAGTGGGGAAACATGATCACATATCAGTCAAAGGAGAATAATGTGGAAGAAGCCTCTGGAAAGCCATGATTCATAGTTATAAAAGGAATGTCTGGTTTGTGATGAAGATCAAAAGAGCAAGATAAACATTTAAAAGCGTATCGCTTTCAAAATAAGACTTTCACTATTTTCAAAATGCCATTTACTAAATATATTGACAATATATGTCTTCAGCTGATTTTGCTTTCCAGTTGTTTAGGAAAGGTTAATGATGAGCATGGGAGGAAACAAAACAAACATGTCGATTAGTTAATTAGTTAATTAACACTGCTTGGAATATAGAGAGGTACAGATCCACAAATTCCTATTTACACTGTTCCATGCTTGTCAAATATACAAGTGTTTGGGGGAAAGTGTGAAAAATTGAATCTGCTATTTCCTCTCTGGTAGCTGGGAGCAAGGAAACTACTTATGGTAAACAGATTCCTCCTTTTCCAATATATGAACAATGGAAGCAGGATATGGCATGTCTTGGATTGTTTGTTTAACATTGGATTTAAAATGTGAAAATCCAAAGTGTAGTTCTATTTTAAAATTCATAGGGCTGATCATAAATTTCCTAATATCCAGAATAATTATTGAAATTAATGGCACTACATTTTAAGATCTCTAGATAGTAAATGGAGGCCAGCTGGTATACTGGAATAGTCACTGGAATAGAAGCTGGAAAACTACAGGTTCTAGCCCTGCCTTAGACCTACAATCCAGTTGAATGACTTTGGGCCAGTCATGTTTTTCAGCTCTAGGAGGAAAGCAATGGCAAATGACTTCTGAAAATGGTGCCAAGAAAAGTGTATGGACTTGTTCATATAGTTTCCAGAAGACTTGAAAACACACACACATTCATGTAAATATTAATGAGCTGTCAGCCCTTGGATGTAGTTCAGACAATTCCATACCATGAGTACTAATGTTACCATTATTATAACAGAGTCTTGCAAGTCTGAAATCACATCTCTCCTTGTTTGCCTTTATTTTCCAGGGAACTAGGGGTGGGTCCCTTCTGAAATGTTTTCTGTGAGCTGAGATGTCTCTTACCTGACCATTGCCCTGGCTGTGGTTCCTCCACCTCCTGTCTCTGAAGGTTATTGGGAGACCAATATATGAGCTTACTGACCCATCCGTCTATATCAGGGATGTAAAACTCAAGGCCTGGGGGCCGGATCTGACCTATGGGGTACTTAGATCTGGCCAGCGGGGCTGCCCTGGAAACAGCAAAGGAACAGCAAAGGACCACTGGTTCTGCCGGTGAAAACAGGTCCCAAGCTCTGTTTTCAGCTGCCACGGCCTCCTGCAACCCCCTGCCAGTGAAAACGGAGCTCAGGGGGGCAGCAGGCAGCCTTCCTGGGCTCCGTTTTCACTGGCAGAAGGTTGCAGGAGGCCATGGCAACTGAAAACGAAGCACAGGAGCCTGGTTTTGCTGGCAGTGTGCTGCGGCCCCCACAGGCATTCCTGACAGGAGTGATGTTGAGCTGGCCACTCAGTCCCCTGAGGTAAAACCCAACCCTGATGTGGCCCTCAATGAAATCGAGTTTGACACCCCTGGTCTACATGATCTTCTAATCATTGATTGCATGCTTCAGTTCCTAGCAGAAATCACTAGAATTTCACTCTTGCCATAGTAGTTTATTCAAGAAACTGTTTATTTCCTGGGAAGTTATCCATGTAGCTGAGCTACTTAAGTAAATGGAGTTCTCCAGGTAATGTTCAGGTAGGATGGGCCTATGACCAGTTTTCATTTTGGGAAATGTTTCCCTAAACAATGATCAGAAGGATATTTCTGATCATTGCACAAATTCCGAGGAAGTGATTTATTATCTTCTATGTATGTTAAACGAACATTTTATCATGAGTAAGTTTTTAAACTAATAAG
Organism: Ptyas mucosa; assembly: GCA_012654045.1. Taxonomy (NCBI): domain Eukaryota; kingdom Metazoa; phylum Chordata; class Lepidosauria; order Squamata; family Colubridae; genus Ptyas; species Ptyas mucosa. Next base: position 25,867,416 of record WNWU01000001.1, read on the forward strand.
TATTTGCAGTGTAACATGTTTTATCTTTTTGTAGATATATTATTACTAGAGATTTAACTAGTCCTGTCCCACCCCAAGCATCCAGAATAAATGTTTGCTGTTCGATTCATCAGTCCAAACAATCAAGCAATTAGTATTCAATGAACTGTACAGCTTTGATACTAAAACTGTTGCATTTTGGAAAGTTCTAATTAATCACAATTCAAAAATTACTACTCGATAATAGTGAAGGTCAAACTGACTTCCTGGAATTTAAATAGTGTGAGTCATTGTTCCCACAGTTGTGACCATGCCCAAAATGTTTCCTATTGTGTATTATTTCTATTTATATCAAAATGCCAGAATCCTAGCTATAGAAACCACTTCATTCACAATTTTGTTTCTGTTAGGAAAAAAAAATTGTGAATGACTTTCTTTCTTTCTTTCTTTCTTTCTTTCTTTCTTTCTTTCTCTCTCTCTCTCTCTCTCTCTCTCTCTCTCTCTCTCTCTCTCTCTCTCTCTCTTTCTTTCTTTCTCTTTTCTGTTAGGAAAAAATCCCTCAGCTATGTGGTATCAGTTCTACAAAGCTACTAAATTATCTATAATGCATTTTGAAAAAGAAGTTAAATCAGACTAAAGATAATATCTTCTGAAGTGGCCGACCAGACGAAGATAAGGAGGAGGTTATATATCCTGCCTTAATTATCTGTCATTTCATCTCATAGTCTTGGTTGTAGGGATCCTTGAGGTGAATAGTAGCAATAATAATAAGTAATGGTACCGAAAAAGTTATGGCATAGATGTCATAAATGTGGCAGGGTTGAAGCCTGAAACTTCAATCTTTCTGTTGCTAGCAACACAAGAAACCATCAACGTAGACTACAGATTCTCCATAGACATAGACTACAGAAGACAAGAGAAGAATAAGGAGATCATTGATTCTGATTGGCAAAAACAGGGTAAATTTTTAGCAGGCTGTCCTCATCTGGTTCATTTTTTCAGGCAATAGAATTTGATTTACAATCTGATGTACAGACTTCCTTGAATTTGAAATTGCAAGTTGGGAATTATATCTTAATTGATTTTGACTCAATCAATTATTGTATTGCATCTCCAGTACATTTTACATTGTAGAAGGGTGAAATCTGAGTATCCTTTTCAGCAGGAACATAATCTAAATTTAATATATAATGCCTATTTATTTTATAACAAATCAGATGAACTTCCTATACAGAAAGTTGGCAAGTCAGAGAAATAGCTGTTGTCCTTATCACTTATCTGATAGCTCTTAGTGCTCATGAAGATTTTCCCATGTAGGGGAGGGGAAGCATTTATTTATTTATTTCATCAGTTCAATGTGATGGATAGATTCATAGACTGTTAGATTGGACACTAGACAAACCTTTTATTTTGCAAATTTCTCACTGTGTCAATCACATCCTATCATGGAATATTTGAGCAACACAGCATATCACACAGAACTTTTTTTTAAAAAAAATCTTTATTTTAACTTGAAACTCATTATTTCAATCTTGGATGAGATCAGACAGTAAAAGACAGTTCAGCTACAGCTTCTATGGTTTATCTTTTTTTTTTAAGTACCTTTGCCAAAATTAGATATAACAAAGACATACAGGATGATGAGAACAGGCTGCCTTTTGGGACCTGTGTGCAATTCACCAACTGGTTGCGCCAGTTTTGAACTGAGTACATTCTGTTAGAAGCACAGCAAAAGACAGGCCACGCTCCACTATCTCGTCATAATAAATGACACTTGGAGTTAATAATTACTTTGTAATTCTTTATTTAAACTTTGTACCAAAATTCATTTGCAATCTATCCTTTCATGCAGAACATGAAAAGATTTTATTGTATGCAGTCTGGGTGTGACAGGATCCCAGGTCAAGTAAGGAATAATTTTGTTTACATGCTTGAGTTGTTCTGTGAATATTGTACACGTTGCATGAATATTCTCTTGATTTATACAACTGATTATTTACATTAGCTTGCTTGCACAAAGATGTTTTTAAATGTAGCTGAATTCTCTGGGTCAATTCAAAGCATTATTTGCCCAATGCTTAAATAATTGCACTCACTCTACCAGATAAAGAAAATGTAATCTGAAGTCCTTGTGCTTGTTCTTCACTGAATTGCAGAATATTCTCCCCAAAACAAAAGAAGTCTAGGTTAAGAATGCATTATAAACTCTACATCTTTGTGTTTCCATTTTTTTTATCCTAGACAATTCAACTTTTTTCAAATGTCTGCAATGGGGGAGAGAGGGATCTCAGGTCGAAACCAACAGATATCCCAAAGGTGCTATTTCAAGAAGCAACTGGACTTTCTGGTCCAGTTGCCTCTTGAAAAAGCACCTTTGGGACAACCATGACCTGGATAACTGAGAATCTCCATAGACAAAATTACAGATGAATTAGAGCACTGAAATATGCCCAGTATCCTGTTTCTTTAAATCTGCCCAATATCCTGAAGATGTAATCATTTCCAGCAATGGCTAGCCTTGCCGCCAGGAAGCATCTGATTCTAAAGATATAGAAATTGACTTATTAGTTCTAATTATTGTTGACTTTTATGAACTTAACTAATTGCCCTTCAGAGATATCAGGGTTAATGCCCTCAACACATACAGCAGCAGTAAATTTGCAAGTTGGCAGTAATGTATAGCTCAATTTAACCTTTTGTCAACAAAGGAGTTTCTGTGACAGAGAGATAAAGATATATCTGTATTATTTGTATTTTTTTTAACCAGGATCATGTCCTGGTAGGACATAGGGGACATTTTGCAAAGATTCTCTTGTGGAACTTCTCTCATTTATTGGTTGACCTGGGTGATCTACTAGGTAGTAACCAAATATATTAACAAGATTCCAAGCATTATTGGATGTCTAGTTCCTACTCAAATATTCTGCAGTGCCCAGTTGTAGCATCATTCCAAGGCATGAATTAAAATGCTATATGGATCCAATATGGCCTAGCATATGCATCCAGATTTTTCTAATTTCTTCTGGGATCCTTGGCACAATGCTGGAAATCTTGTATCTGCATAATGATATAAGGTATAATTTTATCATCTGTCCCTCATCCCTTTCTTGACTTTTCTTTTTCTAACTCAAAAGTTGCAAATATCAGTGTTGACTGTTAGTAGCCACACAGATACACTTTCACCAAGATAACCTGCCTCAACCTGACCTTTTAAGATTCTTAATGGTGCAGTAATTGCTATTGTAACTGAGTCCTTCAACCTTGTTTGCTGTCCCCTTTTTCTCATTTCTTCCACTTTTTCTAGCATTATGGACTACTCAATTGTCTTTGCATCATGTGTCCAGAATATGATAGTTAGAGCCTGGTCAAACACAGAATTCTGTGTTTATTTCTTCTATGAACCATTTGTTTATTTGTTTACCTCTGTTTATTTGATTATTTGGTTTATTTGACTACATAAATAAATAAACAAGCAAGCAAGCAAGCAAGCAAATTGATTTTTAAGTTATCCATAGTATTCTGAAAAGGCTTTTCCAATGCCAAAGTTCAAAAGTGTTGATACTCTTTCTATCCTGTTTCTTCAAAGTTCAACTTTTGCATTTATAGAGTATCAGAGGGAAAATTAAAATTGGCACGATTCATATCTTTGTAGGTATTTTATTTGTTTGTTTGTTTGTTTATTGCATTTAGAATCCACCCATCTCCCTCACAGAGTGACTCTGGGTGGTGTATAAATAAAACCTTCATTATCGGACTTGCAAATAAGGTATAGGCAGATTTAAATACATTTTCCAAGACCACCATTTGTACTCTACCAAATTATAATCTGTGGTTATTTCTTGACCTCTGGTTCCTTTTCTAAAGACAGTGAATCCTAAAAGTCAAAAACTATCCACCACTTCAGTTATCTTTTTTGCAGTTCTAAGGCTGGTTCTTATACCTATTGCCATTAGATTGGTTGTTATATTTAATCTTAATATAATTTGTATTCCTTGTCTTTCATTATTGCAGCCTGCAAATGATTTTCCTATTTTGTCTATCAGAGTAGTATCATCAGAATATTTCAGGTTACTGAAGTTTCTTTTTCCAGTTTTAAAGCCAAGCTTATCTTCTTCCAATCCAGCTTCTATGTCTTCCTATCAATGAAGTCAGTGCTAAAAGCAACCGATTCAAATTCTGGATGGCATACAGCATAAATCAATCAATCAATCAATCAACAAACAAACAAACAAACACCCTCCCCCACCATGTGACACTAAAAGAACATACATAAATACAAAATGTAAAACATAGCATCTAAAATGGATTCCCATTTTCCCAATGATTCTCCATAATTGGAAGACTTTCTAGAATCAATGAACCAGATACAGTACTAACTTAGTTTTGATATTTTTTGCCTTTCTCGGTTATCTGGAATGTATCACAATATGGTCTCTTGTTCTTTAGCCTTTTAAAAAAACAACTTAAATATTTGGCATTTGTTTTTCCATGTAGGAGTCTAATCTGTATTGGATGAGTCTAAGCATTATTTTGCTAGTATGTAAAGTTAAGAATCTTATGTGGTAGTCTTCACAATCTATTCTACATAAATACAGCATACATAAATACAAATATTTACCGATTCTGCTGTTGCTTGTCTTATCTTAAGACTGGCGACCCCCAGGGGGAGAGCCTTCTCTGTGGGGGCACCCGCCCTTTGGAACAAGCTGCCCCCAGAGATTCGTCAAATTTCCGACCTCCGTACCTTTCGCTGCACTCTTAAAATGCTATTATTCCATCAAGCAGGGCTGGCCTAAATATTTTTAATGGGTTATTGTATTTTAGACAATCGGCCAAAACTATTTAATAATTTTAAATTGTTTTTAACTTTTATATTTGTTGGTTTTATCTTGGCTATAGACCACTCCGAGTTCCCCGGGAGAAGGGCGGTATAAAAATTTAATAAAACTGAAACTGAAACTGAATAGATATGCTATTAATTATTGTAGCCTGTCATCTTGGTAATGACCAGAATGGTCACATAATTTCATCTAGTAGTAGAGGTTCTTGTAAATAGGGAAAAGAAGATGATAGATAGATAGATAGATAGATAGATAGATAGATAGATAGATAGATAGATAGATAGATATAGACAGACAGTCAGACAGATAGGATATATGTTTTGATGTCCTGGTGTACAAAATTTCACTACATTCCATCATCTCTGATCTAAGTACTATCTGTCCATTGGCATCCTTTAGTATACCAATTTGAAGTTGGAACCTCCTTTGGAGTATGGAACTCTTCTGGAAAAATTTCTTTGTATTTCTCTGCCTTCAATTTATCATAGTTGCCGTTGTAACATTATTCTGTCTCCTTTAACAGATCTCTGAAATCCTTATGTTCCTTCCTAAGATTTTTATCTTTTGGGGCTTTGGCATGACCATATCAAGTATATCATTTTGTATGCTCCCTGTGTGTCCCATTCTAACTCCCATATTGAGGCAATATTGTTCATTTTTCTATTATGTAATCCTTTTTATTGTCTAACCTGAATCTGAAACTGTAATTTCAATCCATTCATTCCTTTATTTTTATGCCAATCCTTTAGATAGCTGAAGGCTACTGTCACATTTCTCCTCAGTCTTCTATTCTGCAGGCCAAATATACTATCCTTTAACCATTTCTTATAGGATTTTGTTTCCAGTCTTCTTACCATCCTCTAAACTCACTCCAGTTGTTGAACTACATGTTAAGTATAAATGCCTGCCCTCCAAACCTAGTGTTGTAAGGGTTAACTACCCAGGGATCCCTTCACCCACTGACCCCTCCTCACCTGGACTCCGCCCCTGGAGTACTTAAGGGTCATCCATGCGGTCTGGGCTCCATTCTAGCTGCAAACCTGTAAGAGAGAAACATTATGTAAATAAACAAACTTGATTATACACATGCCTGTGTATCTCCTTCATTGGGCTCGATCCAAGAACATTCCTACAAATATGGTAGCAGAGGATGGTTCTAAATAGCCCAAACCAAACTAAAAGGATGTCTGAAAATATCAAGCTGAACGAAGAAACCGAAAGAGTAAACACCCGTGCATCCAAAAAGAAGATGGAAGAAATGCTAGCCTCAGCTGAAGCCAAGCTAGCAGAAATGCAAAGGAATAAAGAACGACTCTCCAGCCCTGGCTACTCAAGAATAACAGAGAGAAGCCTAGACGAAAGAGAGGATGAAGCAGAGACCGAGCTACGCGAAGAAAAGGAGCTAAAAGAAAAGCTACTAAGCCTAGCCGGATCGACATCAAACAAGTCCAGTCTCATCGCGGAACTCCGCAACCTCCTTGATGACTGCGGGGCAGCGACCGGGAAGAAAGATGACAAAACGGAGTGCAGAGACCAAAACGTGGTAAGCGATTTAAACCCCTACCACTCGCTCACTGATGAAGCCGATCCAAGATTCGCGCGCTCCCCACAACGGCCATCTTGGATGGTGACATCACCCAAGATGGCCGACCAATCCCCAATCAGATCCCGAGATTTAAAAAACCCGGCGGGAAACGAGGCCTACCACCACAAGGCCTACGAATACAACCACGAGGCCAAGAACTATACCGGACAGGTGACATCAAGTTCGCCTACCGAACTCGAAGTAGAAAAGGCCATGCGGACCATCACCGCGGCTTTCGGAACCAAAATAAAAATAATAAGTTCCGATGCCGATACCGATACCGCAGGGGGAAATAAAGTGACGTCCTACACGCATAAGGGCAGCCACGAAGACCAACTATGGAAGAGAAATACCGAGGCGTGGGCACAGCCCCCCACCTTCTACGCCGGAAACCTCGCCATGCATCCCCTAAGCTACGCCATTAAACCGGGAGAAATAAATGAATACTTACCACACCAAAGGACTCAGCCGAGACCTCCGGGGTTGTCGACGGGCATAGGCGCCGGCCCGTACCTAAACTTCGGCCTCCAGAGCGGACCGGAGCCCCAGGGCCTTCACCCAAGCCTCGCGGACCCGCATCGATGTCCAGGCGGCGCAACGAGACCCACGACGCTCCAGACGGCGACCCAAATAAACTTCGGCCTCCAAGGACCTCCAAAGACGGAGCCAGAAGTCCAACTCGAGAGGCAAGGCCTTCACCCGGGAGCAGCAGGAACGAGCTCCTTCCACGACGGCGGCAGAGACAGAATGGCCCAGGAGCATGCGCAGAACCGACCTGCAATAAAAAAACAACAGACCATAGAAGCAAGTCACTACAGACTGACTCCCTGCATTCCCCTGCCTTATTGTGAGTTCCCTTTTGCTTTGGACCATGGACAGCAACCCTCAATAGGTAATATTACTCACAATACAGGGACACTTCCAAATGACTTTCCCAAACTCAGGGTAGATGGGGTTAACTTTGTTGAATGGAACCAACAGTTACAGGTTGTCCTCTTAAAGGAACATTTACTATTTTTTATAACTAACCCACCTGAAAAGCCTTGGACTTTTCAGTTAGATTGCATGCATCATAAGGCTTACCATTTGTTACTAACCAGCATATCACTCAGTATGTATCCCAGTATCAGCCACAACTTGACAGTGTCAGAAATAGTAACCTTTTTGCATAAAATGTTCCACAGCAGAAGTATAGCCACTACCACAAGAATCACCAGGGAATTCTACTCAGCCAAACTCAAGGGGGGAACTTCAATGAGTGAACACATATTGTCACTCAATGCCACCAGAGCTGAGTTAATTCAGAGGGGGGAGAACATAACAGAAGGGAACATGGTGAGCGTGATCATAAATTCCTTAGACCACAGCTGGAATGATTTCATCATGCACTTAGACAGTTCCAGCCTAGAACGCATCACCTTAGATATGCTAACCAGTAAACTTATCGCGGAAGACAACCTCAGGAGGGATAGATACCAGAACCACAGAGAACCAAGGATTAGCAAAAGAGTAGAATTCCACAGCAGAGACTACAGCGACATAGAATGCTTCAATTGTGGCTCCAGGGAACACTATAAAAGAGATTGCCCCAGGAGAATAAGAGACATGAGACACTCACAATCTAGAGACAGGACTGAAAACAGACATAGACTCCCCGAAAGACAGACAAATGAGAACAGATATAGGCGCAGAGATTCACCCAAACCCAGGGACGGGAGGAGATACCGGGACAGTTCCCGGGACAGTCACAAGGGTTCACTATATGGGCTGAGAGCAAGGGACAGCACACTGGGATACACCAACACCAAAAATGCATGGCTCCTAGATTCAGGAGCCACAAACCATACCACTTATGACACAAAATTATTTACTAAATTCACAGAAGAGAAATTCACCATTAAAGTGGCTAACCAAAGCAACGTGCTAGTAACCGGAAAAGGCAACATAAACATCCCAGAGATAGGGGAAATAGAGGGGGTATTGCTTGTTCCGGAGATACCCTATAACATACTAGCCACCTTGAAGCTAAGCAAGGAAACGGGAACAAAAATAACATTTAAGGAAGGGAAGGTATTTTTGACCAGAGAAGAGAGGATCATCGGTAGAACTATAATAAGCGAGGGTTTACCATACTTCCAGCCTAACTGTAGCAGCCCCCCCAGGATAAACACCAACACTAGCGACATGATAGACACTGCATCCAACACCGAGGAGACAGAGGAAGTTAATCACGACCCGACGCCCAGTGACCCAGACATGAACCAAACTTTAGAAAAAGAGAAGCCATCGTTAGGCAAACCCATTCACGATGAGTGTGCCCATTTATTGCATAGAAAATTGGGTCATAGCAGTTTTCCGGTTGTACAAAAAATGGTCAATTGTTCTGATGGATTAAAGGTTAAAAATTGCAAAAACTATTTAGAGTGTTCGGTGTGCAAATGTTCCAAGTTGAAGACCAAAGCCAGACCAAAAAAATCAGAACGCACCACAAATTCCTTGTTTCAAATGGTACACATGGACCTAGTTGGGCCCTTAAGGCCATCCATCAAATATAAGAAAAGGTTTTTCCTGACTATCGTAGATGACTTCAGTCGCTACGGTTATATATATACACTCAAGCACAAACATGAGGTGTTCCAGAAATTTAAAGAATTTCATAAAAAGATAGAACTGCAACATAATATTAAAATCAAGCAAATAATGACAGACCGAGGGTCCGAGTTCATGTCTCAAGAATTTTCAAATTGGCTCAGGGCGCAAGGGATGCTGCGCTTTACGTCGGCCCCTTTTTCGCCATTTCAAAATGGAGTCGCAGAGAAAAAAAATGGAACCCTACAGACAATGATGAGATGTGTGCTAGAGGATGCAGGGTTAGGACAACACTACTGGTCAGAAGCCGTTTTATACTCAAATTACACGCTTAACAGGTTATGGTGTAGCGTAATAAATAAAACACCGTACGAGGTCATGTATAATAGGAAGCCAAAGATAGCACACCTTCACATATTTGGTGTAACCGCCGATGTTCATATCCCCAGACAGATACGCAGGAAGGGAGACAAAGTTTCCAGGCGACTAAGATTCATGGGATATGAACCGGGCACCAAGGGTTTTAGGTTCATTGACAGCAACAACAATTTCATAGTTTCACGCACCGCAGTATTTCATGAAAACTCTAATTGGTCCAAAATACATCTTAATGAAATAACCACAGAAGGGGAAAACACCAACCGTTCACATATCAAAACACAACAGGGCAGACCAATAAACAATGACATAGAAGCTACGAAACCAAGGGAGCATAGGATAAGAATCAGAGAGTGGAAAGAGGGACACCCAGACCTAAAAGTAGAAACACTCACGGAAAAGGAAGCCAGGTACCTTCACGATACGGAAACCACGCCCGAAAGGCCAGTTAGGACTTCTAGAAATAAAACCCCCAAGAAACTAGAGGACTATGTGCTATCTCTCCATGCTAACCAAGTAACCCCCAATAATTACGATGAAGTCCTCAATTTACCCACTGACGAGAAGGAAAAGTGGGAACAGGCGATGGAGAAAGAGATGAACAGCCTGCGTGAGCTAAAGGTATACACGCCCGCAGAGGCCCCTAGTGATAAGACCACCATAGGCACTAGGTGGATATACAAAATAAAGTCTCTAGAGGGAGGTAAATCATTATATAAGGCTAGATTGGTAGCCCAGGGATTTGCCCAACGATTCCCAGACGATTACACAGACACATATTCCCCCACCGTCAGAGCAGAAAGCGTAAAGTGTGCATTGGTGATAGCCTCGATTCTAAACTTAAAAGTACACCAATTCGATGTGCAGACAGCGTATCTCCACGCTGATCTAGATAAGGAAATTTATGTTAGGGCTCCACATAGTAAAAACACACGCAAAGGGGAAACCTGGTTATTGAACAAGAGTCTATACGGACTAAAACAGTCTGGGAAACGGTGGTATGAATGCTTGTCAAAAACATTAAGGTCAATGGGTTTTGAAGCCACCTCTGCCGACAACTGTTTTTTCATCAAAAGGTTGGGTAAATCCATAGAATACGTTCTGGTATATGTTGATGACATTCTATATGTTGGTGACCAAGATCATAAGTGTGAAACATTTGCTAAAGAACTGGGGAAGCACTTCACCTTGAAGGTACTAGGAAAGGTTGACAAGTATCTGGGGGTACAAATTACCAAAACCAACAAAGGCTTCAGACTGTCACAGAGAGAAAAGATAGTGGAATTGCTACATAAATGTTACATGTTTGATGCCAGACCATGCGAAACCCCCATGACACCAGACTTCCTAAAAAACATGTACGATGAGTCAGAGCCTTTTAATGACAATACCTTATACAGATCCATAATAGGCTCCTTACTTTATATAGCGAACTGGACGAGGCCTGACATAGCATTAACTGTCAACCTTCTGTCGAGGCATGTGGGCAAGCCCACCAATTATCATTGGGATGCCACAAAAAGGATACTTAGATACTTAAAGCATAGTACAGAAGCATGCCTATGTCTAGAACCGGAAACATCCGGTAAGCCAGTTCTTTCATGTTATGCAGACGCAGATTGGGCTGGGGACGTGAAATGTAGAAAAAGTACATCAGGGTACATATTTTTCTTGAACGGCAGCCCTGTACATTGGTACACTGGTAAGCAAAACCTAGTGGCTACATCGACTACTGAGGCCGAATATATATGCTTATCCAAAGCTGCGAATAATCTGGTGTGGTTCGATGACTTGCTCTCCAACATCTGGGCCGAACCCACATACCCCATCCACATACATGAAGACAACAAGGCAGCTATCGAAATATCTAGAGCTGATGCTGTGGGTCAAAGGTCGAGACACATAGATATAAAACACAAACACGTTAGGCAACTCTCCAGCATGGGCTTTATTAAAGTATTACATTGTGATACACAAGAACAAACTGCTGACATCTTAACCAAACCTCTGTTAAACAAACAGCATACCTATTTGACATCCAAACTAGGTGTCATACTGCACAAATCGATAAACCATGATCAATCCACTTGTGATCTTACGGCCAGGCATCTAGAGGGGGATTTGTTAAGTATAAATGCCTGCCCTCCAAACCTAGTGTTGTAAGGGTTAACTACCCAGGGATCCCTTCACCCACTGACCCCTCCTCACCTGGACTCCGCCCCTGGAGTACTTAAGGGTCATCCATGCGGTCTGGGCTCCATTCTAGCTGCAAACCTGTAAGAGAGAAACATTATGTAAATAAACAAACTTGATTATACACATGCCTGTGTATCTCCTTCATTGGGCTCGATCCAAGAACATTCCTACACTACAATTTCAGGAATGCTCAGCAGTATCAATAGTGACCAGTGATCACAGATTCATAATATCTGGGAGGAAGGCACAATTTTCTTTTTTTTCTTTTTCCTTACTATTTAGAGTCACTTATGCCAAATGGACCAATTATTTAGTTTTCCGCTAAGCCAGCTGTACAGGCTTCATTCAATGCTACAAAAGCAGACTTTTATTTATACTATAGATTTTCCCTGTCCAATCTTCTTTGGGGATTTTTTACTACTTGCTCAACCAGATTTTGGAATAATGTAGAGAGCAGAAAATAGAAAATGGGGAATCCTTTCTATTAATGGATGCCATTCAGTTAGCAGACAACTGGATACAGTTATATCCCAACTGTTTTCTTGGAATTCAAGGTAGCATGCTTGGAAGTCTGATCTCCATTTTTCTCCACAACATCTCTCAAGGTAGTTGGGGCAAAAAGACATCCAATATGCTCTCATGGCTGAAGCAGAGCAAGTCTAAATCTTCTTGATTCTAAATCACCATTTAACCCGGAATTAAATGGTGATTCTCTAATATATAGAGAAGGGTGGTTTAACTTGTTTGACGGGAGAAAACTTCAAAACATAGATTGATGTTGCACATCTGGCAACCAAGGTTTATCATCCAGGTTTTCACCACAGATCATAAATTACAATCTGTTCATCAAGGCATTTAGATAAAAGATATAATGAAATTTATTGTTTAATTGATTTACAATGCTATAATTGCCATCCTGTCAAAGATGCTGTTGACATCTTTGAAAGAGCAGGCTCACACATGAAGGTTCAATTATTAAACTGATTTATTACCAAAATCCTATGCACAGGAGTCTTCTTAACTAATGTTGGCACCTGCTTAGAATCAGATAAGGGTCAATGGTACCCAAAGGGGTTGCACTTAGTTTTCTTGTGATTATGTAGGGATTCTAAGCTGAACTCTCTTTTCACTCTGCCCTCAAATTCTGTCACCCCTTCTCCTATGGATGCAGATCTCATGAACACTAAAAAAAAACCTGGGTAATATACAAACCATGAATACGTTCTTAGAATGCCTATTGCTTTGATAAGCTAGCCATTTTGTCTGTAAGGCAAAATTATGTTCTGTACTGCAAACCACATTGTCTTCTACTCCATTCCCAATCGGAGTTTCTGACAAAGATCCAGATTCACCTGGTTTCTAGAAAGTTTTAGAAAGTTGCAAAGTTTTAATACTTTTGTCAAATGATTACTGTTTTTTATTCCACTGATTTTAATGAAACTAATGTACAGATATAACAGGATTACATATTTAGTGTCTGTACTATCTGTCCACAGCAAATATTTGACCCATCTCATCCACATTGGCGTGACTAAAACCATGTTGGAAATGGAACATATGGTACAAAGAAGTGACATAATAGTGTTCCACTAGGGTTATGCTGTTTTGCCTGATTTATTATTTTATTGTATATAACAATTTAATGTCACACACCAGTTGGCAATGATTTGCAAACCAGATATTAATTAAATGTTTTACGTAAATATCCTTCCTAAAATATATGAGAAAATAATAGTTTTGTAATCACTGTTCAAAATATTGAATGACTTTCATTAATCAATTTTACTTTCCTGTAGAACTCTGATAGAAACCTTATACAGTGGTACCTTGGTACTCATTGTTAATTGGTTCCGGTATGATGAGTACCAAAAACGATGAGTACCAAACATTTTTTTTTCCATAAGGAATGTTGTAGTGAGTCACAGGGCAGCCCACACCAACTAGTTCTAGCTTGTGTGTTGAGTACCAAATAAACAATGACTACCAGGACAATTTTTGTGTGTGTCAAAATACACTGAATACCAAATTTGATGAGTTTCAAAACAGTTGAATACCAAGGTAGCACTGTAGTTTATCTCCCCAAAAGTACTGGGCAGTGGGTGTTTTTAAATGCAAAAAGAACAATGTGGTGTTGAAGCAAAATTGCAGTTCCAAAATTCACATCATAGAAAAAAAAGTAAAGTTTCTATCAGTGGAATAAAATTATGCCTTTACTTTCAGAAGTATAATATTTCCCATACCTTTATGATCTTCATCATTTATTGCTGTTATCTCCTAGGTATAAAAGTGACGGTTAAATTATATTAATTGACTTTACAATGTTATCTGTACTTTACACCTTCACTGGAAAGTATGACACTTTTGTGATCAACACCAGCTTATTTGTGCAGGCAAAACATGCATACATGCAGACTATATGGCTTCCTTATTATAGGTATCATTGGGTAGTTTATTTTTTGCAATCTTATACAAAACAATAATGAACCAAGATACTCTTCAACAAAACAACCATCCTATTTTTGTCCATTGCAAAAAGTCTCCATTTTGGATTGTCCAATTTACATTGATTTAATTCTAAATATGCACAGACCAGTCTTATAATTCTAACAACCCAGTTGTAGGCCTGTTAACCTGAGAATAAGCCTGACTGAATTAAATGGAGCTTATTTTCTGTGCCTAGGAATGCAATCTAAAAGCCATTCCTTCATCACGTACGTATCCTTGCATAATTTCTGCTCTCCTGAATTAGACACAGCCTATCAGCCATCTGTTTGGATTTGACAGCCTTTTCATTGCTTTTGCAATCCTAAGCAGGCAATTAAATCAGGAAGAGTGTCTTACAGGTTACAAATGGATTGCATTTATTTTACAGATGGATTCCCTTCACTTTAGCATAGGCTTGCAGCAATTTCAATGAACCAGTTCCCAGTCTACAAATCTCTTAGAAGTTTAACATTCTAGCTCTTCTCAAAACTATATTGTCTAACCTCACAATCCTCAAATGTCATATTGCCCGTATTGATTGTTTTAGATAGGAGCCTTTTGTTTCATTGTTTAAACTGTAACACCTGCAAAATGTAAAGTTGCTGGATGTATGGGCTTTTTAAATTTAAATTCTTATTGCTGGCTTGTGCCACATGTTTCTCATGGAGTGATATTAATTTTCTAGGCAGCACAATCTTCTCAAGAATGTCATTACTTGGACAATTATTCCTCAGCTTCTCATTATTCATGCATAATTATAGCTATATTCCTCATGCATATATATTAGATTTTTCATCTGTCATTATTTATTATTAGTATAAACACCCCACCTGTTTTCATTCCCACAAATGCATTTTGAATGTTTTGGTTTCTTTCTCTTTTACATCATCTATACAAATTGCCAAATGTAAATTCTGATCCTCCTCCCCCACCCCATCAAAATGGTTAACTTAGAATAGAATAGAATATCAGAGTTGGAAGGGACCTTGGAGGTCTTCCAATCCAACCTCCTGCCCAGGCAGGAAACCCTACACCACTTCAGACAAATGGTTATCCAACATCTTCTTTAAAATTTCCAGTGTTGGGGCTTATACTTATACCAAGCTTTGCTTGTTCTGGATTCAGTTCCCCCTTTAAGGCAATACTTTATTTGCTGCATGTTTTACTTTGTGAAGGCACCTTTACTTCAGTTACTTTATGGCATTCCCTGTTCTATTACCAACAACTCCTGGACCACCATTTCTCCATCACATGTATAATGCTTGTCAAAAGAATAGGTACCTTACTGAGGGCTTTACAGAAATAATTATACAGGATACCTTTTCTGCTTCTTCCTCTAGTGATCAGAATCTGCATACATTTTTATTAATGAACAGCTTCTACAAGATATTTCTCTTCCAAAATCCCATTTAAGTTTTGTTTTATCTCCTTTCTTTGCTGTTTCTTCACTGCCCTTGTTCCCTCCTTTCATACCCCTTTAATTTATTCCGTATGCCAAATATTCATCATTGCTGAGATGGCTAATCAGAGCGCCTTTCTGTCTACCTTAAGTTTTGCAATCCTTCTGAAATGCACAATGTTAGCACCAGCTGTTACGTAACCCAGCATGGCATACCACACAGGGCCTTTTAAAATAATGCTGCTGGATTATGAATTAATTGTAAAGCTATTGAGAAATAAAATAAATTACAATTTAAGTGATCAGTAATACCATTTGGAATTATATTCATTAGAAATCTGCCTATGATGTGTTATTTATGTTTTTAAAGAAGCATCATTTATGGTCTGTGTACGTGCCATCAAGTCAGTGTTGACTCCTAGCAATTGACTAGATTAGTTCCTGCAGTTTTCCTGACATGTTTTTTGAGAAGAGGCTTTCCATTGCCCCCTTCCCAAAGTGGTTAGTTCAAGGTCACCCGGTTGGCTTCATGCCTAAGGCAGGACTAGAACCCATGGCCTACCAATTTCTAGGATGATACTTTGTTCACTACACCAAACTGATTCTCCTATTTCTCCATTTACTACATGCCCTTAAAAGGAAGATGATAACCTACAGGTATATTGAATAAATATACAACTTGTGCAATAGATTCTATATTCAATTAGTGGAAAATATGGCTGAAAATGTTGGACAAATATATGAATAAGTATATGAATAGTTATATTTAGGACTGGCACAGTGACCTAGAGGTAAAGATGCTCACCTCATATTCAGGAGGCTGAAAGTTCAATCCTAGGCGGCAGCAGATGTTTTTCTATCAGTGGGCAAAAAATAAATATCTTCTACAAACTCCATGTCAAGACGTCAGGAAGGGCATTGGACCAGTAAAATGTTCAGTTCCATTCAGTTGCCCCCGACTCCACCCCAATAAAATGGATTATAGGGCCGTAAAAAGAAAAATAAAGAATAATATTTGAGGATTAGTTATTTCTGAGTAAAAGAACTTGGCTATGTAAGATGTTCAAATTTTAAAAATAACAGTATAGAATATTGATGGGAGGAAGGAGATTAGATGAGAGCAAAAAACTAGGATGATAATGATCATTGTTCGTCTTTGGAAATTCTCAATTTAAATCTAAAGCCTCATATAAGAGTGAAGGTGAAACATGTAGTTTGGCAAGTAAATATGGAAAGAGATAATTCTTAGGCCAAATAAGTTCTCCTTATAAATATGAGTGCAGCTATCACATTGCTACTGGGAAGCCCACAGCATACAGTATTTTTGCTGTTGTTATTAGTTGTGAAGTTGTGTCCGACCCATCGCGACCCCATGGACAACCTTCCTCTGGGTCTTCCTGTCCTCTACCATCCTCTGGAGTCCATTTAAACTCACGCCTACTGCTTCAGTGACTCCATCCAGCCACCTTGTTCTCTGTCGTCCCCCTCTTCTTTTGCCCTCAATCTTTCCCAGCATTATATGTATATACAAATCCTTTGCATAAGATTCAGGCAAATTTTGCATTTTTAAGGCCAATTTCTACATTTATTCACGCTGTGAATAAATTGTGATTAACACTTCAGAGGAAATGATGCCATAGAAATGATTCCCTTGACAAAATAAGCTGTTTTTGCAATGCCACAGGTTATTAGCCTAAAAATCATTTATTATCATTTATTTCTATGGCACTTATTGAAAGATAAACCTACATGGGCTGAGTTAGCTTTTAAAATATGCCTAAAGCAGTCAATAGGCAGAATAGGCATATTTCCCAGAAGCCACGAGAAATAGTTAATTTTCAATCAAATTCTGTTGAAGTAAAACTCATGTCAAGATAAGGGAGAAAAAAGAGTTTTTATGTCTTGTGGGGAAGGGAGAGGAAGAAATCTTGCATTTGCCGTTATAGACCTGCCTCTAAGCAATCAAAAAGCCATCGTTAATGGTTAATAATATAATTAAAACCATGCATCAGGAAATATATAACGGGGATTTAGTACTGAAGTTTCATTCATTGCAATAGCACTTTTATTATAAATTCTAAGCAGTGGAGAAACACTCTGTAAGACATTTCTGCAGTAACTATTTCATTTAATAAAAGCATTATTGCAAGTGCAAGCAATAGGTCTGGGAATTAGTGTAAAATAAATGAAGTAAATAAGGGATGAATTTATGTGCCAGTTTTCTCCTCAGTCAATTACAATCAGGTTTTAAGCTCTGGCCTATTTTCCACATAATTGGAAATATATATTCTACATTTCCTAAAGAAATAAATTATTTTTGCATCCCTGAATGTGTGTCAAATTTATTTATTCATACATGAATCAGGAAATACATACATGAAATTTGTATTTTCAAGAAACTCTTTTCTGTAATTTCTATTTGCTGGTTAAAATGTTAACTTTTTAAATGCTTTGACTGTTTTGTGTTTTTTTTCTTTTTTGTCTTCTTGGATTTTTTTTTAGGGGGGAAGTTTTGTATTTTAACCTTGTTCTGAATAAAATAAATAAATATATATGGAAAAAAGTGTCTGTATTGTGAATTATTGGCTGACCTTGAGCCGGTCATTGGCTTTTTGCCCTCTCACAATGTCATTGTGAAAATAATATGAAAAAAAACTTAAGGGATAAAAGACTGTAATAACAACCATCATTACCATTGACTGGTGACAATTTTTAGTATTTCTCTGCCCCTGCCTTCTAGCCTCTATCTTAATATTAATGGGTGTTTTTAAATTAGGGGTTTCTGAAATATTTATAGCAGTGGTGGGATTCAAATATATTTACTACTGGTTCTGTGAGCGTGGCTTGGTGGAAGCAGCCTGGCTTGGTGGATACTGAAAAATCTCCATTCCCACCCCATCCAGGGGAAGGTTGCTGCAAAATCCCCATTTCCTCCCAATCAGTTGGGACTTGGAAGGCAGAGAATAGATGGGGGCGGGGCCAGTCAGACATGGTATTTACTAGTTCTCTGAACTACTCAAAATTTCCACTACTGGTTCTCCAGAACTGGTCAGAACCTGCTGAATACCACCTCTGACTTATAGGGATCAGAATGATCTGTTTCTGATGAATGCTATTTCAGAATGCTATCATTTTCTAAAATGACCAGGAAGGCCTTGAGAAAACCTCAGACTTTTCCTAGAAAATACCCTTGTCATTCTAGTCCCAATTCAGTGCCTTTAACATATGTGCTACATCATTGGATCCAGTGAAAACCATAACCAATTCATGGGTTTATTGATTGAAATCATTGATAGGAGTTATAAGCTATAGATTTCTCCTCCCATACCCCAATCTGACCTTATGGTCTTAGGAAAGGGCTGAATATATTTTTTAATATGTTTATAGCATATTGTGGGAGCTGGTTCTTTCATGGTGCAATATTCCCAATTATTATTATTATTGTTAGATTTTTATCCCACCTTTATTATTTTATAAGTAACGCAATGCAGCAAACATGCATAATATTCCTTCCTCGTCTTCTTTTTCTCCACAACACCAACCCCATAAGATGGGTTGGGTTGAGAGAGAGTAACTGGCCCAAAGTCACCTTTCATTCCCAAGACGGGACTAGAACTCACAGACTCCTGGTTCTCTTATATATGAAATGTAGCTCTCTTTTTATATGAACATGGCTATTCTTTGGACATTCCCAAGGGAGTTAGGGGTAGAGAATTCCCCCAAGATTACAAACAGCAAATTGCAGAAAGCTACCAAGCTGAGTAGCACACTGTTTATCCCTTTCATGTCCTAACACATCAGACAGTACTTTGTTGTCTGCCCAATATAGTACTATCTTTTAGAGTTGTTTGCTTCAAAATCAAAGCTCAGTGTGACAGTATCATATTCGGTTTCTAAATGAGTCTATAAGGATTTATGTGAAGTCGTTAATTACTAATGTACTTTTTCCTGAGTTGTTCTTTGTTACACTCCTACACTGGCACTCCTGTCTTTATAGACAAACTGAATAAAACACACCTAGTCATATTGTGAAATTTTATTGTTTGGTTTTTGGCTAGATCTTTCCTAGGTGTAGACTGGAATTCTTTATTTTTGTAACATGATAGGTGTATCAAAAGTCAAGGTAACCTGGTGACTGATACACATAATAGAGCCTTGACCCAAGAAAATATGTCAGCACAAATTATGGCATTTGAGATAAGTAACACCCCAAAGGATTGAAATTATACTACGTTGACTTAATTAAAACATATCCATTGTGG
>WNWU01000001.1:25887528-25931969 GCA_012654045.1 Ptyas mucosa
ATATATATATATATATATATATATATATATATATATATATATATGAAGATTTCCAATGCTTTCGGGATTCCAAGGAAATTCAATGGAAAAGCCGGAAGGAAGTCAGAAGTTGCTCCTGCTCCTATTACTTTTTTGCCCACCCTTGGTGATTCTGTTTCTGTTCGATAAAGTAATAGCTCAATACCAAAACAGAAACAGAATCACCAAAGTAGACGTGGGTTTCAGCAGATTCTGACCAGTTCTGGAGAACCGGTAGTGGAAATTTTGAGTAGTTCGGAGAACCGGTAAATTACACCTCTGACTGACCCCGCCCCCATCTATTCTCTACCTCCCGAGTCCCAGATGATTGGGAGAGAATGGAGATTTTACAGTATCCTTCCCCTGCCACGCCCACTAAGCCATGCCCACCAAGCCATGCCATGCCCACCAAGCCACACCCATAGAACTGGTAGTAAAAATTTTTGAAATCCACCACTGCACCAAGGGTGGGCAAAAATTGATGGAATGAATGGAGAAGATCAGTTAGCCTTTGAGTTTATATCAGCCATCTTGTTTTTCCAAATGATTCTTCATTTGAATCATTTGTTAGCAGCCCAATACAGTTAGAGATCCTGAAATTATCATTAAAATTTCCTCCTCCTTTTCCTCTGGTCAAAGGACGTAAGTTCATCATAAAGTACTTTACAGAATGCTTAACATATCTAGCTTAGTATCATCCCCATTAACACCAGGATTTCAGGAAGAGGCTTTATGCAGATCTAAGGATTACACCTGCTGGGACTTTATCTGCACAAAACATGCTATCCCTGAATATGAGTAGCCTTTTTTTTTTGCATAGTAGAATGCAAATTACTGGCGCTTTCTATCTTTCCTTTTCTATCTTTTCACTACATCACCATATTAGAACTGCTAGCAAATGATTCATTGAAATCTGAGCTTACCAGAAAACCCACATTGACAATGCTGATGCAACAGATGACCTAGCTCAGCCCTTTATTGTATTGACATGCTGATTACAAGGAAGTTGATTGAAAATATTAACTATAAAAGTTCAAAATAGAGGTTGCCTCTGATAGTTTATTCTTTAGCATAATGTTATAAATGCTGAAAAACAAACAGTTGTCTCCAAAAGCCATCTACCTCAACCCTGCAATGAGGGATAATTTTAATTTCTGATCAAGGAACTAATGGTAAACTGGATGAATTGTGAATTGTATTGGGTTTACATATTGTACTATGCAACATGGTTTAATTGGTTTGGTATTAAATTTATGTTTATTTTGATCACGAACTTCACTCTTCTCTTCACTGAAATAGGCTTTATTTTTAATTAACTGAGTACCTTGCTGAGGTCTAAAAAGCCTACATATTCAATAGAAGTAATTCATTTTATGGATTACATTCTTGTTGAGCAGGTTTCTGAAGATTAAAAGCTTTACCATTATATTTCAATGTCTGCTCCTAAAAAATTCTCAGAAGAGAAAAACAATGAGATTGTCTATAGTTCTTCCTACAGTAGTTTTGAATGATGCCATTCACAATCATCTCTGTAATGGACAGAGACATAAAGACTTAATATGGGATAAATACATCTTCCTCTTATACAATGCCTCTATGTAAGATTCACCATGGCAATTAAGGTCTTCCATGTTTGATCAAGTTAACTCTGATATAACTCACTACCTATTGTATCCCACCAATGGGAAATTTGTGTGTGAATTCTTATAAATGTTAAATACAAAGTCTTTTCCGCAATTGTGATCATTGTCTTAACTATAACTCATACTGTACTGTGGATAAGTTGTAAAATATTTATTAAAAATAAGTTGCATGATGAAATACTAATTTAAAAATGGCGATATTCTTTAAACGTTTAAAGCACCAGGTTACAAACCAGAAGATTTTGAGTTCTAGTCTTTCTTAAGCATGAAAGCCAGCTGGCTGACTTTGAGCCAGTCACTGTCTTTCAGCTCAATTCACTTCACAGACTTGTTGTTCTGGGGGAAATAGGAGGAGGAAGGAGTGTTAAAATATGTTTATTGCCTTCAGTTATTTATAAAAATAATAAAAGTAGGATTTTTTAAAAGCCTTTAAAAAGACTAAGGCAGTTTTTAGCTCTGGAGACCTCCTCCAGCTTATGAAGCAGATTTGGGTAAGTATGTTCTCATTCATACAATGGGGGAATGCCAAATGGAACAGGCATGGGAAAATTGTAAGTAGGAAGTGAAAACAAGCCAGGGTGTCAAAATCTGGAATAGTGTAAGAACAAAACATCTTCAAACTAATTCTGATCGACTGTAAATTCTTTAGAACTTGTTACATTAGCTCATTACATTAGCTCAAACTATTAATTTGATAATGTGTTAGACAATGAGCTATGTAATATATAAAAAAGGGTTTGCTTTAGCTGTGAATGGCTAAAAACGTCGTGTGCTTTTTCTTCCCAATTGCAGTCGCATAACATTTTTGAAAAATTATCCTAAAAGCTGTATGTTCAAGGAAAATGAAAATATTTAGATGCATATTATGTAGTTACTTCCCCCCCCCTCCAACAGAACTGGGATATTCTATTTCATTGATTGAGTGGCCATGTACCATCAAGGTGATGTTGACTCTTGGCCATATAGATTTTCTCCCAGATGACCTGTCCTCAACCTGGTTCTTCAAGTCTTTCAGTAATGCTCCCATCACTGCTATAAGTGAACCCATGCACCAGATTTGCTCTATTCTCTATTCAGATCTGCTCTAACCTGAAATCAAACTATTGACAATAGCTTTGTAGTCTATAGTTGAAGGGTAATCTATGCCTTTATAATACATCAGCAGCTTCAACATGGAAATATTCATGGAAGATGCCACCAGAATAGCCATCAGTTTAGGGAAATGTCAAATACAGAATATAGCTGTTTTGACTGCCATAGCCTTTCCCATAATCAAAACTAGATTGCCATAAATATAAGCATTAGGGTTCATAATGGAAAAGAACAGTCATGTTCCTCCAGCTTCTCAAATGTATTTATTTGAACACTGTGTGACAGAACACTGGACCAGATAGACCTTTGCCTTGATGATGTAGTACTATTATGACCAGGAGCTATAATGTTCCAATATGATCTTTCAAAAGGATCTAAAAGAGCTAGAACATTTTGTGATTCCCTTCTGTTCCAAAGTTAAAACCAAATGTTGTGTTGAAATGGAAACCTTTTTTTAATGGAGGGAGTCCATTTGTGTCGGAGTCATGTGTCATGCAGAATATAAAAAGAAGAGATTTTACTATTTCTGCTATCACTTCAACTTTGGAAATTAAGAGCCAGTTTAGATGCTAAGCTTGTGTCACACATCTGGAAGATCCTCAGATGCTTCTCAAGGCTCATGTTAGAGATATTTCTAACATATTTCAGCCTCAATTCTACTAATACCTGTAACTATCAAAAATTTCAAAGCAAACTTCTAGTTTGCAAAGAACCACGATATCCTAGGCTTCCATTAAGCTTTTATGAAATGGTTTTGATCTAGTGAAACCTTTTTCCTGCCTACTTTAGTTGAACTAAACTTCACTTCACTATTGCTTATCACCTTTCATGTTGTTCACTAAAGAACATATTTCTACGCCCCACTGTGGCTGCAGGGGAATAGCTGAAAACTGGCTGCCCTTTGATAGTGGCAGAAATGCCTACTTGATGAAAATCCATTTTGCAAGCATACTAAAAGCTTATTCTTACCAAAATACCTTTTATATACAGTATGCAGGTGCACATATGCATATGTGTATATCTGTCTGCATGTATATATGTATCATAGAATAAAATCTGACACTGGAATTGGGAGAGAATTCAATCTCTTCCTCAATGCAGGAATCCAAGCTAAATAACTTCCAGAGACGACTGTCTAACTCTAACCTTTCACTGCACATATCAAAGAAAGGGGAGCCTTCCGCATCTCTAGATAACTGGTCCCCTTGTTGATCTGCTTTTCCTAACTGGAATATTTTTTCCCCCCAACAGTCAGAATCTGCCTTTCTGTAATTTAAATCCATTAGTCCATATCGTGCACTGTGGAATGTGAAAAAACAGGACCTGACTTTCTACTCCAACATCCTGTCAGGTATTTGGAGAGTGCTATCATATTTCCCTGTAGCTCTTTTTGCAGGATAAACATGCTCAGCTCTTTTAAAATCCTCTTCATGGGGTTGTTTCTAGTCCCCGATCACTTTTAAATTTTCCTAAATCCACTTTCTCCGACTCAAGTTCAATAATATCCAGAGCTGGACACACTTAGGGTGGGGTCTGCTCAAAGCAGAATAAACTGGCGCGATTACGCCCCTTGAAGTGGCATTACTTCCATTCATGCATCCCGAAATGACATGTGCCTGTTGTGTAGACAATCCACCTGGTTAATTCATAGTAGTTTCTAATCAATTACTTTTCCAATATTATCTTCACAACTGCCATTACCAGGCCAGCAGTATTGCACTCTGTACCTGTGTACATGGATCTTTATTTTTTAATGGTATAGTAAAATCTGAACATTGCTCTATTGGAGGCTTCATGCAGCTTTCCCTGTACTTTCTTTTTAGTGGTTATGGAGCTGTGTTGAAGTTAATGTTAGTAACTAGAGTCAACATAAAATCACCTCTGTGTATCAAATGCTCATACAATTGGAACATACAGTTCTCTTTTCAGCATTACTTGTTTTTATTTCTGTAGGAGATTATGTGATATATATTTAGTTGACAAATAAATATTTAGTTAATACTAGACAGTGTTTGCATAAAGTGTCACCAGTACTAAAGAGGTCTTGTTCTTTCTATTGCACACAGTGTTATATATTTTAATGGCAGGGATAAGTGGCTCATATCATTTTGCATTTTAATAGTATTTTAATAGTAGGGACGCGGTGGCTCAGTGGCTAAGACGCTGAGCTTCTTGAACGAAAGGTCGGCAGTTCAGCAATTCGAATCCCTAGTGCCGTGTAATGAGGTGAGCTCCCATTACTTGTCCCAGCTTCTGCCAACCTAGAAGTTTGAAAGCACATAAAAAATGCAAGTAGAAAAATAAGGACCACCTTTGGTGGGAAGGTAACTGTTCCGTGTGCCTTTGGCGTTTAGTCATGCCAGCCACATGACCATGGAGACATCTTCGGACAGCGCCGGCTCTTCGGCTTTGAAACGGAGATGAGCACCGCCCCCTAGAGTTAGGAACCACTAGCATGTATGTGCGAGGGGAACCTTTACCTTTGTATTTTAATATTTGTCTGGAGGATCTTTTAATAAATACTTTTGATATCATTTCATCTACGGCAAGATTCAACTCTTTAGTTACAAGTCATCTTCACAAACGTCTGCCTTTCAAACTTTGTTCCTGGCATCCCTCATATGCCCACAGAGCAAGTAACATTGAAGTGTAAATTACAGCAATATATTCCCATTTTACTTTTTCTTAACATATCAAATTATAAGATGACATATGGAACTTTTATAATGTTATTAAATACATTGGCACCATCTAAAACATTTTGATATAATAAATATACCATTCATTTCTGCATACTTTT
Organism: Ptyas mucosa; assembly: GCA_012654045.1. Taxonomy (NCBI): domain Eukaryota; kingdom Metazoa; phylum Chordata; class Lepidosauria; order Squamata; family Colubridae; genus Ptyas; species Ptyas mucosa. The sequence goes on from WNWU01000001.1 coordinate 25,893,082, forward strand.
TTTTCAGGCTGCTTTCATTACTTTTCAAATACCTAAAATTTTGGAATGGTTTCTGTGCTGAATGTATATTGAATTATCCAAAGAAAACAGCATGTAGGAGAAATCTGCTCACTTTCTTAAAGTGTCATTTTTCAAAAGTAAAAACTAATGTCTTATTTTGGCATACTTTTATTCATGATAGTCTTTCAACACCTATATGAAATTGTTTTGAACATTTCCCCTGTTGGATACCATGATGTGCTTCTTTGGTAAAAAAATAAATTAAAAAATATCCTGAATTTAAAAGTTGTAAGGCTACCATGTTTTAATGATGTATTGTTCAACTCTAGAATATGAATTACAAAGAAGATTCTAAAACAAGAAGTTATCACATAAATTAAATTGGGTATCCTTCAGACTTTTAATAAACAATGTTGAATGGTTAGTGTTTAATGTGGGGCTCCCCTTGAGAAGTACCCGGAGGCTCCAATTGGTCCAGAATGCGGCCATGCTGGTGGTTATGGGAGGGACATGGCTGTTCACCGCCCTGAGTCCTTCGGGAGGAGGGCAGTATATAAATCTAATAAATGAAATGAAATGAAATGAAATAATCAGACACGTCCTAGAAATCCAGTAATATTGTACTGAAAGGTAGTTTTTAAGGAAAAAGTTACTAAACAATTCCATTTTCTCCACTAGGAATTATAGAAGGATCAATTCCATGCTGTTTCATTTGTACTGCAATGTCAAAAAGGTAGTCGTAACATTCACACCTGAAGAATACACAAAGGAAAAATAAATTAGGTTATATACTTTGGTCATATACACTTTGTTTTCAAATCTGTTATATAAATATAAATCAACTAATTTACTATTATAGCAGAAATAAAAGTGAAAGTTTTCACAATGTACAATGCTGCATTCACAGTAAAAGAAGACAATTCTGAATATAAGATAGATACAGACAGAAAAATAACAGGTCTATCTCAAATTTCAATAGCATTTAGGCTTATATACCACTTCACAGTGCTTTGAAGGCCTCTCTAAGTGGTTTACAGAGTCCGCATATTGCCCCCAACAATCTGGGTCCTCATTTTACCGAGCTCGGAAGGCTGAGTCAACCTTGAGCCTGATGATATTTGAACTGCCAAATTGCCGGCAGTCAGCAGAAGTAGCTGGCAGTACTGCATTCTAACCTCTGCGCCACCACTCTCAACCAAACTAAGGCAACCTTTCCCCTGTAGAATAATGTACTTGAGGGGAAAAAAACCCTAATATTTTGTTAAGGTGAATATAGTATTATCTTGTTAATAGTATCAATTTAAAAATATTTCTCTCTATGGAAAAAAAGAATTCTGACGTACCAGTATTTTCCTCACACAATTGGTAAAGCTATGCTGTATTTCCCTTATCATTATTCAAAACTATGTTGTTGTTATAACAATAGAAGCTCTGCAAGTGGAAAAATAGAATGGTACATGGATAATATTTTTACACTTGGTAATTGGAATAATTCCCAATTCTCAAAAATAAAAACAGAAAAATCAAGTGAAGTAGAAGCAAACACAATCCAGCTATACTTATATGTTAAGAAGTTCTAGAAGAGATAGGCCCACCAATATATTGGTTTACCTCCTCATTCTACTCACATTGTCTTGGCTTTTTCCCATGTTTCACCCCAAACATAAACCCCATGACGCCTGACCAGCACAGCACAAGTGTCTGGATATGTGTTCATTGCATGTGCCATTCTCTCCTTCAAGTCCTTCTCTTCAGGTGTATTCTCAACAATAGGGACTACTAACATGTCATCATATCTGAAAAAAACGAGGTAGCGTTGACATGAAAAACATGGTCATTTAGCTTCTTATACAGTACCTAGTTATCATTGGATTGCTTGTTTCAATTTGTTTAAAACATTCATGTCCATATATATCTAAATGTGGCTAACAATTAAAGCAAGCAATAACATACCCCCATTTCAAAACCAGGAAATCTATGAAATCATTACATCAAAGATAACTGCAGTACTGTGCTATCATAATAGACTATCATCAAGTATACAACTGCCTGTTTAATTTTGACAAAGGAAGTAAATGAGCAAAAATGTAATAAGCTTTACAGCCTATTCACAATGGGAATCTTTAAAGACTTATTTTAAAACATTGTTTTTTCATCTATTTCAAGATATTGATCATCACATAGGGGAAAAGTAATTGGGTACATACATTCAGTGGGCGTAACCCAAACAAGAATTAACATAGCAATGACAAAATTACTTAGAAAGAAATTTGATTGACCTCAGTGATGTTTGCTTGTGTTTTTAGTGAAAAAAAATCAGACTATAAACCCTCAGTAGTTTCAAAGATATTGACTGGATAATACCAACTATACGATTATGTGTAATTTATTTCATATATTAGTGAAAGATATTGCACTTTTCTTACCAACAGTTGATTGTATTCTTGTTTTCAAAAAGTAGCAAAATGTACTAAATCATTACTTATTACCACTTGTTATTTTTTACCAAAAAGGAAGATGAGTTTAAATGTAAAAGTCTTCTTTTATATTTTACAAGGTACAACATACACATCATTCTCCCTTGCATAATAAAAACAGCTCTACCAATTCAGGAAAAACATCAGATAGAGATGGGATACAGGAAGGAAAAGGAAGTAAATATATAAGAATGGGCTGTTTTCAGGAAGTAGTAGAAAGTAATTCATGCTAGTTTCAGCAAGCATAAATCCATCCATGTTTATACTGCATTCAACTCTTCAACTATGAAGTGAATGGCTCTTATTCCCAGAAAAGTATTTTCAGACCATGGTTTTGCTAGGAATAGATCTCTTTAATAAGGTTTACTCCATGTACTCCATATCCTGGTAGTTGGAGGATATGCTTGGGGGGTTGGAGAAAACTGGGTTGGGGATAGCTTATTTCTTTGGGAAATAAAGAAACTATCAACAGACATTTGTGCTGGGCTACAAAGCAAATGAAGGTTAGAGCATGTATACTTGGTAGCAAGCTGCACTGAGCTCAGTGGCTCTTACTAGGTAGGTATGTTTAGTCCAATTCAACTGTTATGAAATCTGGCAATAGCTTACTTATGTTCAAGGAATGCAAATAAATATTCTAGCCCTGATCTCCTCTTATTACCCTCCCTATGGAAAGGCTGAAAGTCAGTAATGGCATATTTATCTGGTGGCTTTCTGAATGACTGAGCATTCTGATTTTTAAACATCTTTGGTTTATTTTTTATTTATTTATTTTTTTTGTTTTAAACTTTTATACCGCCCTTCTCCTTTCAGACTCAGGGCAGTGAACAGCCAAAATAAAACATTTGTACATAAAAGTTTAAATAGTTATTTAAAATAAATTATATAAAGTTTGGCCTATTAATTTAAAATATTTCAATTTAAGATCAGTGTCAATTTAAAACCAAGATAAAATCAGGCCAACCCGGCTAACTGAAAGAGGTGAGTTTTTAGGGCCCGACGAAAAGTCCGGAGGTCTGGGATCACTCGTATCTCTGGGGGTAGATCGTTCCAGAGGGTAGGTGCCACCACAGAGAAGGCTCTCCCCCTGGGGGTCGCCTCTCTGTGGGAGCGAACTGGCCGGTGGGAGGCAATTGGTGGTCCCGTAAGTACCCCGGCCCTAAGCCATAGAACGCTTTAAAGGTGATCACCAACATCTTAACCCAAGCCTGGTATTCTGCTAAACAGAAATAACAGTTTCAAACTGGCAGACTGATAGGGAAAATTGAGGAGTATGGAGAAGTTGCAGGATTGAAAATAATAATTAAAAAAACCTAAAATAATAGTTAAAAATCTTACAGAAAAGCAGAGAAATGAATTGGCAAAGAAGGTAGACCTTCAGATAGTAAAGAAAGTGAAATATTTAGGAATCTATCTAACAGCAAGTTGTATAACAATTAAAGAGGATAACTATACAAAGTTAATGAAACAAATTAAGTCGGACCTGGAGAAATGGAAGAACATACAACTCTCAATGATAGGGAGAATAGCTACTATAAAAATGAACATACTACTGAAGTTACTTTCCTATTTCAAACAATACTGATAAAACTAGAGAAAAAATATTTTGAATAAATAAATAAAATGACTTTGAAATATATTTGGCAAGGGAAAAAAGCAAGAATAAAATTGAAAATGTTACAGCAGTTTAAAGGACATGGAGGTTTTGGGCTACTGGACTGGGAGCTATATTATCAGGCATCTGTACTTACATCGGTAAAAGAATGGATAAATTTGAGGCATTGAAGATTACTATAACTGGAGGGACATGATCTCCAATTAGGATGGCATTCCTTTTTATGGTACAGAAGGAGCACAGCACACAGATATTTTCAAAGACACTATGTGAGGAATGCTTTATTTTTACCATGTTTTCCCCAAAATAAGACCCTGTCTTATATTTTTTGAACCCTGAAATAAGCCCTTGGCCTTATTTTCGGGGAGGTCTTATTATTTGGGGGCAAGTGGAGCAAGACGGGGCTCTTCTTGCTGTCTTACCTGATTTCCTGCTCTTTCTCCCTAACCCTAACCAGAGGAAATGGCGGGGACTGGCTGTGCATGTATTTAAATATTTTCAGGGATGGCTTATTTTCAGGGGAAGGGCTTATTTTCGGGGGAGGTCTTATTTTGGGGGAGGTCTTATTTTTGGGAAAACACGGTAGTATGGAAAAAAAATCAAAATCACAAAATTATATGAAAATACCAATCTGGCTCTCTACAATGGAAACATTGATACATCCAAATGTTGTTAATTTGGAAAAAACTGTAATCTATAAAGACATTTTAAATGAGAACGGGGAACTTAAAACAAGACGGGTGGATTTAGCTTGGTGGCCACATCTGCAAATACAATTGGGATATGAGAAAGATACAAAAACATGGTGTTTTTATAAAGAACCAACAATACGCGACAGGGCATTATTAGGGACAGATGAAAAATTGATAAGGAAAATATATACTTATTAAATTTTAAAATGGAAGATGAACAAGTAAAAGAAACAATGATAGTAGGGGCAGAAAACTTTGGCTATATAATAGAATTAGACAAATGGCAAAAACTTTGGGATAGAAACTATAAACTGACAATGGCTACTGCATATAAAGAAAATCTTTACAAAATATTTTATAGGTATTTGCCACCGGCTAGGTTAGCAAAAATGTTTAACAACATGTCTGCCAAATGTTGGAAATGTAATCAGACTGCAGGTACTTATTATCATATGTGATGGACATGTGTGAAGGTAAGAAAATATTGGACAAAAATACATACATGGCTGGAGAAGATGATTAAGCAACACATAGATTTTAAACCAGAAATATTTTTTAGGTATAATACCAGAAAATTATGACAAAGGGACTATATACTTAATGTTACATGTACTGACAGCAGCGAGAATCGTATTTGCACAATATTGGAAAAATGAGAACACCCCAGCAGATGAAAATATAATCCAGAAAAGATTGGACTGTGCAGAGATGGATAGATTGACACTGAAAATAAAAGGAGACACAGAATAATATTTAACATGGAATAGGTTTTATCAATGGTTAGAGATAAGAGGTAGAAATTAGATGAAGAAAGAGTATTGTTATGTTTAAGTAAAATATGAATATTGCTTATAATTATATGTAAACCAATATATTTAATAGGAACGTAAGTAAGATAATATTTATATTATATGATTTATATTATATGATTTGAATAATTTTGTTATATTATTATTATTGCTATCAGTATATGTATTATCTTTTTTTTCTTTCCTTTTTGTAAAATGTTATCCCTGGGCAATACACTGTATTCAAAATACTTATATATAAATAAAAAAAATTGACCTAAAAAAAAAGTTTCAACTGTTTCCTTCTTCTGCCTTTGTACCAGTCTTCTGCTTTATTTGCGCCATCTCCTTGCTTTCAACAGTGTTGACCAGTAGGACTATATAAAATATCCAGAATATCTGAGGTCCTAAAAGCCCAGTGTTACTATCCATTGGAAAAGCAGCAGAGAAATCACTGGTCAGAAGTCAGATTCCTACTATCAAATTACATATCTATCCGTAGGTTACTAGAGAAAAATTGCATGTTTTCCTAGTAGCTTTGGAGTCCTGCATTAAGAACACCTACTGTAAACTTGGTAGCTAGTTTTTAAATAGAAGTAATAATGATGATACCTAACATGTTTACAGCATTACCCAGTTGTTACAACACATCCCCAGTTTCATGGAGGACATGTGGAAACATCTCCTTTCATACTGCTGTATTTTTCAGGGTGTCTAGAATTCTATGTTCCAAACTTAAGCTTTCTAGGTAAAATGTTAGCATATCCCAGTGTAACAGAAGCTGCAGCATCTTTTATTTATGGTAGTGATATATTATCCTAAAATCAAAAAGTATAAAGTATATAGGTAGTAGTCTGACAATTTGAATTAAATTGGTTTGAACAGTGCCAGGATAATTTAATCCCACTTTATTATTCATTGTGCAAATTCCAGTGAGTAATCTGCTGAATCTTGTTCATAGCTGAGATTTTTAGCATGCTATGTTGATAATATCAATCCACTGAAATGTCCAAGTCCTTTTACTTAGGGACTTGAGATACGTTTTACTTGTTTTCTCTCTCAAACTCATAATTGAAAAACACAGGTTCATTCCTGGAATTGTTAGGTGGCATAATCTTCACAAAATTAAAACTTGCTTTTTAATGAATAGTTAAAGCATAACAGTGACTGCTAAACTAAATAATATTTTATAATGGGTGAAAGTGCTAGGTAGTTTAACCCTCCTGCTGATAAAATATTTTGCCCTTCTCATTTTATCCCTCATACATTGTCCATTTCTTTTCTTGAATAGCTACTCCAAAAGGGGGGGTGGGAGAGTTTGAGCCCATGGAACTATAAATATAAACAATTCTTGACTGTATCAAGATAAATTTATGAAGAACAGGACAAAAAGCTTGTCTTTACCTTTCTGGAAAAGGTTTCTGGGTATTCACATAATTGGGAGCACATGTTTGGGATGGATTCATTTTAGATTCTGGGAGTTTGGGATAAAAGTTGAATACAAAAGCTGTAAATGTTTTTCTAGCACATCAAAGACTATCAATTATCACAGACGCTTTTGTGGGTCATAGACCCCTTCATCCAATGCATAATGTGATAATTTAAGGATTCTACGGGTAGTCCTCGATTTACGACAATTGAGCCCAAAATTTATGTTGCTAAATGAGAAATTTGTTAAGTGAGTTTTGCCCCATTTTAAGACCTTTCTTGCCACAGTTGTTAAGTGAATCATTGCAGTTGTTAAATTAGTAACATGATTGTTACGTGAATCTGGCTTCCATTGTCAGAAGGTTGCAAAAGGGCATGACCCCGGGATACTGCGACCGTCATAAATATGAGTCAGTTGTCAAGAGTCAGAATTTTGATCATGTGACCAAGGAGATGCTGCATCAATCCTAAGTGTGAAAAATGGTTATAAGTCACTTTTTTCAATGCCGTTGTAAATTCGTTTAGTCACTAAACGAACTGTTGTAAGTCGAGGACTACCTATATTGTTTTGTTACAAAAGACAAAAACGGACTTTCAAAAACAGCATGTATGAAGAAGTACTCCATATTACTCCAATGTTATTTATTATTGTAAATTACCTGAAATATCCCTCTGTAGTACATTTCTTGATTCCTTTTATCATCTCCTGATGAGTGATTTTAAACTCTTTTCCTGGATACAAAAGTGTGGCCATCACAGCAGCTTTGGAATGAGTATGAATCACTGCTCCTGCTCCTAAAACAATATTTTTAAAGAAGATATAAATTCAAAAATTCAGTATTTGTTCTCTAAGTTGGCCCATTTTAGGTACCTTGGTTCAAAGATTGTTTATTTATTTATTTTATTTTTATTATTCGTATTTCTATGCTGCCCACTCTCCGAGGACTCTGGGCGGCTTACAACAAAGACAGTATACTAAATAGCATATTGCCCCCAACAATCTGGGTCCTCATTTTACCCACCTCAGAAGGATGGAAGCTGAGTCAACCTTGAGCCGGTGAGATTTGATCCGCTGATCTGCTGAACTAGCAGTCAGCTGAAGTAGCTGCAGTACAGCACTCTAACCACTGCGCCACCTTGGCTTTTTTCCCTATGATTCACTTTTTTGCCCAGTTAAAGGTTACAGACACAAGAGTTTGTAGTGTACAAGTAATCCTTGACTTACAATCACAATTGAGCTCAAAATTTCCACTGTTAAGGAAGACAGTTAAGTGAGTTTTGCCCATTTTACAACCTTTCTTGTCACAGTTGTTAAGTGAATCACTGCTAAGTTGGTAACTTGTTTGTTAAACAAACCTGGCTTCCCCCGCTAACTTTGCTTGTCAGAAGGTCGCAAAAGGGGATCACACGAACTGGAACATTACAACTGTCATAACAACATGCCAGTTGCCGAGCATATGAACTTTGATGACATGACCATAGGGATGTTGCAACCGTTGTAAGTGTGAAAAATGGCAGTATGTCACTTTTCACTGATGTTGTAACTTCGAATGGTCATTAAATGAATGGTTATCTATAGAGGATTACCTATATAGATAAGTCCTAATTCTTTTGTGGCTTAATAAATTGTTCCATGTAATTGACTGATGTTTATATATGTGTATGTGAAGTGGGGGGGGAGGGCAAAGGACAAAATATATGTCATAATGTCACAATGCAAATCTCATAACTTATGTCTTACCGTGCATCTGTCATTATGTCCTCACCTTTGTAAATTACCTGAGTACACTTATGTATCCATTCAGCAGTACATATTGCAAGACAGCCCTCCTCAATTTGGTACCTACCAAAATGTCTGCCATACAGCTCTCAAACTCCCAGCCCGGGGGCCTGATGCGTCACGTGGTGACTACGCCCACGCCCGGGTTTAGCAAAAGGGGGAAAAAGTCCCGATACATCACGTGACACCATTGTGACGACGTGAGTTTGACACCCCTGCAGTAAGGAGTGTAACATGGACAGCACATTATGGAAGTTACTGGTCTCAATACATCTTTACAATAGGTTTAGGAAAAGATGCAAGATAGTGCTTATTGTCAGATCTATTAGAATTATGACTATGCAAGGAAATTATATCTGCATCACTATTGCCTATTATAATAGTCTTGAACTAGTTTCTTCCAAATCACTTTTTAACACTGGGATGCTGCCACCAACAGATTAGAAGTAGAATTGTTTCAATATTCATAATTTCCTGTCTTTAAAACTTGAACGTCTGAGAATAAAAAGAATGGATGTAATCTTCTGGTGTTATAATTCTCTATAATTCTCAATGTGGGAAGATAAGAAGATACACTGACTTCGACTGGACTTCTAAATCAAAAGCTCCCTCTATTTCGTTTTTTTATTCAGCATCATCCTCTATTTCAGGATATACATTTAAAGTCTACATATTCTTAATATAAGGTATGAATTACAAGAAGCAGAGGAAGAGCTTTCTTTGCACTCCTTCCAGCTTTCGTTTTCCCTCTCTTTCTTTTTACTGCTACTAACAGGACTCAGACTAGCTAGTAACATGGGAAGCAAACACATTAAGTTTTTTAAAAAATGTATTACATAAGACTAAAGTAACTGCTACGGTAAGAATTCCATTATAATTGTAAACATCCTACTTATAAAATAAGGGCTGTTCTCAATGAATTTGCTGTAGTTTTGTAATATTCCAATAAGACATTACTGGGATTTCTCTAGGATGCTCAGGGCTATATGCTAGATTGGGAAGTTTAAAAAAAAAAACCTCAGGAACTAACTACATCCTTTAATTACATAAACTGGCTTAAGGCTCTTTATATCAGCTTGATAATTCTCAAAAATGAATAGAAGGGGACCAAATTTGGTATGGGGTAAGAAACTAGTAAAAGAAAATAGAGTTTAAAAGTGGGCTGAATTAAGCGGGAGGTTGTGGAGCAAAACAAAAATCCAGAAAAAAATATCTGCTGTAGGAGAGGCCAATGACTCAGAATATTGCCAGTTTCTGGGGTTCCCTCCCTTCTGGCCATGTTTTCTACATCCAGCCTATTATTAAGGGATTGGAAATAATTCCAGAAGCCACAGTTCCTTCCCTTTCCTACTTTTTCTTTTTTTTTTTTGGGGGGGGGGGGAAAGGACTGTACTGTAATACATCTTCACCCAGACCTTGGTTAAAGATGAACAAGGCGTCCTTTTAACCTAGGTTGTTTAGTTTATACGCAGTTTGTTATCCATGTCATTGCTATCCTTCTTTTGTTTCTCGTTTTTTATTGTCTTTTTTTTCATGTTTGAAATCATTTGTAAATCATCCAGAATTGCTGGGAGTCTGGTGGCCTCTAAATCATATTAATCATTTGCCTTTCAGTCATGTTACAGGAAAAAAATCACTCTATTATCAACGGCATCTACCACCAAGAATATTTAGGCCGTACCTCTCATGATGTAAGCATTCATGAACAGAGGTGTGCATTGACTCTTCCTGAGTTTCTTGTAGGATGGAGGGCCACTGATGTCTTTTTCTTTGATATCACACACAAACATGTCTTCAGGCTAAAATGAAAGAACAGCCAGCTGCGATAACCATCACTTTTCAACAATAACAAAAAAAAATGCTTTAGAAAAGTTTGACAAACCATGGAAATCTTATTTTTGACAAGGGTATTTCAAATTGAGAAACTACTAGAACAAAAGCATGTTGATACAATTGATTGGGATTCTGAGAAAATTTATTTTATGAGGCAGCCAAGCACCTATGCAAGTACACACTACATTACAGACAGTCCAAAAATATCCTTTGCAGGTTCAAGCTCAATAGAAACTGGTTTTTCTACTGTGCAGGAGAAGCTGGCTATAAGCAGCATTGACTGGCTATAATGCTTGTGCTGTTGGAATCTCAGCTCTTCCTATGTCTGCAGCATTTTACACGTCTTTAAAATGTATCTTCCATTCAAAGGTAAAATGAAGTGAAAATCTTCTGAACAGAGAGCCCAGCAAGACATCTAATCATGTTAGTTTTGTATATAATATAACTTCTATGGTTTTAGAACTATTTTTGCACGTAGTATAATGTTTTGTCCCCACTTCAATACAATACAGATGTAACACTGATACGCATACAAGCTGCTGAACTTATATATCACAGTACAATGGGAAGGGGCACTGACTTCACTAAGATTACATGTAAGTAAGAGCGTATGATTGTCAATTTAATTATTCCTAATTTAATTATTCCCAATATTTATACCCAATGCACTTGCTTGATTTTAATGGACTGAAATTATTAAGCACTAGTATTTGCAATCATCTCAGCCTTGGTGATCAGTTTTCAAACACTTCTCCTTGAAAAGATTAAACAAACAAATGAAAACTGAGACTGCAATTACCCACAATCCATCTTCTAAATCTGGCACATTCAAATGAATAAGTAAACACAGCTCTATTTAATTACGCACAATGTAATCAAACCCATTTAATTCAGTGGAACATACACCCAAATAAATTGGGATAAGATTCCAGTCTTAAATCAGAAAATATGCATTAATAGCGATGAAGATTAATGCAATCTTAGAGGCCATAAGTTAGTTCTAACTAATAATACTGCTTTTTATAATAGTATCATAAAATCTGTGAATTATAACTTTTCATATTTGCAAGACATCTAATTTAAAATCCAAGGATTCATTGCATTATAATGTTTCTCATACAGGACTGGTATTTTTCATTGCTTGAAAACCAGATCCCGCTTGGGGGAAAGAGAGGGAGGCAGCAGAGAAATGGTAGAGTGTTGACTAGCTGTTGACTAGCTGACTTGCTGCCTCAATCAGGGCTGGCAACGGTCCCCTCCAGCAAGACCAGAGGTCATGGTAGAGGTCATGGAGAGAAGCCAGGGATTTCTACTTGGAGTGGATGGGCAGGGAAGAAAGTAGACATATAGGCCCATGGCTGAATGGAGCAGGATAGTATGGGAATGGGCCAAATGGAATTCTCCAGGTATTTATTTATTTATTTATTTAGTTCAATTTATATGCCGCCTTTCTCCAGAGACTCAGGGCAGCTTACAATGCATTTAAAAAACTATTATAAAAACATTTAAAAATTAAAATATTAAAACCGATTCACACAATTCATGGTCAGATCTCACAAGATCGCAACAGCGAGATCAACGGCCCCAGGTCTTCACTGCTTTTCGGAAGGTCAATAGGGTGGTAACTGGTTCCAGAGAGCTGGGGCAGCCACAGAGAAGGCCCTCCCCCGTGGGCCCGCCAGCCGGCATTGTTTAGCTGACGGGATCCAGAGGAGACCAACTCTGTGGGATCTTACCGGTCGCTGGGAGCTATGTGGTAGAAGGCGGTCTCGAAGATAACCTGGTCCTGAGCCAACCTGCCTTAGGTTTCTCCCCATGCAAATGTTTACACAGAGGAACTCTTACAGCATTTTCTACTGGAAAACACTCCTTTCTTACTAGATACTTTTGATTCATCTTCAATATGTCCTAGTGGCAGGCTAACACAGAGACGGAGGCTCCTGTGTGAGGACATGTCCTCAATAACAAGAGAACAGGCCATCTGTAGAGAGCCAAGGGAATCTCTTGAAGAACAAGAGGAAGAACTATTATCAAGGCAACTGTCAGATAAACGGGGCCTGAGCCCAGGTCAAGAAAGGAAGCTAAATAAATGTCTCAGATGAACCCTTCCTTAGTTTACTGGAAGTTAAAGGGAAGGAGAAGGAAGCATATTCAGACTTGCAAGATTATGTTACTATAGCTTTACAATAAAAATAGAAGTGACCTCTTTGGCATTGGTTTCCTAGTCTGGTCTACCTTGAAAGGATGACATCATCTCAGGTGATCCATATATTTCTTCACTGGTAATTGCCAAATAGTTTATAAAGGCAGACTTGGCTAATCTCTGGTTTTTCATATAGGAATATAAAACAGTAGAGATGTAAGAGGGTGACTTCCTTTTATGACTTCTAACAAGCTTCCTACCATGGCCTGACAAAGTGATTGTCTTTTGACCATCTTACAGGAAGGGACTGTCCTTCTACATATTAATAAAACGTCCTAATTAGATAGTATGCAAAAGAAAAAATTCCTATAGTATACTTCACTTTTGTTGCCCCACTCATTCATACTGCCTCCTAGTGTTCAACTTTAAAATCTCATATAGTCCAGAGGAAGCAAATAAGAAAAATGAAAATTCTTTTTAAAAATACATGCGGTAACAATTCTACATGTGTTCATCTAGAAAGAATTCCGGAGGACTTTCTCATGAATAAGTATGGATAGGCTGTGGATTTATTTTCAAGGCTACAATCCAGATAGAAATACTACTCATATTTACTTACCTGTATTCTTTCTTTTTGGACACCAGACGGAGCAATATATATTTCATTGCTGAGACGGAAGGAGAAATCAAAATTGTAATTGCAGATAGAAGGCAACAGGAAAAACTAAGCTTCATTTACAGACATAAGAGGATATACAATACTTGCCTCCACTATTACATTTTGGCAACTGTGCTTAACAAATTGCTGTAGGTTTGGCTAGCTCAAAAACAATCAGCATTTATAGTCCCTGATATTTTGTCTCACCAGTACAATCAATGCGATTATATAGAACAAGCTTCAAATATGGTCACTGTAAATTGTACCAGTGAAAAACACATGCAGTTATTACAGAGACACAAATCAACTTAATTAAAAGAAGCTACAGGAAGGAAGGAAAAATGCAAGGAAAAATGGAAACAAAAAGCTTTATGGCTGATGACTATGGTTAAAAGGAAAAAATCAGGGGTGAACTCTACTTACCTTCCTTACCGGTTCAGAAGTGCATGCGCCATGTGCGCACACATGTGCAAAACCATCTGAGCATGCGCAGAAGGTAAAAAAACATTATTTCTTGGTTAAAACCAGGAAGTAATGACATCCAGGCGGCGATCGCTACCGGATCGCCGAACCACAGAGAAAAATTGCTACCGGATCAGATGATCCGGTCCGATCCCATCCGGGAGCATTTCAACCCTGGAAAAAATATTTCACACATCTCTATATAAAATCTGTGGGGCAGGATAAAATACCCTCCTTTAAGAACTACTATTTTAATCATCCTTACTTTTAGAAGCATGAAGAACAGGGACATCTAGTGGTTAATTAGTCAGGTAAAACCAGATTTTCTACTGTTTGAAGGCAAAGTTAGCATTATTTTTACATCAGAAAGAAGTGACAGAGATTCTATCTTCATGAGTCAGATCTCATTGGATCCTTAATTTGTCAAGTATTCACAAAAAGCAAAAAGCCTACAGCATAGCTATTGGCAACGTTATGAATTTAACCATTTGTAATCTGTTTGTTAATGCTAATGCTAATTCTCCAAGTCACTTATGGCAATATGGTTGCTCTAACTAACCCATTGCATTTTTTTTGGCTTTAGTATGTATAACACTCGGCTGTGATGGCAGATAACCAATGATGGAAAAATAAAAAAATATTTTTGTTCCCTAGGAAAAAGTGATTTTGTAATTTTCCTGCTTCCCTTAAGACCGATCATTATAAAAACAGTTTCAGCAGATATATATGAGCAACTGACACAAACAGAGCTGTAATAATCCTGGACACCTTTTAAAACCCTTTATAACTAGGAAGGACAATATATTGTATTCTGAGATGTAAAGTTGCTTATGCACAAAACTATTACTTTCAATCTACTATTTGAAATTATTGAGAAATATAAACTCATGAATTTATTATGTGACTAATCTTTTTTTTAAACTCTGAAGTGGAACATGTAAATAGCTACATTTGCTCAGCAGAAGACATCTTAAACAGAATTAAAAATATTTCTATTAGGAATACTTTGAAGAGCGGTGGTGGTGCTATGGTTAGAATGCAGTATTGCAGGCTAATTCTGCCAAGTGCCAGAGTTTGATTCTCACCAGTTCAAGGTTGATTTACCCTTCCATCCTTCTGAGGTCGGTAAAATGAGGACCCAGACTGTTGGGGGCAATTTGCTGACTCTGTAAACCGCTTAGAGGGCTGTAAAGCACCGGGAAGCAGTATATAAGTCTAAGTGCTATTGCTAATACCCAAAAATCTAACAATTAAGCTATCCTAAAAATTTCTTTGTACAAAATTGATCATTATTCCCAGTAAGGTCCTCCCTAAGTGTTGTGCTTCTACATTTTCAACCCTGGTGCTCTGGATCCAACTATTGCCAAACTCTTTGGATTCCAAGAGTGCTTGATGGAATCCTCATTGGAATCTGGGAATACAGGAACATCAATAGCAGAAAACTCTTCCCTGCTTTTTCTGATAAATACTAGCTCCTAACCCTCAATAATTGAAAGGCCATTCCTCAGAGGGGATCAAAGAGACAGAGTATTTTACTATCATTTGAAGCAGAGTTTAGTACTTACTTAATTAACAAACATTGTTTTTCTATGACTTTTCTATTTTAAAAAATCCACAATGAGGCTAGTTTTGAGTACATGAATCAAAGATCTTGGATAAAAAGAAGTATGACACAGAGTCCTATGTTTTTAGCCTAAGGATTCTCTTTCAGTATGTGAATAAACATTTCTTTTATCATGAACCAATAAATCTTTCTTGTTCCTAAGATTGAGATTGAAAAAACCTTGAGATAAAAACATTAGAACAATTTCATTTGAAGGAGCAGAACTTACATTAGGAAGTTATTTTATGTAGACAGATTACATGATTTTCCTTTTATTACCACTATGTGGAGCTAACAACCTGCAAAGTAAAGCACTGACATGATTTCTTTCAAGTAGAAATGATTTTCTGGAAGTTTGCAATAAAGCAGTTTCAGATTGATACCATTTGGGCTCGTATACATGTATACAGATTAAACAAAAGAGCCTGAGTGGCGTAGGAGGCTAATGCCTTCTACTAAGGCAGCATTTAACATCCAGCTGCCTGAAATTACTGTGAGTTCAATTCTTACCAGGCTCAAGGTTGACTCAGCCTTCCATCCTTTCTAAGGTGGGTAAAATGAGGACCCAGTTTGCGGGGGCAATAAGCTGACTTTGTATAAAATATACAAAAGTATGAAGGCTATTGCTTAACACATTGTAAGACGCCCTGAGTCTCCGGAGAAGGGCGGCATATAAATAAAATTTTAAAAAAAGATGTGTATGCAATCATAAAGTTTATTCAGCAAGAACGGAATTTGAATTTTTAAAAGGCATTGTGGTATTATTGCTGAGATTTTTTCCCCCATTTTGAGGGAGAGTTCCAAACTTCCACATGTTAGGAAAAAAGGGGATCTCCTATTTCATCAGGTTGAATGACTGTACTTATCTAACTAGATAATCCATGCCCTGTCGGATCATCATTGCAGAAATATGAGAAATCTTACCTAAACAGAGAAACAGAATGACCATGGATGGACAAAAAAGCAGTGGGAGTGGGAGAATTTCCAACTTCCTGCCAGCTTGCCTATGGTGTTCACTTATTTATACAATTTACTGGGCGCCCATCTTACCACTGGGTAACTCCTTCCTAGAGTTTCCTTCTTTCCTCCCCCCCCTTCCTCTTTCTTCCACCTTTCTGCCCTCCCTCCTTTTCTTCCTTCTTTACTTTTCATTCCCTTCTTTCTCCTAAACTTCCTCCCTTCTTTCTTCTCTAGAATTCCTGCTGACTTTTCCATGTGAGAAGACAATAATAAGTTGCAAGGCCAAGGCCAACAGGCAGATAGGTAACTGCTGTTGAATGGAAGAGGGAGCAAGGAGGTGCGTAGAGATATTGGTCAGGAAGGGTATGTGAGGGTGCACAGCAGGTACTTTGCTGGTCAGGAAAGCTGTAGGGGTGGTGGATCATAAAGGGTGCATCGGGATGCGTAAGAGGTGCTGTGTGGGTCAGGGAAGGTACAGGGATGTGTGTGTCATGGGTCAGAGAGGGTGCGTAAAAGAAGCTGTGCATATTGGAGATGACAATTGGGGTGGGGTGGATTGAGGGGCAAATGGGGGGCTTGCCTGTTCTTCCCAATTCCTTCCACTCCTCCCCTACAGACTCCTGGAACAGGACGTTTATATAGCATGCCCATTCATTACATAGTCAAATACCACGCCCGTTCATTACATAGTCAAATACCACGCCCAGGTGTCTCAACACACCCCTTCTTTCCGGTGGACGGCTCCTCCAGCGTCAGCAGAGTGCGACCGCACAGCACGTTCCGGTCATCCTTTGAAAAGTTCCTTAACCCGGCGTAACCCGATGCCACCACCCCTCACGCGACTGCCTACACCCAGTGCCACCACCACCGTGTAAGTATATATCTCCCGCCGGTGGCATATTGCGGTAGCGAGTGTCGAGCACGTTGCTTGGCTCGACACCTGGTTCCTAACAGACTGGTACTGGTCGGTGGCTCAGGATTGGGGACTCCAGGACTAAAGGATTGTGAGAATGGCTGGGAAACTATAACAGAACATTGAAAATGATCATGTGATTGCTATATCAACCCTGCAGCTCTAAAGCAGTCACAACCTTCCCACATTTCATTCCCTCAGGAGGCATGGGTCCTGGAATTTGGAAACATTCTGTAAATCAGCCCATTTGAGGAAACTTGGTTCAAAATTATTGCCCTATGATGCACTGTTTTGCCCAGTTAAAGATCATGAAGTTTCTGTAATACCCTGTTTTCCCGAAAATAAGACCTCCCCAGATAATAAGCCCAATCGGGCTTTTGAGCACATGCACTAAAATAAGCCCCTCCCCCAAAAATAAGTCCTCCCCAAAAATATTTAAACGCATGTGCAGCCAGTCTCTGCCATTTCCTCTGGTTAGGATTAGGGAGACAGAGCTGGAAATCAGGTAAGATGGCAAGAGGAACCCCGTCTTGCTCCACACCTCCCAAAATAATAAGACCTCCTTGAAAATAAGGCCAAGCGCTTATTCAAAAAAATATAAGACAGGGTCTTATTTTCGGGGAAACATGGTATATAGACAGACTTATTTGTGATCTAGTAAATATTTCAGTAAATGTAGAATTTTATTTCTTTCATGATTTTGTACCAATAATGTGTGTTGTCATTGCAAACAATTCATGTGTACATTTTTTAGAAATACTAAAGAGATGTCCTTACTCAGAATTGTCTGTTTTGTGTTCTACATTCAATCAATAGATTTGTGAATTATGCTAAAACCATTTGAATTATTTAAGCATGAAAATATTTATCATATTACACAACATTTTTGAGTTATTAAACTGTATGTAGTTTTCTCCTACATCAGGAGATAAATAATATCTAATTAGTTTTGAGTTGCCTGAACAGTGTCATGCACGTTAATACGTGTTGTGTTTTATTTTTCACAAACTCTTATTTTTCAAAAACTGGCATGAGTTAAAACAATTTTAAAACTTCTCATATTATTTACCCATGTTTCATGCTGATTCCACCACCAGTTCCTGTAACCCATCCTAAATGATAAAATTGCCGACAAAGTTCTGGAATCAAATTCCTTGGGTGCACATTTTCCTATAGGAGAAACATAAAATATCTAATTAATATCTAATTAATATATTTTTTAAATACATCTGTAGTGGTTAGTTTATTATTTGGGTTAAAAATATGCATTACAGTATTTATATATCCTGTAGAAAATCTCTGCCCCCCCATCACATTGAGATGAACCACTATATAAATCAATAAATGATTATTGAGAGTCAATGCTGTAGAATCAACATTGACTGTACAACAGGGTGGTATCTTCCCTGTAAGGTAAATCATATTAAGAATCCAATGCATATAGATCAACTACTAGTTTTATTATAAATCTATAGTAATAGAATCTTGCAAATTTGAATGCGCCTATCCCTTCCCTCCCTTTATCTTTGGGAGAACTAGGGATAGTTTTGTCCAGGATATTTACTCAAATTACATTCCCGTAGCTCTTTCTGTTATCCTTCAATGCCATTTATTTTTCCCTCTACAGATGGTGATAATGGTATGGATTAGTCTAGCTAGGTCCTCCTACCCAATATGTTTGCAACAATGCATTGTTCTAGCTAGGTCCTCCTACCCAATAGGTTTGCAACAATGCACTAACTACAACTAGTTATAGATCTCTCTGGCTTGGTTTCTACTTGCTATTCCAGCCAAAGCCATGAATCGAAGTTTTGAGCCTGCTCTCTGATGGTTAGTGCTTACCTCTCAAGGAACAACTCTACTGGCGACTGAGAACTTTAATGAATCTACAAAAGCTCATCTTATTAGGATTCAATTTCAGATTATTTTCTTATCCAGACCCTGATAGCATCTAAGGCATCAGGAGAAGACATTGACAGTATTTCCCTCAGAACTCACAGTAGCAATTTACAATTGTATATTATCCACATATTGGTAATATGGCAACCGAAACTGTGGGATGACCTCTCCCAGCAGCTTCATACAGATGCTAATGGCATTAAAAGCCACTGAGAGGTCCAGTAAGACCAGGGTGCACTATGTCCTTCAGGTCTTGACAAATTATTTAGGAGAGGTTTTGAACATACTTTCTTAAGATGTGTAACAGATGTTTCAATTTAAATCTTTCATTATGATTGGATAGCCATACATTTTCTTAGAAAAGAACCACTTCCTTTTTCAGATAAAAAGGACAATTTAACTTTCTCAAACTCATTCCATTTGTTTGAGTAAAGCTGTCAGCATAATCAACTTTAAAAATGGCTTTTAAATGGAGTTTTCCCTGAAATTACCACTAACATCTGCAGTTTGACATCCTTCACTTACCACATTTCAACAGATGCAAAATAACAACCCCAGAACAATTAATGCGAAAGGACGTTGACAGAATGCAGCTTTGTACAAGCTCTTAACCACTAATATGGATTTGGTTATAGTAACAAAACGCCCTTTGTAATTGTTCATATTACTATATATAATCTAGCCTTTATACATGTACCCTTGCAAAATATGAGACATACTTCCATAAGCTGAAAGGTTTTTCTCATTCAGTATCTTTCAAGATAAGCTGTAGCTTATGTTACATATGGAAGTAATGGCAGACATTTGTGAAAGGATTCACCAAGGATTTATAAAATTACTGTTAAGCCATAGGGCTGAAATACATTTGACAAAAAACATTCCCAACTTTCTTTAATTGCATTTCTAAGAAAGGTTAGATATTTATTGTGTTTCCTATTAAATTGTACAAGGGCTACAAACTACGTTTTATTTTATTTGTTAAATGCAGATATATCTGAGTTGCACTTCATCTCTTGTAGACTTTTTTCACTCAATTCTGATCAATTATTGGAAAATGTCTGGAAAAGACCCTGTACTTTTCTTGGCACCGTTTTTCAAAAAAGGGTTGCCATTGCCACTTTCTTAGGCTGAAAGAAAGTGACTGGTCCAAGATCACTCCGCTGGTTTTGTGATTTGTGCAGAACTAGAACTCACTTCTTCCAGTTTCTAGCCTGATGCCTTAATCACTACACCAAATTGTCTCACACATTCTTTCTAATCTCACACTAAATCAAGGCTGTCTTGTGTATGAAAGACAGCTACCTCTAGATAAACCTGAATTCCCTCCTAAATTGTAAAAGAATCTTGGATCAAACATGTTATCAATACATAATTCCCCGAGTTAGATTTATGTTAAGTAAAACAATACTTTCAGGAATATTTGTGCAGTATCTTTTTTTTTTAATTCTGTTGCTTTCCATAGTCTGGCTAATATTCAAACAATTTATGGCTTTGACATATTTTATGGTCCTTCCTATGTGTAAGTTTCTCGGACATAGTGCCACCAAAATTGCCAGATTTAAAATTAAGAGTAAGGTATGCGAGATGTTTTCTATTAAATTGTTTATTAATTTCTTTTTTCCCAGAATTCTTTTCTTTTCACTGGCTTGTAATCAATTTTTTTCCCTTGGAGATTTTTTTAATAACTGACTCACAAAAATTAAACTGTACAAGTGGAACTACTCTTCTGGCAGTACCAAGCAAATGTTATCCCAAACAGCAAGTAGCCAATACTTATTCTACTTTTAAAATCCATACTAGATGTTTTCTTATCATTCAAGCTGCACTTGTGTGATAGTGAGTTGATACAAAAATCTTCCCAAAAATGCTAAGCGCAGCTGACAGTCTCTAAAATTGGCCATTTTTAATTTAGTATTCTATGAATATTGAGCATGTGTTCTCATTGTTCTCATTTTTCCTCTACATTGGCTATTAATTTCTCATTAATGGAAAGCTAATAATTTGCTAACATAGTTGGATTGACTTTGCTTCAACAGTTTTCTCATTGTACAGCAAATTATAGAAACGTCCCAATCAGGTCAATCTGATGAAGGCTTGCAATTCTATTTTTGATGTAAATTGACAAATTATAGCTCAGACCCAATGGCAAACTACATTTTGGCACAAAAAGGAGGGAACTGATAATTATATTTGTGTGATTTCTATGTCACATAATTTTTATTAAATTTATATGCCACCCATCTTACTCTGCAAGCGACTCTATATATGAGGATTGTGAAGAATTCTTCTTTACAAATTGATAATTCCTGCTAAGCAAGTCTTGTAAACAAGAACAATCAAATTGGGAAAGGTTTTTCTATGTTTAGTGCCAAGGGCAGACCAAGGACTCTCCACTGGAGTAATTTATAGACTTGAAAATCAGGAATTAAACAAGTTTTCCTTCTCTGGCCTGTTAAAAACCAGACATGCTTAGTTTATAATGCCACAAAGTTGCCATTTGTTTTGGTATCTTGGTTTTATTGAATAAACTTCAAACCAGAAGCTTTAAAACAAAATGGCTATGTTTACAGGTATTCCTGCCATTATTTTATAAACCAGAGTTTGTTGAATAGAGCAACATTTACTGGTTTCGTACAAATGAAACAAGAGAAGCATGGATCGGTGCAGTATGACACACGTATACCAGCCAAACCTAGGCACTATGAAGATTGTTGACATCCATGTGACAGAACTCCCCAACTTCCCAACAAGCATAGAGGTAAAATATGAGAGTAGGTGTCGCATATAAAAAGGAAAAGATTGAGTGGCCATCATGTAGGAACCTAAACAATTATCAAATTTGGCATGGAGATGCAGTGGGTCATAGTGAAGATGTGAAATTGATGTAGGCTAACTTGGGATTTTCTGTTATCAACCTCTTCACATAGGTCCTTTTCTTTAAAAAAACAAAAACAAAAAACCTGTGTTAAATTCATTTTAGAACTTATACTGCAGTTTGGTGTACTTTCCATCTTAACATGTGGCATAATCTGACCAATCTTATCTGATTTGGAAACTAAATAGAGTTAGACATGATTAGTACCTTAATAGGAGACCAAAAGAAATATCTAGGCTGCAAGTTAAACTGTAAACTCAAAAAATATCCTGAAGGAACTGGCTGCCCAAAAAACTACATGTTTGGTTCTTTGAAATAATTAGAGGTTGAGTCTGAGGTCATCATTTTTATTTTTTATTGATTGATTTATAGGAAAATAACCTTATACATAAATGTCAACTACATGCTAGTTTTTGGTCAGATGAGTTGTCCATGCTTGCTTTGTTATATATATATGTTTGGCTAAATTGACTTCTTCAGAGAAAAAAATAATATTTACATTTATGGCTGATTGGAAGCTGCCTATAGACTTTTTTCAAGAAACTAGAAGAAAACTGCACCTATGATTTCTGGATTGATGACTAGAAAAACTGGTTAATAGAAAAAGTGGGCTTTTTTCCTTTGTAATCATAGAGAAAGAGTTAATTTTGTCAACATACTTAATTTTGGGACATATAAGATTAGAAGCTTCTCTTTTTTTGTTCTCTCCTTTTGCACTTTTTTCTTTTTTTTCCCTCCCTTTACTCTTCATTAGTTTGTGTTATTTTTTAATGTGTTTTGTAAAACATTTAATTTTTTTTTAAGGAAAACAGTATGATGAGATCAATCTTTGCACTTGGTGGAATACTACCAGGCTCACAATTAACATTAGAGTCCCCATGACTCATGCTCATCTCCATTTCAAAGCCAGCGCTGTCCGAAGACATCTCCGTGATCATGTGGCCAGCTAAATGCCAAAGGTGCACGGAACACTGTTACCTTTAGTGTCGACCGATAAAAATTTGACACTGCTGCAAAAGAGCTTCCATTTATTTATAGTAGGAATAAAGGTAAAGGTAAAGGTTCCCCTCGTACATATGTGCTAGTCATTCCCTACTCTAACAGGAGCTCACCCCGTTACACAGCACTAGGGATTCAAACTGCTGAACTGCCGACCTTTCGATCGACAAGCTCAGCATCTTTAGCCACCGAGCCACCGCTCCCTTTAATCTTACCTAATAGTAAATCCAAAAATCAGATGTTTACATCAGAAAGGTCAACTCCACAGTCCATTCTCAGTTCATTACTGTATCCAAGCACCCATCTGGCATCTTCCCTGCCCACAGTTACTACCAGTTTGCATTAATTGTTCCTGACACATTAAATTTATATAAACGTGTCATAGGCAGAAAGTCGACCACAAGCGAAGACTACTTTCCTGTTGCGTTTTTGGCTTCTAACGGATGCTATTCCTACTATAAGGGACACGGTGGCTCAGTGGCTAAGATGCTGAGCTTGTCAATCAAGGTCAGCAGTTCAGCAGTTCAAATCCCTAATGCCGCGTAACGGGGTGAGTTCCTGTTACTTGTCTCAGCTTCTGCCAACCTAGCAGTTCAAAAGCACGTAAAAAATGCAAGTAGAAAAATAGGGACCACCTTTGGTGGGAAGGTAACAACATTCTGTGTCCTTTGGCATTTAGCCATGCCGGCCACATGACCATGGAGACGTCTTCGGACAGCGCTGGCTCTTCGGCTTTGAAACGGAGATGAGTACCGCCCCCTAGAGTAGGGAATGACTAGCACATATATACGAAAGGAACCTTTACCTTTATTCCTACTATAAATAAATGGAAGCTCTTTTGCAGCAGTGTCGAATTTTTATCGGTCGTCATTTTCGTCTCCCAGCGATGGTTTTTGCTAGCCACACCTTTAAGCAAAAATCAAGTTTGCTGGCCACACCTTAATCAGAGGTGTAGGTACCCTCCCGTTAGGGAAGCGATCAAATTCTAAAACTCGACCTGGATACCCAGAGAGCAATTGACATATGCTCGCCACCTTAAGTTTCTGCGCGCCTTCTCCCTCCGCCTCACCTCTTTTGGGTGAGAACTGAATCGGCGGGTGCCACTGAGCGCACCCCGTTACCTTTGCTTCCTCGAAGCCGTTCCTGTACGGGCAAGCGCAGTCCCCAGAGGGCTCCGCCATAGCGCTTACAGCCACTAGAGAGTCTTCTTAGGGCCGGAGCAGCTCCTCTCGGAGAAAGACCCGAGCCCTTCAGACTCCGCCGCGGGGAGGAGCCTCCTCGCGTATCTGGAAAAGTAGCGGCGCAAAGAGCAATGGCTGGGTGGGAGGTGGTAGTTTTTGGGTCACCGACCGGGTATAAAGTTGTCTTGGTCGAGCGCCCGTGAATTTGATCCGTTGCACCGTTACTAAAGGAGCCTTAGCCGATTAAAAAAAAAAAAGAAGACCGTATATGCCCGAGATGAGACGCACAGTTGCAAACATGACTCCAAAATGCTTCGCTGCAAAGATAACTTTTTTTTCCAGCGTCCATTCCTAGCATGTCACTTTTCGTTTATTTTATTTTTTTCCAGGTCGCGCTTCGGTTTGGTTAGATTGCGTGAAAACGGGCGAGGTCTTTAACAACCGGATAACGTGCTTATTAGATAATTCAGACAGTAGGATGTACACAGCTGTAGATTCATCAAATACCGCCTTGTCCATCCTTTCCTCGCCACCTGAATGTTTAATAATCTATTTTACAAGTGGCTGGATCGCTTGTGTTTTCTTCCTGAACATATCAAATGATATTTCCTTCTTTATTTCAAAATTGTTTTTAAACCCCCCTCCCCCCCTCCAAAAAAAAGCATGTCAAACATCAGATTACTGGTGCCGAACTCTGCATTAAACACATGTAAATTGCGATTGCCTTTACCCGGTATGTTCTGCTGGATAACCGAATGGACTTCTAAAGAAAGTTTTATTCTGCAACAACTGACTACTAGATCGAACAGATCAGGCAGTTAATAATTTCCTCCCATAATTTGCTTCGATCTTTACTATTCTGCTGATATGCAGTATAGAAAGTGACAGAGATGCTATTGTAGTATATTCCATTTATATGCCCTTCGTGAAGTGGCAATAAAGAAATGAGGCTGAGAAGATGTTTGTGTCTCACGAAGACACACGACTGCTTTACTCTTAAAATACTAGGAGGGAGTGAACACACCGGTACACACATATATAAGAAATTGGGTAAAGTTGTGCCCATATTCATTTTTTTTAAAAAAAACTTGAAATAGAAAATATGTAGTGAAAGAAGTCTCTGCATTCTATTTAAGGCAAATTGCGCTTTAATAGTGCAAATTATACTTTCACAAAAGTCAGAATGGCTTCTTTAATAGTACAAATCACTCAATTCACAAAAGTAAACCCCCCCCCTCTACTTTTCAGAGAATGCGTGACTGGTACACGACTACCGAGTTCGTGCGCGAATTCAGGCAGAAAAGACACCTTGCCGTGGTGGTGGGAAGGGAATAGTCTTTTCAGGCAATGCGATAGACAGCCTGGCCTCGGAAGGGGAGGGAAAGGGGGAAAGATGGCAGCCTCCTTGTGGCTGATCCACCGTTGCAGAGGGACGATCGGTCGCTTGCTGGGCAGGAATTTAATGCGAGCGCCCCTCGGTTCCTTGTCCCAGGCGATGGGTTGCAAATTCCTACATACGACCCCGGAAACCTTGGGTGAGCACCTGACTATTCCCGGGAAAATTGCTGTCGTACTCATTTGTTATTAAACCGGGGGTTCGGCTGGGTGAACCGGTGAAGGCAGCAAGGATGGGGCTGTGCTTCTGTAGGCGTGGTGGATTCAAGAAACTAGCAAGGAATAGGAGCGGTTGCCAAATAGCCAGGAGGATGTGGAGCTGAATGCAAAGTTTCTATTGCTTTGCTTCCGTGGTATAAAGAAGGATCTTGCAAGTGGCTGAGCCGGCTTGGATGAGTTTTAGGATTTCTGTTAATGTAGATCCATTTCTTTTCAGTCCCTTGAAGGTTTCCTTTCAGAATCAGCGAACTAATTTTAGAAGTTTGACTTCCTGATATAACGTAGGCCAAAAGGAGAACTATCTATAATAGGGTTAAATCAGGCATCCCGAGAGCGGGCCGGCTGTCTTTTGTGAAATGAAATGTTTTATCAATAAACATATTTTATATTCTCCCTTAGAATATGTCCTCAAAGAGTTAATCGTATAGGGTAAATATTAAATATAGAGAAGCAAAGCATTGCTGCCATATTTTGCTCCATGTTACATATTAAACGGAAGATTTGCAAAATAGTGGCAAGAAACACTGCTAGGTTCAGGCAGAATGCTAAAGCTTAAAATGTGTTTTGATGATGCATTATATTTATAGTACAGCCATATTCCATACTTACAGCACTCTTCATGCATATGTTAGATTTAATAAGATCACAATATTGTATATTGAATCATATTAAGAATATGTGTTCAGTATAAAAGACATCCTGGCAAATAGATGGGAAAGAAATGGAAGTAGTGACAGATTTTATTTTTCTGGGCTCCAAAATTACCACAGATGGGGATTGCAGCCAAAAAATTAAAAGACGCTTGCTCCTGGGGAAGAATGCTAGCTTACTAAAAAACAGAGACATCACCCTGCCAACAAAAGTGTATAGTAAAGGCTATGGTTTTCCCAATTGCAATGTATGGCTGTGAAAGTTGGACCATAGGAAAGGCTGAGCACCAAAGAATTGAGGCCTTTGAACTATGGTTCAACTATGGAGAAGACTCCTGCCAGTCCGTTGGACTGCAAGGTGATCAGACCAGTCAGTCCTAGAGGAGATCAACCCTGACTGCTTTTAGAAGGCCAGATCCTGAAGATGAAACTCAAATACTTTGGCCACCTAATGAGAAGGAAGGACTCACTGGAGAATAGCCTAATGCTGGGAAAGTTTGAGGGCAAAAGAAGGGGACAACAGAGAATGAGGTGGCTGGATGAATTCACTGAAGCAGTAGGTGTGAGCTTAAATGGACTCCAGAGGATGGTAGAGGATAGGAAGGCCTGGAGGAACGTTGTCCATGTGGTCGCAATGGGTCACGACTTCAGAACTAACAACAACAACAACAAAATAAAAAGATAAAATGGCAGATGATTAATAGGAAGTATATCTGACTATGATGATTGAGGCGTATTTCCAGATACATTCTAAAGTGAGGATTTAATAGTTTTACATACTTGAGCCAATCTCTCTGTGCATGCAAATGTTTAATTGGTATATTAGTTTTTTAAAAATTCACATACAGATTTTGTTTTAAAATGAACTGTAGGTAATCCTCAACATGCAATCAATTGTTTAACAACCATTTAAAGTTGCAACAGCTTTGAAAATGACTTGCAGCCATTGTAAAACATCATCCCCCATCACTCTGGTCATATTATGGCTTTTGGGGTAGCTGACAGCTGGCTCACATTTATAACCAGTTACCAAGTGCCTTGCAATCATGTAATTGCCATTTGTAATCTCTGCCACTTTCCCTAGAAAGTCAGTGAGGAAGCTTGCAGGGAAAGTTGGAAGCAGAGGGAATGGGGAGCTACAGATTTTAATCAGTGTGAGTCTCTCATCGATAATAGTATAAGCAGTTAAGCATTAAATAAAGGATCAATGCAAATATCTAAAATATCTATCCTAATTTGGTTCCAGGGAAAAATGTGTTGTTTTGCAATTATCAGTTTTTGCTCCTTAAGATTCCTGGATATTCATTCATTCAGTGGAATGATATTGTATGTTGTGCATAAAGGCTAAAATAGGTGTATCCAACCAACAGCCCTGGACAGCTGGAGTCTCACAAGTTCATAAACTTTTAACATTATTATGTACATTAATATATAGATTATATTAATGTGTGTACACATAAACATACATGCACATTATATGTATATATTTTATATTTTATATGCTGTCCAAGGCAATTCCTCTTCCTTCTTCACTTAGTGTGACTGAAGCAAGCCAAAAGGTTAAACACCCAAGGGCTAAAGTGTCATTGAATTGCTGAATCTAGCTTGTCAATCATGCAGCATTCTTGGCAACATTGCCTTTTTCTGAAATGTTTTTTTCAGTGTACTTTTGTCTACAGTTACGGAGTTTCCTGGTGATCTCTCTTTTTTTTCAAGCTTTAACAAGTCTGTCTGTCATGGCTATATCTCTGTTATGAGACTTAAGGGAAGGTGGACTATAGCATTCTGATATCACTTCAAGTAAAAGATTACCTTTGAATCAAAGCCTATGCCTCAAAAATTTAAGAAACACCTTTCAAGAATAAAGTATTTACTTCAATTATAAATTATTCAGATTGCAGTAGGCTATGAAAAATTCCATACAGGTTGATGAATATGTTTGAGAAGGATGATCTATATGGTTGCAAAGAAGAGAAATTTCTTCTTCAGACCTGCCTTTTCCCTGTCAATCCATTAGGCATAGGTGGGCTCTTTTTGGTGGGCTTGCTCGGTGAGGAGGAGTGGGTTTCTGACCCTCTTCTAGTATTAGAATTGCAAGCTAATATTTTTGGAGGGATGGAGGTTAGGTAAATCATTTATGATCTCTTATAAGAACTGAAAATAAAGCCCTTGGCAGGTAAGTCTCTATAGATTCTGTCCATTCACAGTTTTATTACCCATCTAAAATGAGATCACATTTCACAATACAAACTGCTTTTGCAACTTCATGTCAAACTACCTTTCTTGCTTAATCTAGACCTATAATTTCTTTGCTACTTCTAACGCTACTAAATAATATCACAGGTCAGTTACAGGTAGTACTTGACTTATGATTGATTGCTTTAGTGACCGTTTGAAGTTTTGAGGGTCTCTTGGGGGTACTTATGTCCAAGATTCAAATTCTGATGGCCCTCCCTCCCCAATGAAAACGTGATCACACTTTGAGTGCTCAGCAGTTTGCCCATATTTATGGTCATTTGCAGCATCCCACGGTTAAGTGATCACATTTTATAATGCAGAAAAGATTGCAAAATTGAGTCAGTCACATGGGTCATCCGATTTACAACCATCATGACTTACAATTTAGGAAGACCAGGCTCCATTATGGTCGTAATTCAAGGACTACTAAGTTTTTCTTTATAGTTTTGTATAATTTGGATTTGTTATACATTGCTTTAGCCTAATGTGGGTTCAATATACAACATTATACTAAAAAACTCTGCAGTCAATTAGACCATCCACAGTGTTCTTGGAAACACCAAAGACAGACTGAGAATGTTTTGCTTTCCTTTCTCGTGTCAGATATATAAATGTCACTGGTGGAATAGATTTTGTTTTTCAGAATTTAGCTTTGTATTTCTCTACTCCACTTTTTAGTACATGGTACCCAATCTACTTTTTCCATCGCCAATAAGTAGCTGTTAAGGATATGATATTAGGTCAACTAAGTTAGCTTGTGGGCCAACTTTCTTCACAGCCTCTAGTTCAGTGATGGCTAACCTTTTTGCCATTGCGTGCCAAAAGCGCCGTGGGGTCACACGCACGCGTGCCCACATCCATAATTCTATGCGCCCCGCCCCCCCGTGCTCATCCCACCTTTGGCACATGATGGCACAGTGGGCCCAGTAGGCCTGTTTTTTTGCTCTCCCCAGGCTCCAGAGCCTTTCTAGGAGCCTGGGGAGGGCAAAAACGGCCTTCCACACACCCCCAGAGGCCCTCTGGAGGCCAGAAACAGTGTGTTTCCTGACTTCTGGTGGGCCCAGAACACCCAAAAATCAGATGGCTGGTGCATGCATGTGTGCTGGAGCTGAGCTCATGTGCCCACCGATATGGCTCCGCGTGCCACCTGTGGCACCCATGCCATAGGTTCGCCATCACGGCTCTAGTTACTCTTCCTTCACTTAAGATTGTCCTCATAGCAGCTCCTTGCAGAATCACTATACCATGAATTGCATGTAGCACAATAGTTCTTTCTATGAATTTGGTACTGCGAATTTGTTGGCTGTTCTCATGAAACTGAAACAATATGATGATGATACATTTTTTCTCCTTCTAGGTATCCCTGCCATTAAAATAACTATGCCTGCTTTATCACCTACAATGGAAGAAGGAAATATAGTGAAATGGCTGAAAACAGAAGGTAAGTCTGAGCTATTAAAATACTGTCTTGAACATTAAAGTATTTTATCTTTTCCAGTATAATCTACTCCTGTTTCCTTTTTCTATAAAAAATAGATTATCATTATGCTGCTACTCCCTTATGATTGGTATTTGTTGTAGATTTAGCATGCATAATTTTATCAGTTTTACAGAGTATTGAAGATGTCATTAATTCATATGTTTATTAAACTTGCATTGTCCCATTATAGGTTTGGTTGGATATATGGTTTAAACAATTTATGATTATGGTATAAATGAAGATAATTAAATTATGTAAAAGAGAAACTTATTAATTCATTTTCTATTTATACATAAGCAGTATTCTAAGGAAAACTTGAAAAGTATTTAAGGTCGCTGATGTAACTAAAATCTCACGGTGTAATTATAGTAATGGTTTGTATTATAGCAAATGAAACAAATTGCATTTTTGAATTTATTGAATAGATAAGTACCTCATTATTTCCTTGTCCTCCTTTTCCTTTTTTTCTTCTTCAGATTTATTATAGACTCTTCTAAATGAAGTGTCTGCAGAGATCTAATACTGATTTTGAAACATTTCCCAGTGGCTGTTGTTTACAGTTACCATTTCAAAGAAACATGATCTACTTACATCCTTACCCTTCAATATTCTCTGTATTTTGTTTTTACATAAATATAACAGAGGAAATAGATGTCAGAATTGTACATGTCATTTCAGTGACCTGGCTGCTAACATTCTGAACATAATTGTGCAATATTTAAGTCTTTGACGTGGAAAATTATGAGAAATCAAATTTAGAGCTTAGGCAGGTCAGTTTGCTTTCTTTCAGTGAGACAATTAAATGACCTTTTCCTTTTTTAATAAAATCATCACTGTACACAATGTCAGTCAAATGACAGAAAATCAATCCTTTGTTAGTATAATTTTCCAGAAAGGAAGTACTGAATATATTAGATGTTTTGACTCCAGAACCATTTAGGAACTCATCCAGTTTAGTTCATTTTAAATGGAAAGTGTCTAACCAACTTTTAGTTAATGAAGAATTCTGGATCAATTAACTCATTAACACAGAAATCAAATGGCATATGTTATTGAATTTAGGAGAAAATGCTAGCTAAATTATTCCGTTTTAAAAATAGTATTTTATATAGAAATTCATATTAAGTTCTTTCTTTTAAGTTCTGAAATTAATAAGTATATAAATTAAATCTAATAGGATTTTGCCTCCCTTTAGGAACTTCCAAAGCAATTTCAGATTACTTCTTAAATTTGTTTTGTGTGAGAGTATTAAAAAAAGTGAGAAATGGGACAGTATTGTTTATTTAGAGAGATTTTTAATACTAAAATATCAGATTGCATGAAATTTCTGTTTGCAGGCTCATTGCAATTTATTACTTAGGATAATTTTGTTTATTCTTAACTACCTGGCGTCCTTTATTGACACAAAATAGTAATCCCTGTCTTAAAATTTCAGTCTTTTTTTTCCCCTTTACTCGTAGATAGTTTTGGTTTCCTTCTCTTCTTGGGAACATTGTGTTATTTCATATAGTTGCCCTGTTAGTACTTTTTCCTTTTAATCCTGGGTATTGCTATGAATTTCTTTCTGTAAACGTCCTTTGACTTAGTCTCATTCTTCATTTCTGTTGCTGATTTATACAATTCCCATAATTTCTAGTTAGCCTTCTAAGAGTTGTAGTCTTAACAAGTATGGAAAGAAATACATTGGAGAAGGCCTGATACAGATCAATTAATCTGTTATTCTTTCTATACTGAATTTGATTTGCAAGCAATTCTAATACAGCTGGTTGTACATAAGCCAATGATCAGTATCACTTTTCCTTCTCACTATTTTTTACATATGGGCACAATTGATAAAGGTAAGGACACCATATGGATTTTCACTCAGTGCCACAAGCCATATTAATTTCATCCTTAATTTACCTTATTCATACCATTTATTTTGTATTTGTACTGAAATGCACTTTCTTTATCTAAAAACAAATTATTTGGTATCTGTTCATTACAGTTTTTAACAAAACTTGTGTTTTAAGTTAAATGATTTTATTTTTAAATTACAAACTATAATTTAGTTTATAAACTTAATATAAACTATGAATGAAAACGTATGAAATTTGTTGAAAATATTGAATTTTATTTTTATTTTGCAGGAGAAACGGTGAATGTAGGAGATGCCCTATGTGAAATTGAAACAGATAAAGCAGTGGTTACAATGGAATCAAGTGAAGATGGCATATTAGCTAAAATAATGGTAGGAGTAATTTAAGTTATTATAAATTATGACCTTTAGAATATATACTTAAGTTTCACTAGACTTAGATTTATTTTTCCTGATTTTAAGTATTTTATTAGAATTTCTTGACCTAGTATCCAGATTAGGTTACAACTCCCAGAATTTGAAACCACAATGGTTGAAAGTTATTTTTATTGCAATTTATACAAATAGGAAGGATGCTAAATTGGAAGGGGAGGGGAAGTACAGAAACAAATGCAATTGATTGTGTGTGTGTTTGCATATAATTGGTCTTATTTTACCTTTTGTGAAACTACTGAATTATTAGTATTCACCTGAATGAATGCTTAGATCTTTCATGACATTTACTTACTTACTTACTTACTTAATTAATTAATGAATTAATTAAAGTGATATGGGTACCGGCTCACTCTCAGTGACTCCAGGCGGCTTAACCAATAATAAATAAAATACCCAAATAAAAACCCAATAATTTTTCTTACTATCTTCTTTTCTATGACATCAAAAGTTGCTTTTTGAATATTTGCTATTTTAAAACCAATATTTGCAGAATTCAAAAAAGATACTATATTGAAATAGATGTACAGATTTCTGAAACAATGATCCAACTGCAGTCCCACAAGTCCCTCTCAGCTGGACTACAATCCTAGAAAGTATTTTATTTCTTCGCTTTCAAGTTATGTTTATTGAATTTTTATTTATGATCATTCATTTTAGGAGGACTTATTATTTTAAAATTGTGGATATAAGGAATTATAATAAGCATGAATCATATGGTTAGAAATCTAAAGTCTGTAAGCTGTGAAGAAATCAAAAAAATTATCCTAAGAAAAAGCATGTGAATAAAGCCATTTTGAATTGAAAATATTGTTTGTGGAAAATTGTCAAATCAATAAGGAAATAAAGTTTTAATGTGGACTAACATGATTACAGTTAGCAGGCATATATTATTTAGTTAGCATATATTATTTAATCTGTGGGTATACTACCAGATCAGTAAAGACTTATGGCAATTTACAAAACAACTAATAGAACGTTTAGTCTTTCCCTTCTACAATACATTGAAAAATATTGTTTGCTATTGACTTGTTAACAATACATTTTCATTGAAGTGTAACATTTTTGAAATATTAACTTTTTTATTACTTTAAAATTTACATAAAATATATTTTGGTAAAACAGTTTATTATTCATATGATTCTGTATATACTTGTTTTGGTTTCAGAAAATGATTACTAGCTGAATCTGAAAAATACCTGCTTTTGCAATCCTGTGATTATACAGTGTTGCCTAACACCATGCTTTGGTTTGAGAGAAACATGTTGCGCATTACATAACTTTTAGGTTATGTATCTTTTTTGCAATGCCAATATGATGGGTAGTTGTAAAAATAGTAGGGACTCAAATATTTGTAGATTAAAAATACTGTCAATGAAGGAGACATGACAGAAAATATAACTAGCTAGTACAAAGTCTTAATTGTACACACTATTATATGCATGTTAAAATCCTATTATAGCAATATCATACTGTAAAGTTGCTTACTGTATACAAATTCAGATCACTTCACTGTTTGTGATATGAAACCTCTAGTTGAAACTTTCTGCTTCAATATGCTATGCAAATGAGTATCAAAGACATCTTGATAAATGAATGGATTGTAAAATACCTTCCTGGGCAGTTAAGAAGAAACCAAGCAAGAAAATGCCTGTCTGGAGTTTAAGATAATAGGGCTGCATCTAAGATAATGGTATCTATCTTTCACAATGGCAGATTCACACTGTTGGCGGTTCCTTGTGAAACCATAATGTGTAGATTGTGTCAGTCCTTCAGAACTGCATCATCAGAGCTTTTCTTTCAGGCAAGACCTTCATCATAGAACATCTATGAACCTGTTTCCTGCATAAGTCTTATTAGAACAATTGAGACTCTTAAGAAGTAAAAACCAGGAAATATTTCTTAACAGATGATACAGTATAGATAATATGGAAAGTAAGGTCTTTTTCTAAAAGGGTTTGCATATTGGCATAATATTGGCATTCCTTTGTTTGTGTTTAATGGATCAGTTAACGTAGTTTCATCACAATTAGTTTTAGACCTTTTTCTTGAAAGGTCTTTTATTCTACTTTTTTTAAATTTCATTGAAACAATAATATGTTAATGACTTTTAGAATGGGCAAGTGGTTATTATTTTTCTCGAAATCAAGGAAAAATTGGTATATTTAGTTTTAGCTCTCTCATCTGGTTATCTTTCAGTTTAGTTACAGATAGACAAATGTAAACATTTCTTACTATATGAATTCTTTCTAATAAAAATCACTAACAGTATTTGAAAAATGAGATGGTAATGAGAGGAAGTGTAACTGGACAAGGGAGAAAAAGGAGACGAAGGAAGTCATGCAGGTGCCAACAAGGACTTAATTTACCAGGCAGACATTTACACGTTCCAGAGGTCTACAACTAGTTGTAGTTCCTGCTCCTTAGCTGTCAATTTTCTGTTTAATAGCAAATGTAAGGTTCCCCCAAACCTCAATCACATACAGTTTCCCGAAGATAGGCTCCAGCATGAGTCCAAAAGCTCAGAAGACAAAATCTCTGGTCCCAATGACCAACCTAGATTGGATCCTGTTAGTATCTCAGTTTAATGGTATGTTTGCAGACTGGGATTGATTTAATTTTTAAAAGTGGTTTTTCATTAAGTGATGCAAAAACATGATAATTTCATAAGTCTTCAGCATTCTGTTTTCTATTCCATTTCAGAAGGAAGAGGGAAGTAAAAATGTGCGCTTGGGTGCACTAATTGGTTTGCTAGTAGAAGAAGGACAAGACTGGAAGCAAGTTGATATACCAAGTGATGCACCCTCTGAGCCTGTGACATCATCAGCATCAACAGCCTCTTCCCCAACTCTCACATTAGCTCCTAAAATAGAACAGCACCATGGAAAAGGACAGTAAGTCTCTGGGTATCTCATGAACTGATGTATTTCACTACATATTTCTACTGAGTCTTCCGTAGAATTTTATATTCGTGTGAGAAACCAGATTGCTCCTGATGCATAAAAATCCATATCTTAATATCCTATTCTAAAAGTTGCAGAATAATCAGGAAATAGAGTTTATTTCTTAGCCTAACCTCTCACAGCAATTTGTACTTTGTATTCTAATAATAGAGTTTATGCGAGTGCACCAAGACAAATTCCTTGTGTGTCCAAACACACTTGGCCAATAAAGAATTCTATTCTATTCTATAATAGAATTTATGGAAACCTCAAAAATTCTAATTTCAGTCCATTTATTCTTAGTGATACTAGCAGTGCTATAGTAGTAACTACAGCTCTAAAAATTATACTTCTCTGTGCATTATCCATGGTATAGAAATAGTAAATGAAATAAGTGGAAATACAAGCCTTTACGTCAATACATTTTTGGTGGAAAACTTTATTTATTTACAGTGTTTGTAGAACACTGACTCCAAGAAACTAACTGCCAAAACTGTTATATTGCTATATCAATAGTCAACTTGATGTATCCATACAAATCCATACAATCCCCAAAACAATAATAAAATATTCCAGCAGCACAAATCTACCCCCTAGTGTGTCAATTTTATTGTTGTGTGTTAGATATCAAAGGCCTCAAAATGTTCAGTCATGACTGCCATACAAAATTCAGCAAGCGGTAGCATTTTTATCTCCAAGGCAAGGTGTTCCATATCAGGTGCATAGATGCAATAAATCTTTTCCTATATAATTTACTATTGATGTATTGGTTGTCTTAACATTTCAGTGAATGGCAATATAAGAATGGTATTTTTTAAAAAACTAAATAGACCAGGCTGTGGACAAGGTAAATTAAAACATGGCTAATGTGATGACTCCAGAGAGTTAAAAAAAAGTACCTAATATTTTATCCTACACACTTCTGATCCCCATTGCTTAATTCTTTCTTAATTTTAATCCCAATTTGATATTTTTCCATTTAGTTAAAAATGCTAATAAGTTTCAGCTTTTGGCTAAATTAGTATCTTTTTTTTAAGTTGCCAGAGAATAGTTTATTAAAGGGTTTATTAAAGGGTGAAATGGATAAAGTTTTTTATCATTTGTAGGTAATTCCTTTTGAATATGTAAAGGAGGAAACATTAATAATTGGAGCAAATTGTTATCAGTTCAAGAATCATTACCTTAAAAGCAAATATAACATACTTACAATAAAGCAGCATTTTCTTTGAAGATGTGTTAAACTGTCTTACCATCCTGATAATTATCATGCTGGCCAGAGCTAATAGATGTGTTGTATACCAACACATCTGGAAAGTACCAGATTTTGAGGGGGGGGGGTTAGTTTGTGACTGCAAAGTGTTGTTAAATATGTTTCTTGTTGGCTACTGCTTCTCTAGATAAATTATTATTACTTTTTAGAGGTTATTGTGGAAGACTTCAGTATCACTTTAATATTCAGAATTGTTTTGTCATTTAAATTTTAGAAAAAAATTAAATATGGTATATAAAAATATATATATTTATTTAATAAATGCTGTGTTACTTTTTTTGTATTTACCCTTTTAATACAGTTGTACCTTTGCTTTTTAGGTTTCGCTTAAGTCCTGCTGCCCGTAATATTTTGGAGACACATGGACTTGATGCAAGTCATTGCACACCCTCGGGACCTCGAGGAATTTTCACAAAAGAGTATGTGAAATGTGAACTTTTTCTTTATATATCATATTCTATAAAATTTATTCCTTCTAATTTTTGTAAGAATTAACTATACCAGTTGATACCTTACTTTCCTAGCAAATGGAACTGTGTATTAGTTGTAATAAGGTCAAAACCAGAAAGGAATATGGGGATGAAGGAATTAGTTTATCAGTTGAAACTATGAAGACAGGGATATAGAAGGGCCATGACAGTATTTTAAGTTACACACTGAGTAAAACCTTATGGTGAATCACATGGGTACAGAAATAATAGAATCTAAATGGAAAAGAAAGGGGAAGAAAGAGAAAGGAAGAGCCAGTGTTTTTCAAACTTGACATCTTTAAGATGCAAGAGTAAGACCTAAACAGTTTACAGAGCTCAGCAACTACTGTACCATGCCAAAATTAAGTTTAACCAGTTGTGGGTTCCTACTGGTTCGCCCCAGTTCGGGCGAACCAGTAGCAGCGGCGGTGGGAGGTTCCACCCGCCCATTCGGACATCATCAAATACGCTCTGCGCATGCACAGAAGTTTCTGCACAAGTGAATCAAGCATGTGTGCACAAGTGAACTGGTAGCAAAGGTAAGTGAAACCCACCACTGAGTTTAACAGAGGTTTGGCAGAATTCAGGGAATAGAAGAAAAAGATCATCAAAGAGATGGATGCTCTTTGTGGACTGTTCAAGTCCACAAATCAAGTGGACTGTTGCAATGTATTTGGAAGAGCAAGAGTTATTACCAGGGACAAGCAGGCATCTTCCAATACAGTCACCAAAGGTCAGGTCTGAGTCAGTGACATCAGACTAAAGTCATACAGAATAAAGAAATTACGCAAACATTTAAAGCAGCTGATTTTTGTTGGAAAACGGAAACTACAAGATTGAACCATACAGACTTCTCTTTCACAAGGACCCAAAGTTTTTCTTCCATCCAGCTCCTCAATGGCTGCCACAATTGTGAAAATGCTATGCTTTGAAAGGTGTTAAATCAGTTCAGTTTCTGATTCTGTTTATAGAATGGTGGGGCCATTTACACAACGAAGCGATCCTACTAGGATTGCGTTGCTCCTACTTGCACTGAAATTAATTGAAAGATACTTTGGAATGATGGAGCTTGTATGGAGCTGTATATCATACAGACTCCTTGGTAATAAAAGATTTTAGATCTTAAGCAAGAATCCTTAGCCAGCATTTTCTAAATCAGTTACA
Organism: Ptyas mucosa; assembly: GCA_012654045.1. Taxonomy (NCBI): domain Eukaryota; kingdom Metazoa; phylum Chordata; class Lepidosauria; order Squamata; family Colubridae; genus Ptyas; species Ptyas mucosa. Next base: position 25,931,506 of record WNWU01000001.1, read on the forward strand.
GTAATTGAGATTGCTACGCTTAGATTTATGAGTGATTGTTTCATAACTTTTTCTTTCTATTAATAAATGAATTGCCTTTCGTAAAAGAGCACTTAAATATTGCTAACTTCTCAGAGATAATGGGAAGCCATCCGCTAAGACAGCGCCAATACTGAAACGGCATAGTAGATCTTTGTATTAAAAATGAATAAACACAACCTCTATTTTGTTCCTGTTGTGACCCGATTTAGACGGAAGAGTAAACTGAATACATAATACCTCACATGTAACAGTAATTATGAGGAATCTTAGTAATTGTAAAAAAGTAAATGTAATTTATAATATATAATTAATTCATGGCAAACATCTGTAGATTACTGAGATGCTTACAGGAATTAATTTTGGAATTAATTGGAATTTCCTGAGATAGATAGATAGATAGATAGATAGATAGATAGATAGATAGATAGATAGATAGATAGATA
>WNWU01000001.1:25936659-26090700 GCA_012654045.1 Ptyas mucosa
CACAACACCCCTTTTTGGCCTCAGATCCCAAAATAGCGCTGGGGAGGAAAAAAAGCCTCACTTCCCAAAACAGGGCTGGGAGAGGAATCTCTGGAGATCTGGGAAGGCACAGGCAGCAGAAAGTGAGGAGAAAGGTAGCCCCCCCCCCCCCCGTGCTTGCGCGCAAGTCCTCTGCTTGCAAGGCAGGGACCCGAAAATCAGCTGGCTGGGGGAAAGTGTGCATGCATACGCAGTGGAGCTGAGCTGTGTAATGGCTTGTGGGCCCGCAGAGAGGGGTCCGCGTGCCACCTGTAGCACGCATGCCATAGGTTTCCCATTATGGCCCTATACCATTTCAGACAGGTGGCTGTCTTTTCTTTCTCTAATGATGAATCCTCTACAACTTCTGTACTTCCTACCAGCATTCCAGCATTCCTGCCTTATTTTGTGGCAATATAGACTTCCAAATGCATCAATCAAATTATTGAATATCCAGTTCTAGAAACTGCTAATAAATACAAAGTTACCGTCATTATACCTTAGTGCAGAGTTCCCCAACCTTTCTGACTTTGTGAACTGATGGGAGGGAAAGAGAGGATGATTCCATGCAAGCAACCAACAAGTGCATACAGCTCCATTTCCTTGAGCAGTAGGCAGGCATGCACACTGCTCACGCAAATGAAGCACACATACATGCGCTCACCCTCTGCTGACACAAGTGGGGATGCATGTGCTCGCCTGTTGCTTCCATGGCCCTGATCCAAATGACTTATGGCCCAGTAGTGGGCTGTAGCCCGGGGGTTGGGGATTCCTGCCTTAGTGTATAATATATGAATCCAGTTTATGAGGTTCATTCAGCCTAACAAGGTTACTTTTAATGGGATAATTTAAAGTGTAGTTTATTTTTGCAAAGATTTCCTTAGAACCTAAGCACAACAAATGTAGTCTGTGTCTGGTCCATTCTTCCAAAATTTAAAAATTCATCAATAATTGGCCATTACCTTTCTAAATATTACCAAGACCAAATGGCTGTGAGTGTTTCAGCTATCCAGATCTGGCAGTATTTCATCATTGACCTTGGATGGGGTTGCACTTACCCTTCAAGGTTGGTGTGCAATCTGGAAATCTTCCTGGATTAGCAACTTCTGTTTGAGAGTTGCACTTTTTTCTAGATTGGGCCTGGATTGGTGGGCTTTAGGTAGTCTCTCATGCCCTAGTCGCCTCATAGCTTGATTACTGCCACACGTTCAACATGGAGCTGCCCTTGAAACTTCTACTGGTACATAGTGCAGCAGTTGCAAACAGTGATGTGCATTTCTTAGTGTGCCATGTAACATCTCTGCTTCACAAGTTGTACTGTTTACTAGTTTGTTTCTGGGCGTGATAGTTACCTGTAAAAGCCTTCATGGCCTAAGGCCTGGCTGCTTCTTGAACTGCCTGTCTCCCATAGTATCTATCATAGTATCTGCCTAGCCAACTTGATTTTCAAGCATTGGCACAATCCAGGTTCGCTCAATTAAACAACACCATTTCTCCAGGACCTCAGAAACATGCCTTCTCTGTAGCAGTGCCTTTCTCTCTAGAACAAAGAGGAACAAAATTCCCTTCGAGATCCAGATGGCCCACACTCTGCTGCTACCATGTTTCCCTGAAAATAAGACCCTGTCTTATATTTTTTGGACCCCGAAATAAGGGCTTGGTCTTATTTTTGGGGAGATCTCATTTTCTGGGGACACATGGAACAAGACAGGGCTCCTCTTGCCGTCTTACCTGATTTCCAGCTTTGTCTCCCTAATCCTAACCACAGGAAATGGCAGGGACCAGCTGCGCATGAGTTTAAATATTTTCAGGGAGCGCTTATTTTCAGGGGGGCTTATTTTAGCGCATGAGCTCAAAAGCCCGATTGGGCTTATTATCAGGGGATGTCTTATTTTTGGGGAAACAAGGTAGAGCTATGAAGACCTGGTTCTTCACCTTGGTGAGAAAGAATGAGACTCTTGCTTTGTTCCATCCAGTCTGTCATTCTTGCCATTTTTTATTGTGTTACTGTAATTTCTTTGTCGTAACCTCCTCAGAATCATTGGGAGTCGGGCTGCATACATGTTTAATATATAATAATCAATGGTCAATAAACAACAATAATAAAATATTCATTTTATGGATAAATAATACAATAATATAAATGTAATACAATTATTTATTAAACTTGTATGCTATCTGACTACCAATGACTTTCAGTAATATAATTTATTGTATAATATATCTAAGTGCTCATCTGGAAACCAGGAGACTGTAAGTTATAGTTCCATTTTAGGCATGAGTGCCTGCTGGGTGGCCTTGGGCAGTCACTCTGTCTCGATCCAATCCACCTTACAATGTTGTTGTTGGGTATTGGAGGTCAAATAAGAATATTAAATATGTTGAGTTATATATAAAAATAATAAAGGTAGATTATAAATAAATATTGTAAACTTGAAATGCACAGGGGGACAATTACTCTGCTTTTCAAAATATAGTAGGATGAAATGTCACTGCAATCCTAATAGCTATGCTCTATTTTCAATTTTATCTTCCTAGACAGCACCATAAACCCAACTCATATTCTAATTTCAGACATGGTAAAGTCTGCAGTCTGTGACTGTGTACTGTGTTGACATGGGAGAGGATTTAAGAATAGTCCTGTCAGGGAAACTTTGGCATTTCATATAGTGAAATAGTATGTATTGTCCAGTATTTTTCAAACTTGGCAACTTTACAATGCATGAACTTCAACTTTCAGAATTCTGCAGCCAGCATACTATCTCTGAAATTCTGTGAGCTGAAGTCTACATATCTTAAAGTTGTCAAGTGTGAAAAACACTGCTGTAGTCCAAACAGTTTGGTTTACAACTTAAAACTATTGTCCTATAAATGAATACTTAATAATGAGACCTATAAATTGCTTGGTAAATAATCTCCAGTAACAGGACTGATTTTGGAGTGGATTTTTGTTGTGCTTTGTTATTGGTCCTGTCGTTCAGTCGCTAAGTCATGTCTGACTGTTTACGACCCCATAGACCAGAGCACACCAGGCCTTTGTGCTTTGCAGAGGTTGTTTTATAGATTTATTTGCACTTCATTAGATTTGAAGTGTGTCTTAAACCTTTCCACTTGTGTCTTTGAATTGACAGGGATGCCCTCAAGCTTTTAGAGCAGAAGCAGAAGCCTGTGGAAGCAAAACCCATGGTTTCTTCGCTTCCCCTACACCAAGCTGGAATGCCTTTGTCTGCACCATCAGCAAGCGTGCCCATTAGTGCTTCACGTCCTCCAGTTACCCCTGTGTCTGTTCCTGGCCGGCCAGCTTCTATGGTATTAACTTTCTCAGATTTATAGCTACGCTAAGATCACTGCATCACATTATGTAAAAATAAATGATAGAGTTATACCAGGAGGGTTTTAGAATTCAATTTAGAGTTTTATTTATTTATGCAACTTAAGGATACACCGATCTGTTATGATTCTGGGTGGACTTCAGTGGGAATTGTAATGAATATTTATACATGCCTTGTAGTTTATATGCCCATGTAGAATGTTCATTTTGATTTAAGAAAGCTATAATTGGCATTATAGTTATTTAGAAAACATTATACATTAAAACCCAGTTTTTCCACCACTAAACGTTATGATTTAAAGGATGTCCTTTATTGTCATGATCCTATTCCATGGAAATCATCTTTCTTCCTTTAATTTAATATGTAAAATGTGTTTTTATTGCAAGAGTCCGTTCACTGAAATCCCTGCTAGCGACACAAGAAGAGTTATTGCTAAGAAACTAACAGAATCAAAGACCACGGTACCTCATGCATATGCATCGGCTGATTGTGACCTTGGTGCTATACTAAATCTAAGGCAAGAGCTGGCAAAAGGTAAAACTCTTTCCTATTTTTTAAAACCAAGTATTAAAATTCTGATCTGTCTACTCAGCTATGCAGCATTTACTGCAGGGCGTCTCGAGCTTTTCTGAAAAGAATCAAAATGCCTGTCAAAATTCTGCCTTTGATCTTACATGCAGATGAGTATTTTGTTTGCATGTGTGACATCTCTTGTAATCCAACATTTAGCATGGATAGTTGTTAATTGGTTTTGATGACAACTGTCCCGCTGTTATTGTTGCAGAGGATTTCTACTTAATTTATTATTTTTTGCTTAAGAGTTAAGCAATTGTACACCTACCCACAAAAAGAATCTGCAAATTCCACTATAAACCTATTCACTTGAATGGTTTTACATTTTGAATGAAGCATTTGAAGGTTACCGCTTAATTAGCAGCCTTAGGAGGTGCAGAGGGCAAATTCTTTCATTAGTATTCTAAACAGGTACGATTATTTAAATCATGATGTTTTTCCACTTCAGCCAGCCCTGGTGAGCTTTATGTTGGTTTTTTGAATACTTTTTACTCAGTAACGCTGCAACTGATGGGGGGGGGGGGGGGGGGAGATAGAATTCCAGCTTTTAGTTTTGCCAACAAGCGATTTCTGTTGTTACGTATTGCTTTGCATAGAGTTTTGAATATGTGTGCCATATTTTTTCCTTAATCCTGGTAAACTATACTCATTACAGCAATTTGGAAGAAAGATACCAAAATTCAGAGTTAATTGTTGGTTATATTTTTCTAGAATTTAGATTTTTCCTTAAACATATATGGAAAACTTTATACATAATGAACTTATACAGTATCTTATAGAACAGACACTGTTCTCAGTTCAATTATTGGTTTGGAGGAATTTTAACTGGTTTCAAAATATTATTGATTTAAATTTAGAACCAGAGAAACCACAGACTATCCACTGTTTTCCAAACAGTTAGCTCTGCTTCTTTCCACGTCATATTCTTTGCCTAAGTATGATAGGTCTGCATAAAAAAAAGGTGATAACCATTCATTAAGATATACTGCAAGTATTGTCATGTAGATTTATTTTTAAAGATATCTATTTTTCTTTGTATGATATGGTATCGTGTTCTAAAGTAAAGTTTTCCCTTAGTTTCAAAAGTATTTTACCATGCTGATGTGACATTTAAAAGAGAGAGTTTGTTTAAACCTACTTTCTTATATTGGACTAATGAACAACAAAAGCAGAATAAAAACGGTATTAGCAATATAATAATGCAAAAGAAAAATAGAAAGCTAAGCTAAGTTATAAAGAGAACATTCAGAATGCTTGCTATATTGCTCAAAAATTTCCTTGCCTCTTTCAAAGATTGACAGCCAACAATCTACATCTGCATTTCACATGTATAATTCTTTTATCCACCCCCTATGCCACAAATATATACAGTACATCTTGAAATCTTGATAATGTCCAAGCACTGGGGAAAAGCCAGGACAAACATATGCCTCTTTAATGCACAGCTGTCATCCAAAGTCAAATTCACAACTGAATTGGTTTAAATCCAAAATGTGACAGTAATGGGATAGTCCAAACCCTACTAGTTAATATTCCAACTCATGAGTTTCATCTTAGCAAGACAGTTGCTCTGTTATTTATTATTCTCTGAGGTCTGAATAATATTTTTATTGTTGTAATGACCTCATTTAAGATCACAGGGAATGGAATATTGTAGTATTTAAAGCAACCTTCCAACTGGTTTCAGTGGAAAGGAAATTAATCTCATTTGATGAAATGAACTGTGGCTCACAAAAGTGCTTTTTAATAACATTTCTTAGTTGTACTGCCAGAATCCTTCTTATAGGTTGCATTGGTAAGTAGTAAATTGGTAGGGTCAAGTTGGAGTCAGGTGGGACTGAAATCAAATCAAATAATATCAGTTTCATCAATTTCCTATTAAGAGAAAGGCTGTTGGCTTAGGAGCCATGATTGATTCTTCCATAACTTCCATCCATTATGGAATTTCCAGAAGTAGCAATAACATCTGGACCTGATAGACTGTATAACAAATGCTTGCGCTGAATAAAATGCCAAGAAGCACTCTGCAGGAAAACTGATTTATTTTTTCATTCTGCAAAAGGTGTTTAAAGGCCCAGTTAAATCTAAAATAATAGTACTAGCAAAGGCCCAGATAGATTTGCCTGCATTTTCAAAATTGGGAAAAATCCCAAAATATAATATTTTAGTAATTATTGAGGCTAGGCTGTTTCGTAGGATTTCACTATGGTCAAATAATGATTCTTTTGCTGAGGAAAGGTGAATACATAAGTTCTTGATTTCATTTAGTGATCAAAGCTTGGATAACTGCCTAGCGATAAGTCTGAAAGTGTGAGAACCTAAAATCACTTTCTATATCTGTCTATAAAGAATAACATATTATCTGCATGTGGTAGAATATAATTCTCCAATTCTTTCATAGTTTCACTTTTCAGTTTTTCAAACAGTAACAAGCAAAAGAGAAAAAAGAAAAAAATCTGAACAACTAGGCATATCAACTGTTTATCAAGTATTGATATATGAAACTTTCCAATTTAAGTATCATTAATTGAGTGTCAATTCCACTTTGATTGGTGTGCTTTTTCTGTTTGTTGTATATAGTTTGGATCATGTGCTTGACTGGATGATAGATCATATACAGATGCATTCATCTGTTAAAGGGACTGTTAATGTTCAAAGTCACTAAAAAGTTTATTGGTCACGAGAGACCTTCACTCACCAACCAACTCCTGGGTTCAAAACTTATGCAGACTACAAATACAGCCAGGCAATTCCTCTTCTGAATTTTTCACCAAAGAAGGCTTGATGGGACATGGGGTCAAATATCTGCAAAACAACCCTGATCAGTATATTGGCATTGATCTCCCAAAGCCCAAAGAATCCAACCAACAAGATGTACAGTTTTAATTCAATCAACAATGTCTGGTATTTAAAACAGAAATAACATTCACCCAGTTTTTCTTGTAAAGATACTGATTTGTTTGAACCTAGCCATTACACTGAGCACCAAATAATTGAGGCCTTAGAACTATGGTGCTGGAGAAGACTCCTGCAAGTTGCTTGGACTGCAAGGCAATCAAACCAGTCAGTCCTAGAGGAGATCAATCCTGACTGTTCTTTAGAAGGCCAGATCCTGAAGATGAAACTCAAATACTTTGGCCACCTAATGAGAAGGAAGGGCTTACTGGAGAAGAGCCTAATGATGGGAACGATTGAGGACAAAAGAAGAAGCGGATGGCAGAGAATGAGGTGGCTGGATGGAGTCACTGAAGCAGTCAGTGTGAGCTTAAATGGACTCCAGAGGATGGTAGAGGACAGGGAGGCCTGGAGGAACATTGTCCATGTGGTTGCCATTTCAGCCATTAAACTGAATTGTTGACTTTTGTACATTCAGATACTAACCACCTGTATTTGTGGTTGCAGCATCATTTTAAGATGGTAAGAATTGCTATAGTGAAGAAGTATGTTAACAATAAAACAATATCACATGCTGTAAAATGATTGTGTAATACAGAAAAAGGGATCAGTGACTGATCTCTATTCAGCTAAAGAAAATAAACTTATTACTGTCTCAAAATTTAGAACTACCAAGAATCAGTGTGCATCATCAAGCTAACTATTAACCAAGAAGAAATGGTTTTATGATAGTTAAATCTTTTAGATTTTGCAGCTTGCGGTAAAGTTCCTTTCTACTCTCTGTTACTGTTAACCGGATTTTAAGGATTTGTGGATGGCTTTATGTCATTTAAATAGCAGTAGCCCCAAGGGCATCACAGACTGAGATGTCACCTACTTATGACTGAACAGATATAAACAATCATTTTGATTCTTCCACTTCATGCCTGACAGGATTTATAGTGCCTCTTTTGGAGCTTATTTTCAGACGTAAGAATAGAATTGGAAGTAATGGAAGATTGATACATGAACGTTACAAATTATAAAATGTTATAATGCATATTTTTCATTCACTGATTACTTACTTGCTTTGTTTCTCTTCTTAAAATTCTGAATTATAACAATAATTTATGAATGAGTGTATGAATCATATCCTAATGTTACTAAAAATAACAACTTCAGCTTCATTATGCAGATCTGCACACAATATAGTTCTATTAATTTCTGTTCAATTATGTCTAATTATTATAAAGTTTCAATATTATGTGCTCACAAAATTATGTTTGCACATCAGCTATGTTTCAGTACATAACATTCAAAGGGATTTTATGTTCTATTTTGGTAGTATTCTTTGCTTCCATTATATTTTGTTTAATTTCATTTAATTTTATTTATATGCTGTCATGCTCTGGGTGATTTACAAAGAGTAAGAGTGGGTATTTAAAATATTAAAAACAATAACAACAAGAAGTATCAGGTTGTTATATTTTTTAAAAAATCACACAACACACACACATGTATGTATGCATATAGATTTTTATTTCATTTTTATTTCATCCTACAGTAATGATATCCCCCCCAAAAAAGTGAGTTTAAGCCACGGTTGCTTGCATGAAAATAGATGTTAAGATTGATTCTTGGAGGCTTGACATGTTATTAACCATGGCTTGAAGAAACATTATTTGAAATGAAATAGATAATCTATACATTCCACAAAAATGTACATCGACATGAATGTGATTTTGCATTTAATGTGGGAGATTGGATCCCCCTGCCTTGGATAATCTATTAATTCAAAGTTTTACTTTATGTGATTTAATTCTGTAATGAAATTTTCTACAGTATGCTTGGACAATCTCACAGAGATTGCTTGGTCCTTACATGGGAAAATACCAGGTATCAAGTAAAGTGGAAAGTTTAAAAAACCTATTGAAGCAGGTAATAACAGGCTCTTTCTGCATTGCTCATAGGTGTAGATATAAAGAGGCTAGCCTTGTTAGAGGGAAGATAATTACAAAGCAATGAACAAATAAGCATGGCTCAGTGGCTAAGACGCTGAGCTTGTCAATCGAAAAGTCAGCAGTTCAGCGGTTCGAATCCCTAGTGCCATGTAACAGGTTGAGCTCCCGTTACTTGTCTCAGCTTCTACCAACCTAGCAGTTCAAAAGCACGTAAAAAATGCAAGTAGAAAAATAGGGACCACCTTTGGTGGGAAGGTAACAGCGTTCCGTGCGCCTTTGGCGTTTAGTCATGCCGGCCACATGACTACAGAGATGTCTTCGGACAGTGCTGGCTCTTCGACTTTGAAACGGAGATAAGCACTGGCCCCTTGAGTCAGGAACGACTGGCACATATGTGTGAGGGGAACCTTTACCTTTAAGCCCATATAAAGGTACAGATTTACAAAAGCAATCACCTCCCTAATTGAGATGAAAATAAAAAGAGGAGGAGGGGGGATATATTCAGATTTGCAAAACTCTGTTACTATAGTCATTCTGATAAAAGTAATTTTAGGCCTTTGCAGTGTCTGTTTCTTGATCCAGTCTACCTTGTAGGGCTCATGAAATCACGATGAGTGGGACTCAGCCCCAAAGGAAATTTGTGTTATGGCACAAATACCTTTTGAATTTCAAATTTGTGATACTGTGAAAATGCTGCTGCGATGATAAATAATTGTAATGTTTTAACCATATGATTTTCCATGTCTAGAACGCTAGTTTTCCTATTAAATTATTCCTTATAATTTATTTCTCTTTCACACAGATGATGTTAAAGTATCTATAAATGACTTTATTATCAAGGCAACTGCAGTGACCCTGAAAGTAAGTAAATCAGTCCTTCAAAATATACACACCTGATTCCTGCCACCTTAACTATTTCTTATACCTGTATTTTTGGGGGATTGTGTTCCAGACAAGGAAAAGATGTTTCTTAAAGATGCTGTAACAGATACAGTGAATGCCAAGCCAAATACAAAGCACCTTTAAATAACTCCTGCCTTGGAGAAAAATTGAACAAAATACTGTATGTTAAGCAAATACATCTATAAGGCTTTTCTTTTTTGTGCATTTGCAAGATGGTTTTCAACAATATTTTATAAAATATAGTGCGATTTGAGATTATTGTTATAATTCCTCTTATTAAATATTATGGATTATGGACACTGATATTGGTGATCGCTGGCACTGTAGTATCTTTTCTACAATATCCTTCAAGTAATGGCAAGTTTAAGTTAAATAGATAATTCATTTTATTGTTTTCCAACTATTGTACTGTATAATATCTACCTATAAAGATTTATATCCTTTGGTTCAGTGAATTTGTTTCTACTGATAAGGGATATGGTCCCTAGAGAAAGAAACAAATATTCCTTCCAAAATTTCATTTTAATATTAAATTAGTTAATATTAATTAGTTAATATTCTAGGATTTCCAAGCCATTTTTTTGTTGTTAGTTGCGAAGTCGTGTCCGACCCATCACAACCCCATGGATAACTTTCCTTCAGGCCTTCCTGTCCTCTACCATCCCGTGGAGATAATTTAAGTTCACGCCTACTGCTTCAGTGACTCCATCCAGCCACCTCATTCTCTGTCGTCCCGTTCTTCTTTTGCCCTCAATTGTTCCCAGCATTAGGCTCTTCTTTGAGTCCTTCCTTCTCATTAAGTAGCCAAAGTATTTCAGTTTCATCTTTAGGATCTGGCCTTCTAAAGAGCAGTTAGGGTTGATCTCCTCTAGGACTGACTGGTTTGATCACCTTGCAGTCCAAGAGACTCTTAAAGGAGTCTTCTTCAGCACCATAGTTCAAAGGCCTCAATTCTTTGGTGCTCAGCCTTCCTTATGGTCCAACTTTCACAACAATACATTGCAACTGGGAAAACCATAGCCTTGACTATACACACTTTTGTTGGCAGGGTGATGTCTCTGCTTTTTAGTATGCTATCTAACTTTGCCATAGCTTTCCTCCCCAGGAGGAAGCATCTTTTAATTTCTTGACTGTAGTGTAGTCCCCATGTGCAGTGATCTTGGAGCCCAGGAAAATAAAATCTGTCACTACTTCCATTTCTTCCCCATCTATTTGCCAGGCTTTGAGAAGTCCGGGAGCCATGATCTTAGATCCAAGCCATTACATCTATATTAGTATTTAGTGTATATATTTGTTTGATATTCACTTGTATCTAAGTTCAGTTCAAGATCCAATGTGTTTAGTTGGCGTTTATGAAGAAAATAGGCTAAACCCTTAAAAGGATTTGTTTCCATAAGTATAATAAAAAAAACTTAATACTGACTTTCCACTAATTCCCATTTTTTCTAACCCATCATTGACATTGATTTTTACAGTTTATTTTAGAATTTCCTAGTTCATAAGGATCTTTCAGTAGTGTACCACTTATGTTGAATTTGATCTTTTATGTGGATAGTAGAAAATACTATTTATAACTGCTAAGATACAGGATGTAATCATAAAACAAGATGCAATGTTTCAACTTTTCAAATAGTTGTGTGGGGGTTTGCTTGCTTTTTCCACAGCTGCTCATAGACTGTGAAAATCAATTCTGAATATTGTGGGAGACTTCTATGCAGCATACATTATGCGGTGTGAAAAATTGCAACCGAAAAGAGAAATTGGCAGTGGCAGTTTGTCAGTGCATACATTGGTGTGATTAAGGCCTGTATGGCTCTCATCTAATCAGTGTAGGCTAACGTTTATTAGGAGAATTCTACAAATTGAATTGAAGAGTCAGATCTGCTTGTTTTTAAAATTAGCAGCTTATTTCATTATTCCAGTGAAAGCTCGGAATATTGAAAGGGAAAAACCTTTAAATAACCCAAACTGAATTTTAAAATGTTAAGAGTTGACTTTTGAAATTAAGTTTTCAAATAAAACAGGTCTAATTGGTTCGCCTTTCAATATGGTTATGTGACTCCACCCCCCCCCACGCCTTTTAATTTAAAAAAAAATATTTAGCTCTTTTCTCTTCTGATTTAAATGGGAACAGAAATCCTATAAATCTTCTGTTATGTTTTTGGGCAGAATGTCACAGTTCTTTACTAGCAAGGAATAAAATGAGAGTTGCCCTCCAACAAGTTTGAATTCTGTTAATAATGTAATCCAGAAACTGCATAAGCCCATCTATCGTGTGGTTGCCTACAGCTGTAATTGCCTATGACCATAATTTGCATTCATCTTTTGTGACAAAATTGATATACACTAATAAGATAAGTCTATTTTTAGAGTCATTTGGCCTTTTTCTTGCTATTATTAACTTGATCTTGCTCAAGGCAGATCATTTCCCATATGTTATTGCTTCTATCACCACAATTCTAAAAGGCTTTTTAAAACTTCATAATTGGTTTCCAATGCTATTTTGTAACATCTGTGCCTCCCTCTGTTTCTGTTTCTTCCAGCAAATGCCAGATGTGAACGTGACCTGGAATGGAGAAGGCCCCCAGCAGCTGCAATCAATAGACATTTCTATAGTTACGGCAACTGACCAAGGTTTTATTACACCTATCATAAAGGATGCTGCATCCAAGGGAATTCAGGAAATTGCTGCTTCTGCAGAGGTGTGTCTTCAAATATCTAGACCCCTTTTAGACCAAAAATTGAATTATATGGTTTCTAAGAAAACATCCGCTGTTCCTTTGATTAGGTCTTTTTGGCTGGCTTTAAGATAGAGAACAAGATTGATTTACAAAGATTACAAATCTTGAATAGAAGGCAATAACCTCTGTATACTGTTGTGGCAGAGTAACCTATCAATTACTCATTTATGATTCAGGGGGCATTGATCTAATGCTTGTTAATACATGGATATTAGAGACCATTAATAGCCCAATCATCCCTAAACCATCATCTCTCTCCCTGTTTGTTATCTCTCCCATCCATGTTAATGTTTTTATTTTAGTATTATCTAGACATCCTATATTGTCAGATATTAGCATAATAAGTTCATTACCATTGTATTTAAAATTAATAAGATTAATTTTCTGAATATAGATATGAATATTCCTTTTAATATTGGTGTGAGATTTTTGGAGATTTCCCTAAAACTTATAATCAAGGAATATAACCTAGGAAAACGTCTATGGATATTCTCAATCAAAAGGCAACTGGACTTTCTTGTTTTTTCTTTGAAGACATTTCATGTCTCATCCAAGAAGCTTCTTCGGCTCTGACAGGATGTTGAGGAATGGAATCAGAGCTGAAGAAGCTTCTTGGATGAGACGTGAAACATCTTCAAAGAAAAATAAGAAAGTCCAGTTGCCTCTTGAAAAAGCACCTTTGGGACAACCTAGGAAAACTGGGCTTTGCTTTTTCAAAACACCTATTGGGTTCTTGCTAGGCTGAAGAGCATTTGTAGTCTTATGGAATTAAAAATTACAGTGGATACTTTTTGGAAGCATATTTTGTGGGATTTGGCAAAACGTCTGTAAACTTGCAGATTTCACAAAAGACCTTAGAAGATTTAATATTGAAAAATGGATCAGCCATAATAATTTCCTCCTTTTGAAATGAAATATTGTGAATTGTGGCATTACATCTTTATACCTCTAATTTCATGAGTCAAAGGTGATGAGACGTTCCCATTAATTCACATATACAGCTTCTGTATTTTGAACAAAATATTTCAGAAATCAAAAGTTGTTTTATTGTGTGATTGATTGATTGAATCCTTTTACTTTAATTGATATTTAAAAACAATTACAAAGTACATAATGTTTTGTTCTCTCTGTCTATTGTGGCATTAAATTGATTTTGGAACAGATCAGTAAAAGAGCATTTGGATAAAATTGTAAAATCACAATAATGCCTACATCACAAACATTCGGATCAGTGTTTCTTAAAGTGCGGCCCTAGGATACCTGGGAGTCTCCTAAGACCCATCCCGAGTTCCACAAATTCAAAATTATTTGCCAGCCTATGTTGAAAACTACTACAATATTAAAATTCCATCAAACAATAGTAAGAAGTGGTACTGCACCTAATGTAGTAAAAATTTTAATATAGCAAACATTGATGAATGTATCTCATACAAAAAAAAGCTCTTAGCAGCCATACTTTTCTAAAGTGGGAAATGGTCCTGAGAGAAAAAAGTTCAAGAAACACTTATCTAGATACTTCTTAATTGCCATTTATTTGAACCTTTAAAATATCTCCTATAACTATCCTATTTTTAAACATTCAGAAGGCAAGTTCTATTGTTTAATTCTGAAGCATCTAAATATGGTGTATAAAATTACTACATGTCATGATTTTTGATGAGTTTTATTGCCTCCTGGGGGAAATGAATTAACACTGAATTATTCTCACCTGTCTGTTCTGAATCCTGCTGCAAGGCTTACATTTTTCTATGACATTTGCTATGATTTCTGTTGACATTTGGTGGGATTTCCTGTTAATATAAAAATTTATATAATTTATAGTTATAGCAAAGTAATTGCTTTTGAATTTTTGGATTCTGTAAACAAGACAATGATGGATTTTGGATAACCACATATGCTCTCCATAAGGCAACATATGTGGAATTTTAAAAAGCAATTTAAGAACTCTCCATGAAATTTGTCCATATCTCTGCTTTACTGACAGTTCTTTTTCCACATGTGAAACTCATTCCCAGGAGATCCAAATATATGACTTCTTCTAACTGCCTCTCATAGATTGTAGCAACTGTCTGAATGTATCAGAATTTTCTCATAAAATTAGCAACCCAATCAAATGTGCATAAAAGCATGTACTTTGTTGAAAGTCATGATCATTTAAAATAATTTATATTTGGATCTTGCTTCCTTAGGCTTTAGCAAAGAAAGCAAGAGATGGAAAGTTACTTCCAGAAGAATACCAAGGAGGATCTTTGAGGTAATTTAAATACATTTCGGAACAGAATGGCGGGTGTGGGGAGGGCTAGGTGGAGATGTTTGAGATAGTCTTTGTAAATCTCTTAAATCTATGTTTTATAATCCCACTTCCATTATAAGGTCCGTGAACAGAACAATGAATGGGGGTTATTTATTTATAAATAACTACTGCTATATTCACTTCTATTTTTCCTGCTGTATTTTGAGACTGCTGTCAAGTTGTTTCATGAATTTAATTCTGCAGCCTTTCAGTGGATATTCAGCCACTTTAATAATGCTCTATCTAGGTGTATTACGAAATCATAATATCTGCTATTTTATAAAATTTGGAATCTGTTATGGTATTTGGAGTATAGCATTGGATTATTAGAATTGTTACATTCATGAAAATGATTCACTCATAGTAAGCAAGCAAGTCAAAACATTTTTAAGGCTGACCCTAAAAAGAGGCCAAAAGACTTGGCATTTTCATTTATCAGTCCCGAGAATCTGAAATAACACTATGTAGAACTAGTATAACTTGGAGGAATGACATTTATGCTAGATCACTGAATTGGAAACCGGTTAGCTTCAAACTGGAGATAGCCTGAGTAAATTTAATGAATTTAATTAACCCTTAATTCTCCAGGGCCCTTACACAGGACTTACAGTTGAAGTGGTAAAGGGAAATACATTTCTACAGATCTAATCTTGCAAGAATGGAAAACTGTATCCAGCCCATACGTTCGTTACCTCTCGTGCTCAGTAGGTTTGTTGAGGATGGGATCTTAAGGAGAGCAGACATTCCCCCCTCCCCCCTGTTGAATAACCCTTCAACGGTTATTTTTTTGAATAAGATAATAGCTGCAAGCTTTCAAGTGACCAGGAATAACAGGAAGAACTGCTTAGAGGTACAAGGAAAGTAACAAAACGAGAAACTCCTCTTTTGTCAGCATCAACCACATCGTACCTTTCCTAAAAAGATAAATTGTCTTGGACTGTTGCTAAAATGAAACAAGGTGTATGTGGCAGTTTTCCTCCCTTTAGAAAGGAAGGCAGCCCTTTCTAATGGCATCTGATTTCCTTTCCAAACTGACTCAAAATCAGAAATTAGTGTGAGTGTAGTGTTAAGACGAAAAATGTTCCTCTAAAGGAGATCTTCTGTACATATGGACTTTTGGGGGAATGGAATGCTGTTTTGTTTCATATCTTCATATTCTCTAAATCTTGATGGCAAGAATATTGCATATTTGGAAAAATGTCAAAAAAAAAAAGTAACAGCATTTTTATTAGAGTTGCCATGTACAGTTTACAGAAGAGAAGATGGACCTTCCCTGGCAAGGGGAAGATCATAAAACAGATTTGCAGAATGCTTACATAAAAACAATGAAATGAATTTCATTGGTTCCCTATATTTTAGTGCCAATACCATTTTATCAGATTTCCTAGTATTGATTCTGCTGCAATGGAACAAGCAAGGCTGCTTCCGGACACCCTGAAATCCTCCTGATAGGTATTTTTCCTCACCTCATTAGACACCGCTATTGTAAAACCACAATACAACATTGTATCCTTGTAAACAAAAGAATCTTTTTTGCTCAAGCTGTAAAGAAACAGTATAAAACAGTATTAAACTCCCATGCCAGAGTTTAAATCAGATGCATTCAAAATAACTTAGTTTTCAGTGAGTTCAAAATCATATCCAATATTGGTGAGCCTGTATATCATCTGTGCATTTCAAAACCTTTAACCTGTGTGGGAGATGATTGCTTGGTTTGCATTCTGGTGTTAGTACTCGTGGGTTATTTTTTCAAGTGAATATTTTATGTTGAGTCATCTAACAGTACTTCCCAGTTTACTAGGTGGAAGCATGTTTAGAATTCAGGCATTGTTAACTTCAGAACATCTATTTCCTAGAAGATACGCTACTGAGTGTTTGCCATTATCTCTTCAGGGTCCTTTCTACCACCTTGGTTTATCTAAGCTGCAGTCACCATTTTGTCCTCTGAGAAAGACTGTGTTTTTATGTGGCCCTGGGATATTGTTGGAAAAAAAAGTTGTTTTCTGTTTATGTCTGGCCATTTGCCATGTTTTCATTAAAATAATCTCTAAAAATCAGCAGAGCACCTGTTGCCCATTGATGTTCATGGGTCCCAGATTGAGCAGCCAAACAATAGGTGTGAATGGTAAACCTTTGCAAATAAAGGTTTGGCACTTAACACCTTTAACCTGTTTCCATGTCAGCCAAATGTATCTCTTGTAGTGCTATAAGATCTATCATATTATCTATCACCAGTCTGGTTAGGTACTCACATTTATTTCTACTTAAGCCTTCTATGTTTAGTTTCAAAATATGGATCCGGTGTCCAATATATATTTCAGTGAGTCCTTAAAGGACAGTTGTAATCTAATTGCTGCTTCCATAGTTTTGGACCGTGAGGATCCAGTTCGGTCGCTGTGTGTATAGACTTTTAGCTGCTCTGTTAAGACAGAATGTTGTCTAGGATATACCATTGTGGAGGTAGTCTACACTTCATATCCCTGGGGTGATCTCATCGCAGCCACACCAGACACAGTTAGATGGTTAGCTTCCTTTGATATCTATCCCATTGCAATTCTATGACACCATATTATGGTGATCTTCTTATGGTTTTATCTTAATTTAATATTTTATCTCCTATAGAATGTGAATATTGTTCACATTCTCTCCCTCTCCCTCCCTCCCTCCCTCTCTCTCTCTCTGTGCTGATGCTTTATTTAAACTAAAATCATTGTATATCAATGATTGCATGGCTTCTGTAGATGCCATACATTAAATAAATAAAACAGCTAATGACTCAATAGCCATATTTCATCACATGGAATTTTGAACCAGTTCTTACCCCCAAGTACCCCTACTCTCATGTTGATGAAAAGTGAGACTACTTGACTCTTCTGTTCAAAACCAAATTCAAAATCCAGACTTAATCATCACAATGTATTTATTTCTATCTACCTATACTAAACGGTTTCTGAATTATTTTTCCAAAGTGTCTTATTTTTCTATTTCTTGTCCTTTTTCCAACAAAAGCATCTCAGATCTTGGAATGTTCGGTATCAACAGTTTCATTGGCCTTGTAATGCCTCCTCAAGCCTGCATCTTAGCGGTGGGAGGATCTCGGACAGAACTCACTGTTGTGGAGGATGAAGATGGGAATGAGAAGCTTCAACACCACCAGCTCCTAACGATAACTCTGTCAAGTGATGGTCGAGTAATAAATGATGAACTAGCTTCTAAATTTTTAGACACACTCAAGGCAAACTTGGAGAATCCAATGCGTCTTGCTATGTGTTAAAAGATCAAGATTTCATCCTGTGTTTGGCAAAATATTTAAACTGAATTCCAAAAGAAGATAAAAGTCAACTAGGCACAGAAGTTAGGAAAGTATGTATAGTGTGACATGGACAACTTAAACTGCTTATTTATTTAAATAAACTTTAAAGGATGTTTAATGATTTCTATCTCTTGGCTTTTATATGTTGAAGTCCTATTGTGCATGTTACATCTTCAAAACAGGTTCAGAGTCATTTTAGAGTGTATCCTAATATAAATGGGTATTGCCTGTATACCATGTAGAACTCTTGGGTAAGATTGAATAGATGTATAAAAAATACTAAAAGGAAAGAAGACTATCTTTCTTTCAAGCTAAACTTTTATCTAGGCTGCATACAAACTGTCTTTTAAGTCTAACCAGACTGAGATGGCAAAATGTAATTGATCTGAGTCAATAGTGTTGCTGTTTAATTTAAAAAATAGCAGTTAGAATAGGATTCAGCTATAAGAATCAGACTATATGAAGAATTCTCAATACACAATAAATACAGTGACTAATAGTGATAAATAGTTATGAGAAGAAAATACAAGGTGCCAAAATTCAATTACCTAACAATATTAATCATTGGACTTAAAGTACATTCTACATTCTATTCCTGTTAAACATGTTTTCTACCTATGGTTCTTGGTAATATGTATTGTTGTGAGTTTTGAAAACAATGATTTCAGAATAAAATCTGAACTTAGATATTTGCAATGGAACTGGTGGCATTGGATTTTTCTCGTAGCAGTGCTTCCAGCCATAACCTTGGGATATCATATAAAGAAAGTTTGCCCAAATTTCATGGACCCATTCTTCTTCTTCTATATACAGTAGGCTATAACTTTCAGGCTAACTGGATTGCTGCTGCTTGTATGTAAATATGAATGTATTTGTATATTTTCAAATGCAAAAGAGTTCCAATTAGTTCTAATTACCAATATGTCCTATTACCCTTGCATTTATGTGCTAGTTGTTCCTGACTCTAGGGGGCGGTGCTCATCTCGTTTCAAAGCCGAAGAGCCAGCGCTGTCCAAAGACGTCTCCATGGTCATGTGGCCGGCATGACTAAATGCCAAAGGCACACGGAACACTGTTACTTTCCCACCAAATGTGGTCCCTATTATTCTACTTGCATTTTTTACGTGCTTTCAAACTGCTAGGTACATAATACTTCATCCATTTTTCAACCGTATTTGAACATTTAAATATAAGTGATTGTTGTTATATTTTGTTTGAATACACAGAATTAAACTTCAGCTAGGCAGTTCAGTATGGAAAATACTTTTGCTATTCCAAATGTAACTTGTCAGAATGTTCACTGTGTCCATATTTCAAAAGGTGTATTCTTGATATTCAAGGCACCCCATATGGAATTCAAAATTCAATTAAACTTTAAGGGTTAAATGACTTTTAACCTTCACCCCCACCCTCAATCTAGTATGAAATATCTACCACTCAACCTCTGTATCTGCTGAATTTGGAATTGAGACCCATTAACCTTAATAGGATTGTCTTCTGGATAGGTATATACAAGATTGCTCTGCTATTCACAACTGCCAGATTTACTGAAACAATTTCCTCATAAATCTTTTCAGTGACTAGCCATGAGGGGTTTTTTAGCTTTATAATTACATAGTTACTAATGAAATACAATATGTCCTTGCATATTTGCTGCTAAATTTAAACATTCAAGCTCTAATTGAAGTAGCTTCATCTTGGCTACATTGAGATAATATAGTACATTCTGCCTTAAAATTGTACTCTTGTTAAAATTCATCTTGGCAAGGTTTCTGATTCATGGTAGAATAAAAGAAAGTTCACATTACAATAGTTTCTTATGGGCTTAATTAGTTGGCACGCTACAGTTACCACTAGGAGTATTCAGTGCTGCTAGCAAGATTTCATTTAGCGTAGTTATGGTTCGAAAATAGACTCCCAAAGGAGACAGAATCATCCCTGTTTTGGAGAAAAATTATCAAGTTTAAAACAATAACTGTTTAGTAAAGTAGCTTTGCTTTGCCATTGAAAACGTTTTCAATGTTTTAAAAAGATCTTTTTAACATTTATTTTTAATAGGTGTATCCTCTTTTCTCTTTATTGTTTGAAAAAGACTTTCTGTGTCCTAGTTCCATAACAACTGGGCCTATGCAAAATATCTTTGTGACCAAGGCAAATCCTTTGAATAATCAAGTTAAAACTCTCCTCACTAGTTGATACAGCCTACAGCCTCAGGCTGTACCAATTTGTCCTGACTGTAAAGCTAACAAACTACTTTTAGAAATATAATTTATACATTTATAGACATTTGTATACATATCTTCCCTGTACTAGCCCATTTATAGGAATGTTGGGAATTTCAGATATATCTCTGGCATCTTCCTTTTAACATGAAACTATTGTCTGGTTTATAAAGCAAAGCTAAGATACAGTGTGCTTACATTGAATGCGATATTAAAACTAGGTGCATGGGCAAGATTGTAAGCAAATGAGAGAGCGGCATTTGGCAATCAGATATTCCTCAAGGACCATCAGGACATTGCTGGCTTCTTTAGATTATTTGGACTAATGGCTAGTAAAGTTGAGCAGCCATCAAAAGAACAATGAAGGTCTCTGGTTTCAGGGCAATTGGTTTGTTTTCCTTTTACTCTCAGCTCCTGTTTAATCAGGCAGTAGTTTCTTCATACTTCCATTATCATTAATTTTCGGTAGAGGATGAATCAGTGCAGCCATTACTGTGTCTGCTTCTAGTCATGGACTCATCTGGTTTTCTAGACTCTGTTGCTAGTCATTCACTCTTTATTTTACCAAGAGCCGGGATCTTACAACACAGTGCTGGGATTTCTCTCTTTATCTTCCTGCTCTTGGAATTGATAAGAGTGCCTATTGTGTCAATGATTTAAAACTTTCTCATAGCCTTATTGCAGTTAAAATGTTTCTCATTTCTGCTCCCTGTTGCGTCACTCTGTTTTGAATAGAATTTAACACAGAACTGAGTAACTTCTAGTTACTTTTTAAAACTGAGAAACGGTCTTTTCTGTGTAATTAAATATGCTTCACCGGTACAAGCAAAACAAATGTTTGAAAATAGCAGATCAACTGTAGAAAGTGAAATTATCATTGTTCACTATTATATGTTAATCAGACCACCTACAAACTGGGCACTATATTTTAAGAACAACATAGACAAATGAAAAGTCCCAGAAGACCCAAGATCATAATGGACCTGGAAGATACAACTTAAGAGAATTGGTTAATATTACTGAATATGTTCAGCTTGGAAAAGAGAAGATTGTGGGGAAGCATATTAACTGTTTCCAAGAATCTGAAGGACTGATTTATCTGTTTCCTGGGCTGAGAGGAGGAAGAATAGAAAATTATTTAGCATGGACGTGCACTGCAACTTATTGATAGTGAGGAACAGAGGCTTTCTATGATAACCCTCATAGTATTCAGAGTGAACGATTATCTCATAGTCTCAAGCTTCAGATATTTCTTTGTAGTTCAAATTCCATATAATATTACAGTTAAAAAATATAAAAAGTTGTCTATGCATCTACATATACCTAATAAAATAAGCTATAATTGTTATAATCAGTACACAATATCATTTGGTAACTGTTTCTTGATAGTTGCCTTCAAGCAAAGTCTCAAGTTACATAAGTTATATAAGGAGCAGTGGAAAAGACCAAAGATGCGTGCAAAAGTTTGGAAATATTAGAGCTGTGCAGACATTAGCCTGGGCATGTATGTAGCACCTGTAGGGAGCTCTTTGGAACAGCTGTAGCAACTAATGTGCAATCCTGGGAAAAATTGATTTTCTTTGAGCTGTTTCCAAGAGGTGCCATTTGCATATCCCCATGGCCGTCCAATGTGGATCTCTGCCCACAGGGCTCTATTACCATTTTATTAACAAGGCACTGTCTATGTCAAGGGTGGGAGTGGGAATGTTATGGCTGGAAATAGTGATACAGCTGCTTGGATGAACTGACATGGCTTTACTCACACTGAGCTGGCTCCCCTGGTAGAAGGAGGCTGTGGAGCAAGAGTGATGATCTAATTTGGAAGGTGCCCAGTGGGAAAAATGAAGTCAGAAGGTTATCTTCCATTGCAACTTCATAATAAGCTTGAGCTGCAAGTATAGGCTGGCATTATGTCGAAACCAAACAAGAAGTTTGATTGGTCAGACTTACTCAAAAAATTTGGCATCCATTCACTTCAAGGGGGCAGGGGGTAGCCTCAGCATGAGAAGAACTAATTATTTAACTAATTAGTTTAAGGTCCCTCGCCCAATTAGCAAGCATTTCCCTGCCCCTCCACCACATCTCTGAAGCACAGTCCTAATGTATGTCTGGTCTTTCACAGCAAAATGTTAAGTTTTGGTTTCAGTAATGGAGGGATTAACCCTGCTCCTTTGAAAATGGAATCGCTTCATTTCAGTCTAACAAAAGTTTTCTAATGCAGATGTTTTATGCAAGAAGTATAAGTTTTAGAGGTTTTCTAATAAATGCAGGATCATTTATACAAGAAAACATGATGATAAGGTGGAAGACTCCTGAGATATTAGAGCTAGCTTTTATTTTAAATGGATTGTTGATCATATTTTTGAATGATTTCTATATTTTAAAAATGCCCTTGCATTCCTTAAAGAGTATGAGAAATAAGAACAGAATAAGAATAGGGCGGAACTATTCGTATTTCATCTTGATGATTTGCAAGCAACGTAGCCCATATGAAACCAGTAAAATGAAGTTACTTTCCTGGAGTCTGGAGTTGTGTCTTTCAAATTCATTCAAGAATTTATCATTCTGTTCTGCCCGTTTTGCCCAAGCTTAAATAGCAATTAAGAATGTGATTGTGTGTGTTAACTAGGGAATTTTTCTACATAATGGCTGTATTATTTCAGGAAGGCCAGTAGGTTTTGATCCAACCAGGTAATCATAAATTCCTACATTTCAGCTTAATTTACATTATACATTTATTGTAACCTTGAAAAATGATTATGAGTTGCAGGCATATTTGCAGTTTCAACAATATATCAATAGAAATTGTACTATTGAATAACAGAAAGTCTTCTGAGAAAATAGAAATCAAAGAAGATACATTTTAAATTTGACAGTCTAATTTTTGAATGTTCTATATTCTTCTTAATCATGCTAAATTCTAGCATATGGCACTCATGAACAAACATTGCCTATATTTTATTCCCATGTTGGTGATTGCAAGAGCTATTCAGAAAAAGCATCATGTGATTGCAGCTAATAAATAAGATAATTAGCCCAGTATCTCTTAGACTCTCACAGAGAAAAGCACCTCAGCAATATTGAAGGCAGTTTCTTTTAAAACTTGCTAATGAACAGAATATTTTCTTGTTGACTGATTTTAAATAATTGAATTTAAGCTCTACCAAACATTAAAGTTATACTTTGCCATATTCTAAAAATACGATTACTGTAGGGTACCATTTTAAATGGTTGTTGTGCTTCATTAAAATACCTGCTACTTAAACCTTTGCCCAACTTTGAAAACTATCGAATTCCCAATGTAATGACATACAGTGTATTAATAACATAATATTTTTTAAAAAGAAAGAAAAAAGTTCATTTGCTATTGTTATTAGATTAAACTCTATATATAATCAAAGCAGCAGTGGGATTCAAATCCTGTCTCTACTGCTTCGCTCACCCGCATGCATGATGCTTCTACGCATGCACTGAGACGTCTGTATGGGTAGGCGGAGCTTCCCGCCACCGCCGCTACTGGTTCACCCGATCTGGGGCGAACCGGTAGCAACCCACCACTGAATCAAAGACCGAAATACATGTGCCAGTGCCAGTGCAAAATCAAAACAACAAGGAAACCTGAGGAATAAGGTGTTAATTTTGTATGGCAGACAGCAGTGGCAACATAGCAGAAAGTTGTGAGCTGTCTAGAAATGTCCATTTCCTATGAGCAAAGAGAAAAATATTCTTTTGAGTATCTAAAAATAAGGCTGGGAGGTTATATATTGTAATATGAAGAGCAAAGATATATAAGGATTTTAGACTAGAAACAGGACCAGAATTTCCATTGTTAAGCAAGATAGTTGGTGACAGGGGTGAAATCCAGCAGGTTCTGACAGGTTCTGGAGAACTGGTAACTGGAAATTTTGAGTAATTCGGAGAACTGGTAGCGGAAATTTTGAGTAGTCCAGGGAACCTGCAAATACCACCTCTGGCTGGCCCCAGAATGGGGTGGGAATGGAGATTTTGAAATATTCTTTCCCCAGGAATGGGGAAGAATGGGGATTTTGCAGTATCCTTCCCCTGGAGTGGGGTGGGAATGGAGATTTTGCAGTATCCTTCCCCTGCCACACCCACCAAGCCACCTCATGCCCACCAAGCCACACCCAGAGAACCAGTAGTTTAAAACAAATGGATTTCACCACTGGTTGGTGAGTGAGTTTCATTCAATTTTATCACCTTTTTTGCCAGTATGCTGTATGGTCTGCATGATACTATGCTCTTTTAGAAGTTCCATCTACATTTATTCATCTTTTGATTCAGTGGGCACTTTGTAAATGTGGACACAAACATTTAAAATCTCAATAATCAAACGAGTACATAACAGCAATTTACAGAAATGCTCCAAAAAGTATCTTTATTATAAAGCTATACTTTGCATCTTCCAAAGCACTTTCATTACTTTAAATTCTCAGAAGCTTGCTAAATTCCAAGGTATATTATAATAATAAGCAAAAAAAAAAAATCCAAAGAAATCCTCAGGCATTAGGAGATTTCAACACAGCGTTATCTTCAATAGATTAATTTTATGGTGATTTAGATTGGTATGGCTTGCAATCTTTCAGATTTGTTTCTAAAAAGGTGCTTTGGAATCCTCTTGGCATATATGTAGCACCTGATTACAATTCTTCAAAGCAGCCATATCATTTCCAGAGTTCATGTAGCAACAAAAGAAGGGAGATGTGCAATCCTGAAAAAAAGTTGCAGCCGTTTTAAAGAGTTGCAGAGAGGTGCTACGTTCATGCTCCAGTATGCTGTACAGTATCTGTCTGAATTATTTCCACAGCATGCCGCACAAGCCTATTATGGTAAGTAACAATTGATTACGGTAACAATTGCAGAACTATTAACAGGCAAAATAGAATTAGACCAGCAGAGGGCAATCTGAGCAACTAAATTATTTTTTTGTGGATTTTTTCCCCCCTTTGACTATTTCAATGCAATCTTGATCTTTGCTTCCTATTGAATAGATTTTTCTGGGTAGGAATTTTAGATACATATATTTCAAATATTCATAATTGGTTACTGGATGCATGCCATCAAAAATAGTATTAATAAACACTCTTTTTCTAGGCCAGTGATGGCTAACCTTTTTACCGTTGCATGCCAAAAGCGGGGGGAGTGTGGGGGATCACGCACGTGTGTGCCCCCACCCATAATTCACCCAGCTCCCCCATGCATGTGCACGCAACCCCCCCTGCGCTCCCCCCACTTTTGGCACGCAATGGCATGGTATATCCGTTTTTCGCCCTCCCCAGGTTCCAGAGGCTTTCTAAGAGCCTGGGGAGGGCGAAAACGGCCTTCCCCACCCTCCTGGAGGCCCTCCGGTTAGCCGGAAACTACCTGATTCCCAACTTCCAGAGGGCCCAAAAATCAGCTGGCATGCCCACCAATATGGCTCTGCGTGCCACCTGTGGCACGCGTGCCATAGGTTCGCCATCATGGTTCTAGGCTATTTGAATAATAACAATCTATCAACTCCCTAAAATATGTCCTTTCTATATAACTGTATCTGCATTCTTGAAATCGCAATCAAACCTCTTTCAAGATCAACCATTGGCTTCATGAGGACATTCATGTTGGGTTCTTAGCAAAAAATATGGAAGCAGTGTAGCATTGCCTTCCACCCCACCCACCCCAATCTTCCAGTCAAGCCTTAGTCTCCCATCTAAGGTCAAGTTATCCTTAACCAGGATACCACTTGAGATCAGCCAAGATGGGCTAGATAGTGCCAACTTGTGACACAATACTTCAATAAAAAATAAAGTCAAGCTCAGTTCTCTATGACTTCATTAGCATATCCATGAAGTTTTTCTTGGCAAGGCTACAGAGATAGTATGCAATTGCCTTGTTCTGAGTGTGACTTTCACTTCACAGTCTAACTTGTGATTCCCTAAACTAGTCCTGATGTTGCTGAGTTTCCAAGCAAAACAAAAAGCTCTTCCTGTCCTGACCTAGGTTTCCTGGGTCAGTAAAACACACGAGTAGTCCCAAAAACAGCTGTGAATTCTGTTCATTCACAGATGAATCCCAAATAGTTGTAAAGAGTCCTTCGCAGTGGTGGGTTTCAAAACTTTTTATTACCGGTTCTGTGGATGTGGCTTGGTGGGCGTGGCAGGGGAAGAATACTGTAAAATCTCCATTCCCTCCCCAATCCAGGGGAAAATTACTGCAAAATCCCCATTTCTTCCCAATCAGCTGGGACTTGGGAGGCAGAGAATAGATGGGGGCGTGGCCAGTCAGAATTTTTACTACCGGTTCTCCGAACTATTCAAAATTTCCACTAACTGATTCTCCAGAACTGGTCAGAACCTTCTGAAACCCACCTCTTGTCCTTTGGGATAAGGCTGATAATCACCCACCTTTATCTCCCTTGACATGCTGCCAAAGACCTAATTGGCAAAGCCATACGGAGTCCAGAATCAAACAGAGCTTCAGACTTTAAACTGCACAGAATTAACAAGGTTGCTTTTGTTGCCAATGTTGCCCACGTGCCTTTGCTCCTCTTTTAAGTCTTATGGGAGGGGCCAATCATCTCCAAGCCCTACTCCCGAGTCATCCCTTTTGTTTTAACTGTTCTTGCCTTCTGGCAGCTCTGTGCATGCGCGCACTGGGAACAGGGTCCCCCTGTTCCTCTGCCTCGCTGAGGTCTGACTCTGACTCTGGAGGCAGCACATACCTCCCAGATGGCCCTTTCTCTGCCTCTGATGCAGAGCCCTCGTCCGAGCCTTCCCCAGTCTCCAGGACTGGCCCATGTTCCTCCCCAGCCTCCTCACTGTCCGACTCTGCTGCCAGCTTCCCAGGCTGCTGGCAGATCACAACACTTCCCTAAACTGTTAAAACATCATCGACCAGACCTTGAGCCAAAATAAAATATATCGGTATAAGACGTGAGGCCTCCAGAATGGCCAGTTTCTACCCTGCTGTTTTGCTACACTAAGTAGAGATGGAAGATTTGTGAAATCAAAAACAACAGATGCAGACATCTTTGTTAAGAAAAGCATGGCAAAAAATTTTAAGTGAAAAGTATAATACAGAGAGGAAATATCCACAGGCAATAAAACAAAACATAGCTGCCTTTATAAAGGCAGGTAAATACAGAATATCACATCACTTCAGTAGCTATGAACCCTGTCAAAGGCAGCCCTGGGCATTCCCCCAGATTGTTCTAAGTGATGTACAGTATCTTTCCTGGGTGTGTCTACACTGAGGCTTGTCTCTTAGGAGTAATTTAAAGAACATCAACAATCACTTCTGTTGTTCTGAGAAATTAATCTTCTCAATCATTGTGATACATGCTGTGGAGAGATAAAGAAAACATGCCTGTCCTCGACAATCTGACTACATCAAGTGATTCTCAGATCATGCTATCTGACATCATGTTCTAAAATCAAAGGATGTAAGATTCCAGTTAAGCTATTAGTTACTGGTTGACATTAAAAAAGAAAATCCAGGCTCATTGGAAAATGCATTCCACTACATACTTGCTCTTCTTCCACAATTCCACTACTATTCTACTACTATGAGCTGTGGTTGCGCAGTGGTTAGAATGCAATACTGCAAGCTATTTCTGCTGACTGCTGACTGCCGTCTGACTGCAGTTCAGTAGTTCGTTTCTCACCAGCTCAAGGTTGATTCAGCCTTCCATCCTTCCAAGGTCGGTAAAATGAGGACCCAGATTGTTGGGCGCAATAGGCTGACTCTGTAAACCATTTAGAGATGGCTGTAAAGCACTGTGAAGCGGTATATATGTCTAAGTGTTATTGCTATTATCACATGCATGATGCTGACAATGGCTTGATGCTCAGTTACTGTATGCGGCACATGTTAAGTAAAGAAATTGATGGATTGTCCAGTTTTAGTGCACAACCAGGTAATTGCATCAAAGTGCCACCTACCATCAGTGAAACAATCTGCTGATTAAATAACACTGCCCCAGTAGTCAGACCAGAAATTGGTGCTATCCTAACAATTATAATGTGAAAACGGATTTAGTTAAGGAAAGTGATTGCTGGATTCCTCTGGCTCCCCTCCCCCCATTGAACAACACCTGCTGGCAGGAAAAGCCAATTCCTCTGCTTTATAATGAGTGGAGATGAGCTGTTTGATTAGTTGGTTCAGCTATCTGTTAAGCTGCCCGACCAATAAGGGGCAGAGGTGGAAGCCAATTCAGCTTTCTGATCAATGAAGCTTTTTGAAATAACATCTCCCTAAATTCATACAGGTGGTCGATCTGTATGTATGATCACAATTGAGCCCAAAATTTCTGTTGCTAAGTGAGACAGTTAAGTGACTTTTGCCCCACTTTATGACCTTTCTTGTCATGGTTGTTAACTGAATCACTGCAGTTATTAAGTTAGTAACATGGTTAAGTGAATCTGGCGTCACTATGTCACCCCGTTGACTTTGCTTGTCAGGAGGTCGTGAAAGATGATCGTGTGACTCCAGGACACTGCAATGATTATAAATATAAATTAGTTGTCAAGGCAACTGAATGTTGATCAGGTGAGCCCGGGGATGCTGCAACAGTCGTAAGTGTGAAAACAGTGAAAAGTCACTTTTTCGAGTGCCGTTGTAACTTCGAACAGCCTGTCAGCGTTCCAGAAAGTCCCCAACTTCAACTAAAAACCAGAAGCTTCCAGGCTGCCACAGTCACTAAACAAATAGCTGTAAGTCAAGGACTACCTGTATTCCAAAAAACCCAGCTTGGCTGATGGGTTTTTGGGGTCAAAGCAGGAGCTTTTGGCATCCACTACGTTCCCAGTACATTTCTTCTCCCAACCTAGCAATCAATTTGCAGGCCTTAGAGAGGTGGTGAGAGGGGAGAATGAGATACATCCAAGAACTGACAGGCCCAGAGGAAGGGGCTGTGAAGTGTGGCAGGGGAACTTCCTCCCACTTCTTCGCCACACAGCACTTTCATAATGCCTGCCGGTTCTTCATTCCGATCATGAAATCAAAGTGATCCCATTTTCAAAGACATTGGTTTGGAAGTCTGACATGTATGAAAACGTTCTGTTGGCCAATCTCAAATAACCTTTAAGTGGGATATATTGACCCATAGTGACCATGAAAAACTGTAGGAGGTCTATTAGACTTTCCTTCATACATTAAACCATCTTACTTTCTTTTTTTTAATTTTTATTAATGACAATAAAAAAAATACAAACATAAATACATTAAGACAACATACAAAACAAACAAACATCAATTCAGTCCTATGACTGACTCTTAAAGTTACTACATCAGTGGGTTATTTTCCTATATTCGTATCTATATTTATGTTCACATATTTACATGATTGTATATATCTATATATAATTGACTCTTTATTTAATTCTATACATTTCTATTGAATGGTCAAAAGTTATCCTTATATTCCTATTTTTGCCTCCAGCCAGCTGTACCATCTTTGCCACACTAAATAGTAATCAGTATCATCTTTCTCTTGCAGTTCTTTTGTAAGCTTGTCCATTTCTGCACATTCTGTGATTTTAGCGATTATTTTGCCTTCTGTAGGTAACTGCTCAGATTTCCAATGTTGGGCAAAGAGTATACGTGCTGCTGTGAGGATATGGATGATCAGATATTTTATTTCTTTGGTGTATTGTGCTGTGATTATTCCCAATAAAAAGGTTTCCAGCCTCATTTCGAGTTTTTGTTTTATAATTTCTTCGATTATTATCTTAATTTCTTGCCAGTATTGTTTTGCCTTTCGACATGACCACCAGAGATGATAGTATGTCCCTTTCTGTGATTTACATTTCCAACACATTGGAGACGTATTGGGGAACATCTTGGCCAGGCGCGCCGGTGGGAGGTGCCATCGGTAGAACATTTTGTAGAGGTTTTCCTTATAGGATATAGACATTGTCAATTTATAATTTATCTTCCACAATTTTTCCCAATTGTCCAATTCAATATTATATCCTATGTTTTTGGCCCACGTTATCATGTTCTCTTTAACTACCTCCTCTTTTAATTTGTATTTTAATAGATAATATTTTTATTATTAAACAAGGAAGTCTGTCTGAAGTAGCTTTTCAATTATAAAAAAAAATAGCGTTACAAATTGTGACTCAGGGAAAAATGAACTCTGTGATGTGCCCATTTTTTTTTACATGGTTGACTAAAGATCACACCCCTGTTCCATCCCTTCTGATTCCACCCTGAGCTCTGATTCACTTTTTTCAATTTATTGTTAATGTACGCTTCAAATCCATCTAATCCATGCGGCTAACCAAGTAATTTTAATTGCACCAAAAGCAAGTACAGTCTCTTCTTTGGTGCACTTAATACTTATATTACCACAGCAAAAGTAAACTCTTAAGAGACAGAGACTACAGATATAAACTACTGAGAAGAAAGAAAGAAAAGTTATATTGTGTGATAGACTTAAAACATCTCGCAAGCGGCTTAAACAGATTTGGTCCTCCAGTTACACTCTTTAGTGTATCAGGACAATTTAGTTGAACAGAGCGAAACTGTTAAAGCAAGGAAAGAAGTATGAAATATTGGAGTTTAGAAGGCAAATGAAACCTTGATGGCAAAGTGGCCTTAATATATTGCTGTTATTTAGTTATTTTGATATTTAATACCGGTAGTAAAAGAAAACCAGAATTGTAGGGCCATGCAGCAAAGAAGCTAAGAACACAAGTACATAACGCATCAATCATACATGAATTATAATACTCAGCAAATGATTCAACATTAAGCAGGAAATAAGACAAAGAGATACGATGTCTCCTTGGCTACTTAATTCATGTATAGTTAAATGTATGAGGAATGTTTCTGGTAATACTAAAGGTGTGTTCATAGATATGCAGCAAATGCTGGACTGAATGATGCAAGCAAAGAAAATATACCTAGAAATTATGTTCTTCAAGGAGTGTCTGTCTCTCATAATATTTGCCCAACCAATTCGATCCTATAGGGTTCCTTTTAGGACTTCAAAAGTCTACCTTGTTTGTAGCAGTACCTGCACTCTGGAACGAGGTCCCCTTCCCCAAAAATCTAAAAGCTCTCATTCTGCTGTTGATAAGAAGCGCCATGAAGACTTGATCCATCACCCAGGCCTTTGATGAGAGAGAGCAAGACCGCTTGCTTCAATGCTCTTGCCATCTTTTAACTTTTTTAAAGTTTTGTTGATGTTATTTTTGTTGTGGTTGTAAGCCATCCAGAGTAATTGAAAGTTAGATGACATAGAAGTTTAATAAATTATTAATTATTATTCTTATTATTCAAAGGTCAGGGTAGTTAAATCTAATGGAGAATGGAGCGAATACTGTATTGTCATTGCAAGTTGGTATGGAGAGCCACAAAGATGTCCTTGCAGAAACTAGAATGTGACGATTAAAAAAAAACATGCTTTAAGTCCAGGAAACTAAGAAAATTGTAGGAAAACAAACTGCCCTGACTTCCTAGGGAATAAGGAGGAGGGAAAACACAGACAGATTTTCCAAATGTTGTTACTATAGCTTAAACCAATAAAGTAAAGTTATTCTTATTCTATCCTGCCCTTTTTAAATATATAACTGAAGGAGGTTAATATATCCAATACTGGTGTCTTAACCACTAAATTGGCTCTCGGGTTCTAGCATTTTTATCTCTTTCTTGACTTGGACCAGCTCAAAGGGCTGTTAGTTATACAGAAATGGTGAAAACTAGAGCAGGTAGATAAATTTGTGTACCTTAGTCAATTATTTACTAAGGGTGAAAAAATAGATAAAGAAATAATCAAATATGTAAAAATTGTAGATAGCATGTGATCTGTTACAAAGAATGGATGTTTATTGAAAGAAGTAAAAACAGCTATGTAAAAGAATGGAAGAACAGATGATTTTTAAGGCTAGAAAGACATGGAGAGGGAAATATGACATAAACTAGCTGTAGCTATGTTCCTTTTCTTTCTTGTAATCGTATCCTATTTTATTCTTATTGTCTCTGGCTTAGTGTTTCTCATCTCTTCTTCGTGCTCTGCATACACTTCTTAGTCTGAAAGGGAATAACAGAATGAATACTATGTTCTTGACTGAGGAGGACTTCAACTACATCTGCACCAGGTACAAATTCATTTTGCTGTAAGAGAAAGTAGAGGAGCTGAAGGCACATTGGGCCACAGTGAGACTCATTAGGGAAGACAAGACATTTCTGGATATAGCAGAGGAATTTATCTAAAATGGTCAGGAAGGAAGAGACCACCATAAAGAAAGCAGGTGTCCCATGCGAGAACCTTAAGTAGTCCTTATCTTTGAAGCTATGCTATCAGTGTCAGGTCCTCCCCCTGGATGGTAACTTGCAGACTTCTGGAGAAAAGTTTTCATCCAGCATTCTGGAACTGCAAAGGGAGATGCTCAGATTCCCACAGAGGGAAGGAACTTGCCATCTGCCCTGAAGAGGAAAAAGTGTGTGTTGAAAATGAATGACTCACTACTGAGAGGAATGGAGGTGACAGTTTGCAGATCAGGCAAGGAAAGTGTGTTGCCTCCCAGGTTCCAAGATCCAGGACATGATAGACAGGTTGAATAATTAAAGTCACTAACCTCTGTCCCTCTCGTCTCCTTCATGGAATGAATGATGCTGCTAGTTTAGCAGGAAGTTAAGCAAGAAAGAAAAAAGAGCTTGAGCACAGGTAGTGTTTCCACATATTTCCAACTGAATGACATGGCCTGAGAGCAAAATGCAGGATTCTGAAGGGGAACTGCTGGTTCTAGGGATGATGCCATCAAGAAAACAGATTAGTATTCTAGATTTCAAGACATCAGTAAGAGAAAAAGTAAGAAGTCCTCCATGGATGGATGGAGGGATGGAGGGAGGGAGGGAGGGAGGGAGGGAGAGAGAGATTGTTTACTCACTCACAAGTACTTAGTGCACTTGTCTTTTACTAAAAGGAAAAAGTGGTCCAACCTTCCAGAAACCAGATCACAGAGGGTGGCTGAGACTGGAGTCTTTCAAAAGGAGATCCAGCTCAAAATAAGGATGAATTTATTGATGATGAGACCTACTGTATTGAGTAATGGAACAGCCTATCTTTTAGAGTCATGGATTCTCCATCTCCAACTGAGATTTTCCAGGCAAACAGGGCGTGGTCATTGGTGGGTTTCAAGAAAAATTAAAACCCATGTTTCAGGGATGGGTTGATACCTGTCCTGGCAGGGGTTGGACCAAAGGACTTCCTAGGACTATCTAACCCTGACACTCAACCTATTTTTGATATGTATATTTGCAATTTTATTTCATTGGTGCTTTTCCTGTCTAGTTTACTGTATTTTTTTTTTTTGCTTTGCATTTTTGAGATTTAATTACTCATGCTCACTGGGTGTGTGAGCCAGCGCAGACTGCCTGACATGTGGAAATTTTCCACTCCAACATATTTTCTTGTATCAACAGAGACAGAACAGAAGGTTTCCAAAATAGAGAAAAGATAAATGGGATAATAACATTGATGCTGATCTATTCTACAAACGGATACTTTACAGACATAAATGAAAACCAAAGTATAATGCTCAGCAGAATTGAGAAAGTAAAAGACAATGCTGATTAGGGGTAGAGAGTGTTAAAAAACTAACATGTGCAGATTAAATTCTTTGATCTAAAAGAAAGAATTAAAGGAACATGCATATTGCCTTACAAGCTGTCTATCGATTACTAAAACTAAGCATTTCTGAACTACTAAGAGAAGACACTTTTGATAAGAATGGCTGAGTAGGTAGCAATAGTCATATTATCTGGACAGGCAATAATAAATATTCAAAGAAAACAGGCTTTATAGAAATTCTTTAAAAAATATCTGTGCTGTGATGGTGGGGAGAGCCAAAAAGGGAATAGCAAGTGAAATTTGATGATTCTTCTATTAGAAGAAATTCAGTTTCTAAACTTTGGAAAGCCCCTTAAGTATGGAATAGAATTATTATAACATTGTGGCTAACATAACAAAACAGATTAAATACCAGTAGCTGGAGTTGAATAGTACATAACTCCATTTGAACTGATTAACCAATTCCTTACTTTCCATTTTCTACTTTAAAATTTATCTAGACCAGTGATGGCTAACCTTTTTGCCATCGCGTGCCAAAAGTGTGGGGAACATGGGGAGGGTTATGCGTGCCTGTGCCCACACCCATAATTCAATGCCCCCATGCCCCACCCCCCATGCATGCACCTGTGGATCCCTGTGCTCCCACTTTTGGCACATGATGGCAAAAAGGTTACCGGTGACCCCAGTACAGTGGTGGGTTGTTCCTGGTTCGCAAGAACTGGTAGTAAAAAATTTTAATAGTTCGGAGAACCTGTAATAAGATTGGCTGGCCATGCCCCCGAACTGGTTCCCAGCCCGGTCGCCGTTCGCTTACCCCGGCCACTCCCAATCTATTGCTGCCTCCAGAGT
Organism: Ptyas mucosa; assembly: GCA_012654045.1. Taxonomy (NCBI): domain Eukaryota; kingdom Metazoa; phylum Chordata; class Lepidosauria; order Squamata; family Colubridae; genus Ptyas; species Ptyas mucosa. Next base: position 25,971,315 of record WNWU01000001.1, read on the forward strand.
CCCAGCTGATGGCTAAAGGGAAAAAAACTGTTTAAACTCTTGCTGTGGGGCTTCAAAGGGCCGCCATACAGCTGATCAGTGTTAAAAGAAAACAAATGAGTAGACTGGTGCCTGCAAAAATAGAAAAAACAGCCCCTTTCAGCTTCAGAATAGGTTAATTAGCACAAGTTGATTAACTCGGCCTCCCGACTCTCAGCTGATTTGCTCTCAGCTGTTTTGCCCAAGGTTCTGTTGCTAGCTGCAAACAGATTTTTTTTCCCTAGCTATGCTGAAAAAACGAAACTGAAAGTAAAGAAGGATCTTTGCTGCAACATGACAAAATGAGGCAGAGAGAGCTTTCTTTTTCTTTTTCCTCACCAAAAAAGGTAGGTGCAAAACTGCAAAAAATGGGAAATTTAGGGCAAAAGAGGAGAGTTCAAGATTTTAAAACACAAAAGAAAAAAGCTCTATTTAACTAGGGAATTGTAATAATTGAGATACTATTAATTGTATATTGTGTTGAAAGCAGAAATGGTTAAGTTGTGGTTTGGAGGAATATATAGGGGAAATTATTTGGTTTATTATTATTGGTAAATATAATTAATTGATTTGTAAGTAATTGGATTGCATGGAAATAATTGGAATATTCATGTTCATATTGATTACTATACAAAAAAGATAGTTATATAACTAATTGATTTATATTAAAATGTTGAATTTGTATTAAACAACTGTAATATTACATAATTAACCAATGTGAGGATGGATATAAAAATAGATGACAATAGGAAGGGGTATAATATAGAATAGAAGGGAAAAATTGAATTTGATTAAGATTAGAGATGAGGATAAAGGGTATAGGGTATAGATGAGGAATAAATATGGCACAAAGGAAATATAGAAATTGTAAATTTAATTGAAATGACTAAACATTGTTTAAATTTGTGAACCGGCGAAATACTCTGTTCAAAGAAAATACATTGTATGTTTGTATGTGTGTTTCTAATTATTGCTATTTATTCATATTTGTTTTTTATTCTTTAAAGTTTAATAATTCATTCTTTATCTTAATATCTTTATATTTGTTTGGGGTTGGCTTTCTTCCCTTTCATCTTTTTTATTGTATAGCAATCTTTCTCCTCAAACCTACCACCTCTCCCTTTTCTTTCCTTCTTACTTTCTCTTCCCCCCTTCTTGTCCTCCCTACTTCCTCTTCCTTTCTCCTCCTCCTCCTCTCTTCCTCCCTCTCTTACCCTCACTCCTACTCTAATTTTCCTTCCCTTCCTTCATCCCTCTCTATTGCTGTATCCTTTTATGCATATGGACTACTCAGAGGGCTGAAAAAGTTATTTTTGACTGGTCCTCGCACTTTTGACCAGTCCTCGAACTTAAAACTGTCCTCATATTTTACGTTTTTGCCCTATCTTATCACCATGGTGAAGAGAAGCAGTTGTGAAATGAGTGACACAGTTGTTAAGAATGCTGCATGGGCATAAATGTGAGGGTGGTCATAAGTGTGAGGACCAGTCAAAAGTGCGAGGACCTGTCAGAAATGATTTTTTTCAGCCATCTGAGTAGTCCCTATATACATAGCTATGGCCACCCGGTCACATGATCAGCTAGCCACGCCCACCCAATCACATCACCTCCAAGCCACGCCCACAAAATAAGTCACGCCCACAGAACCAATAGTAAAACATTTTAGAACCTACCCCTGGCCCAGTAGGCCTATTTTTCACCCTCCCCAGGCTCCAGAGGCTTTCTAGGAGCCTGGGGAGGGCGAAAACGGCCTCACCCACCCACCCAGAGGCCCCCTAGAGGCCGGAAACAGCCCATTTCCCAACTTCCGGTGGGACTGGAAGGCCCAAAAATCAGCTGGCCAGTACGCGCATGCACACTGGAGCTCAGCTAGGGCAACACTCATGTGCCCACAAATATGGCTTCACGTGCCACCTGTGGCACGCGTGCCACAGGTTCACCATCACGGATCTAGACTGATCATTTGCAAAGAATCAAAATAAAATTAGCATCTAATTCCCCTATCCAGTAATTTTAGTTCTTTGGAATTCATAGTATCCAGTTTTAATACAATCTGGAGCTTCCTGTAAACTATTCTGAAAACCAGGTACCTATTTATTTATTTATTTGAATTGTATCCCACTTCTTATTACTTTATAAGTAACTCAAGGTGTCGAACATATATAATACTCTTTGCTCTTCCTATTTTCCCCAAATCAACAACCCTATTACGTTTCCTGGATTTCTAGTTTGAGGAACATGATTGGGTACATCATTCCAAAGTGGAGAATTTACGAAATTGTCCTTTATTTATTCTTTTACAATTTCACACCTTAATGCTTTTTATGATGTAATATATAGGCGAGGGAATTCTCTATACTAAAATATACCATTTACTGAATCAGGCACAACCTATCCAAAATCAAGCATGTCTTAAATGCTGTTTCCTGCACTAGCCTGATTTCCATATGATTCAGAGATTGTATGGTGCATGAATACTTAACTATTTTCATTTACTAAAAGAGCCTTACAAGATGTCTCCATTGTTTATGAATACAAAATTCATGATATATGCAAATGATAACTGCATTTTCCTATAATACCAAATAAGGAGAACTTTTTTTTCTTTTTTCAGTGCAGGATGTTTCAGTTTGCACATGCTTTAGACAAAAGGGAAATGAAAGGATCATGCGCTTTGGAATTTATTAGTTCTCAGATTAGTTTTATGCAACTGGGACTGATTTCCACTACGTAGAATCAGGGAATCCATGTTTAATAAATTCATACTGAAGTTGTTTCCATGATGGATCAGCACATCTAATCTTTGGTATCAAGGATTTTAAGCATGCAGTTTAAATAAAAATGCTGGTCATTCATAACAAACATATGAAATAGAACAGTTCTGAAACTATTATAGAAAGATATTCTCAAGTGTGATTTTAAGGAGCTGCCTTTCAATTATTAGTACAGTCTTACAGGCAAGGGTGAAATGCTCCCGATTCGGACCGGATCACCCGATCCGGTAGCGATGGTGGCGGATGGTTCTGAGAACCGGTAGCAAAAATCCCTGTGTCCCCCCCCATGCCCAGCTGAGCCACACGATCATCAGAGGGTTTTTTTTTTACTTTTAAAAACATTTTTTCTACAACCTCTTCCGACAAAAAAATGCTTTTAAAAGTTAAAAAAAAAGCCTCTGATGATCGTGCAGCTCAGCTGGGATCGTCAGAGACTTTTCTGCAACCTCTTGGCCGGAGGTGGTAAAAAAAATGCTTTGAAAAGTCTCTGACGATCCCAGCTGAGTTGCCTAATCGTCAGAGAGGCTTTTCAAAGCATTTTTTAAAAAGCCTCTCTGATGATCCCGGCTGAGTTGCCTGATCGGCTGGGAGGCATTTTTTAAAAAGCCTCTCTGACGATCCCAGCTGTGTTGCCTGATTGGCAGAGGCTTTTCAAAGCATTAGAAAAAATGCTTTGAAAAGTTTTTTAAAAAAAGTTGGCCACACCCACCCAGTCACATTACCCCCCACAAGCCACACCCACAGAACTGGTAGTAACAAATTTTACATTTCACCCTTGCTTACAGACCTATCAACTTAATATAAGATTGAGCCATTGAGACACATATGTAAGTTATATATTTGTTTCTCCTAACTTGGAAAACATGTGGTTGCTAGAAACATTGGACATGATAGACTCATTTATATAGCAGCATCACAGAATAACAGAGTTGGAAGGGACTTGGAGGTCTTCTAGTCCAACCCCCTGCTCATTCAGGAAACCCTACCATTTCAGAAAAATGCTTGTCCAATCTTTTCTTAAAAACTTCCAGTGTTGGAGCATTCATAACATTATTCCACTGATTAATTGTTCTGACTATCAGGAAATTTCTTCTTAGTTCTAGATTGCGTCTCTTCTTGATTAGTTTTCATCCACTGCTTCTTTTCCTGCCTTAAGGACCTTTGTAGAATAGCTTGACTCCCTCTTCTTTGTGGCAATCCCTTAGATATTGGAAAGCTGCTATCACCCTTAGTCTTTTTTTCTATGTATTAAACTAGACATACCCAATTCCAGCAACCTTTCTTTATATGTTTTAGCCTCCAGTCCCCTACTCATATTTGTTGCTCTTCTCTGCACTTTTTCCAGGGTCCCAACTTCTTTTTTTATACAGTGCCAACCAAAACTGGAATATAATTCTTGTTTCAGAAGGCTTCAAACTCAAATATGTTTCAAATAGGCTTCAAACCACTAATATACACTGCTCAAAAAAAAATAAAGGGAACACAAGCAGAAGACATCCGAGATCTGAATGAATGAAATAGCCTTATTAAATACTTTGTTCGTTACATACAGTAGTTTTGCGTTCCCTTTAGTTGTTTGAGCAATGTATAAACTACTGTATGTAAAGAACAAAGTATTTAATAAGGCTATTTCATTCATTCAGATCTTGGATGTCTTTTGCTTGTGTTCCCTTTATTTTTTTGAGCAGTATATTACAACCTGTCTTTATATTCCAAGTATTAGACAATATTAAAAAACGCTGATGAATAACCTCATGCAGAAAAGAGCATAAAGTTGCACTGAAGCTGCAAATAATAATAGTGATTTCAAAGTATTTAGCTCAGATTTTTTGTCTCAAGAACAGCAATAGAAGATTTTTTTTCTAGTTGCCCAATAACTGAATGCTTGAAAAATTTAAGCCAGACTTTTACACATATAAACTACCCATTCCCAAACTGAGCTGAGTATACAAGCAATTTTGCTTTTCCCCATCAAGCAGATGTTAAGTCATTGTTGTGACAAAGTGGTCAGCGGATAGAGGCAACCTAGCTTCACCATTTTGTTTTCTACCCTCAAAAGCTCCATTAAGGCTTTTTGGCTTGTGGTTCATCCATGATTTTGCTTTCTGAAATATGTCTCTGACAGTTTATTGGAACAGTTTTCACCTTATACTTCATTATTCCAGGCTATACCATAAAAGAAGAATATGGCAGCAGCAAATTACACTAACAGAACAGTTTTTGGTGCTTAGTTATTTAAAAAATATTACCCCCATTATTTTCGGAAGGAAAATGGAGTAAAACCAGCTAAGTGAAAATGATCTCTGTAAAGTACTTCCAGTGTTTCATATTGGAATCATTAGCAATGTGAGACCAATTTTGCAAAATATCTGGAAGGATTATAAACCGGCCAAACTGCTACGGCTCTAATCCTCTTCCAGTAAGAAACAACATTTTGCAACAATTAGAAGAAGCAGGTTTGCTCTCTGGAAGAAGCAGCTCCACTCTGAGAGAAGTGATAAATGAAAATAGAAGAAACTCTTCATAAATGGGAGTGCATAATAGGAAATTGGACATGTACTTACCACAATGTTGTTACCAAACTTAATTCTAAATCTAATTTTACAACATTGCCCTCCATGTTAGTTAAAGTCCAAATGTGGCCTTTTGGTTCATAAAAAGGTGTGTCCCTTTCATTTCTTTCAAAGTATCATTTATTAGATAATTAGTAATGTGACTTTTTAAAATTAAACAATTTTTATTTTGATTCATTTTTCACCACATTGAAGGGAGTGGCAGGCAAGGATTTCATATATGGGTGGATTCTACTTACCTTTACTACTGGTTTGCAGCGGGGCCATGCACGTGCTCTTCTGCGCATGTGCAGAAGCATTTTGATGACGTCGGGGTCGATGGGCGGAACTCACCACTGTATATAATCAATATTGAAATTCTAATGATTGTCCTCTTAAATTCTTCTGATATCCGGGATTGGCAAAGGAACACTTTTTAAATCAGAAAACTGCACTAGTTTTCAGCTGTGAGTTCATTAAAACTACTTAATAATATTGCCCTTTCATTGGTTGAAACCTAATGTTAATTTTTATTTACTTATTTCATTATACTGTATTGGTAATTTATAGGACAAATAAAATAAAAAAAATACAAACACCATTCAAACACAAAATCAACAAAACAACAAACAATGTTGACTGGTTAATAAAATATCAGTGATGGTAATTCTGGTCCTGACCCTATGCTATATAATTTGAAACATCCTCTGGAAAAACTGTTTTAGCCTCCTGCAGATGGATGCTGAAGCAAAATGGCAGCCAACAGCTGGAGTCAAGTTGATCTACAGAGCAAGAGTCGCTATACAAAAGCATATGGATGGCATATGAAATTGCAGTATTTCACAGTACTATTAACAGTCCTTTTACATCCACAGGTTCTCCATGCTTGGGCATAACACCAAAAATATGACCATTATATGATGCTACTTATACAAGATGTATCTTTCTGTCTACTAGTCTATCCATTATTTTCAACAGATGGTTCTAATATTGTTTTCAGAAAGGTTCAGCGTTGTTTCTCATCATAACTGTGACAAACCCAGAAAGGTTTGTCTCCCTCCCCTTTTCCCCTGCCTTCTGTCCCATCTCTGTATTTCTGTACAAAATACATAATTGGATCTACACCAATGCCATTTACAGAACCCTGTGGTTCTAGGGAACAGTTTGAATACTGTGGCTTTAAAGTATATTTGCATATTTACATTTATTTATGGTCTATTTAGTTTGCCAATCCTTTCTTCTCTGGAAGTAAGTCATATTTAGAGATAACTCTGAACTACTGTAATGGCTAACTTGGCGGAAGTCTTTTTCAGCTTTCTGAAAGATTCATATAGGATGGAAGTCATATACAGTCACCTTTGCATGGGGCCAGATAGGAATTATGTTAACAAGGTATCTCAAATTGAGGAAAAGGGCATAAAGCTGAAAAGGACTTCCGCCAAGTTAGCCATTACAATTGTAGTTCAGAGTTATCTCTAAATATGACTTACTTCCAGAGAAGAAAGGATTGGCAAACTAAATAAATAAAGACAATAAATAAATCCCTTATCACCATTTTCATTTCATTATGCTTGTAAATGGTGGAAAGGTGTGAAGGTCTACCTTACACAGTTGGAGCTGGGAGAAGAAAAACTGCCAGGTTATATGGTGATTTCATTTGAAAACCCTTTTTAAAAGACTGTGCAAGGTTTGATTCAGGTCTCCCTCATACAGTTGCACCATGGGGAGAAGAGGGAAATCTTCCTCTGTATGCAAGTGAATGCATATGTGGCAAGGTATGAGAACACTAAGGGATAAGAGAGTTTGTACCCGGTGATTAAACCCACCTTGTTTAAACTGCATAAGATTACTAAGTAGCCTTTCCAAGTCTTCTTGATATGGACTTCAACTCCAGAGATTTTCAACAATGATTAGCTAATCTGGGAAATTGCAGGATATAGCCTGCACATTTGGGAAATGGCCAGGTTGGCAAACTTTAAAGCCACAGTATTCAAACTATTCCCTGGAACCACAGGGTTCTGTAAATGGCATTGGTGTAGATCCAATTATGTATTTTGTAGATGGGATGGGACAGAAGACAAGGGAAAAGGGGAGAGAGTAATGGCTAGCTTGGCGGAAGTCTTTTTCAGCTTTATGCCCTTTTCCTGAATTTGAGATACCTTGTTAAGGTATCTGGCCCCATGCAAAGGTGGCTGTAATTGACTTCCATCCTATATGAATCTTTCAGAAAGGTCTGCTTTTTATTGCATTCAAAATGCAGTTATGCAACAGACCTAAACACTCTACTAAAAAGTTAGCAGGTATGCATACTTCCAGTATTCAGAGCAATGCCCCATCATTCTTATATAGATCCAAGTATATGCTCTATTTTTTTCACAAAAGAATGAACAGAAACAAGCTTTGCCTCCAGCACTCTTAACCTTTAAATGTTCATTAACTGGAGTAAATATCTAGAGCAGAGAGTTTCAGTTAAATTTCTTGGAAGGACGAACTTTTATGCCTCTATATTCTTGGTGCCTTAACTGATAAACTACATTCAAACTTTTGCTAGTTAAAACCAAATAACAAGCAAACAAAAATACATCTCGGCCAGAACTGCTGAAGAAGCAAAGCTCTGGTTGACCACATTTCTATAAACCTTTTTAGTCTTTTAGCACAGTCTAAAAAACCCTAAGCTGGATCATGTTGTTGGTTTTTTTTTCAAATGGTTGTATAATTTTCTGGGGAGAATGGTGAGTGTTGTAAGCATCAATGCTTTAGCCAGCTGAATATAATCATTCCAGGAAGGGTGGTGAGAGAGAGAGAGAGAGAGAGAGAGAGAGAGAGAGAGAGAGAGAGAGATTCAAACTAGCATAGCTGTCTTCATTTGAGAGGCCAAATTTAATTCCTACCACTTCCTAAAGCAAGTATACTATGAGATGAAGGGCATCCATAATTTTTAAAGGCTGTTTCATTTTTCTAAAGGTTAAAGGTCCTTCCATAGCCTTGGTTGTTACTCTGGGTGGTTTTTAATAATATTCCCACAATGAAGTCTTTGGATGGGCTCTTTGACTGTATTTTTGGTTAGAAAGCAGCAGGGCAGGGCAGAGATAAAAGAATTTGGTGCCAAGGCTGGCATCATTCATGTAGCCACCCCAGAAAGCTTGTGTCTGGGATTCCAGCCAGGAGTTATTCAGCCTGACTTGATGGAAAACAACGAAGCCTTTAATGCTAAAACATTTAATTAAAAAAGGAAACCCTTTCAGCACTATAGCAAAATAAAATTTCCCCTCCTCTGCCGTCTCTTCCCTTTCTTTGCAGTGTGTCATCTTCCTATAGCTGCTGCATGGCCCTCTAGCAAAAAGTAGCAACAAGACATTTTTGATGTGGTCAAAGCAAAAGGAAGTCACAAGATGGTAGAATCTTTGTTTTTAATCTGATTTTAAGACCTCATGTTAACAGTGCTGGGATTAAAGGAAGCCTTATTACCTTGGTCAATTTTTAGTTTCACCAAACATTTACAGATATAAATTGAAATTGACAATGATCATAGTTCATGACTATTCTTCTCATGTTTTGCTGGCTACAGACACTGACAAAACCTGATTAGCCAAGCAGTGATGCTGCTTTCTACAGGAAAGGAAAGGAAGGTAAATTGGAATCCATATCAGAGGATAGATTTGTTATGGAATAGCACCTTCTGGTGGTCTTACAAAAGCTGGAAGATGCACATGTACTCAAACCTTTTATTTTAAGGAAAATGTTTCCATTGATAATCATATCATTTACCAGTGGTAAAGAACCACTGTCCATGGTCCAAATATGGTCCATAGTTGCTTAGTTTTAGACAATAGACTTTTCAACCGAATTATATTCTTCATGCATCAAACTGTTGATACAGGAAGAGACCAATTTTTCTCTGGTGATTTCTATACTATATTTTCAGAAGGAAAAGCTTCTTGATTTCCATCTTGCTAGCTTCCTCTTTGCTGGAGGAAGATTGCTGACTTCCTGTAGCTGTTGCTATCTGCTGAAACAGGGAAACCACTTCCAAGCTGACGATGTAAGAAGAGAGAGACATGCTCCACTTCTTCTCCAATTAGCCCAACTACTTATGGAGCGAGGAAGTTCACATGACTTTGAAGGAGGATTTATGTATGAATGTAATTGGGGATATTATTTGGATGGGGGTATGTCAAAATGTATGAATGAGATGTCCTTATTTGTTTTGGTTTTCAGACCATCTCCTTAAAATGCAACTGTCAAACTCTTCATTAATACTTTCAATATTTAGAAACAGGAAAAATAAAAAATAAATTAACCTGTGCTGGGCATAGGCAACCTGAAACCCCAGAGTTATATTTGGTTTGATCTAGTTTCAAAACATGGTTCAGACCTCTGCCAAGAAGCAGCTATCATTTCCTTGAAGGAAGAATCATAAGGAGAGGCAAGTGAATATCAACAACTGTTGCCCTCATCCACTCTTAATTCCGGTGATGTGATAGAATGTAATGAGGACGTGAATCTTCAGGAGGGTGAAAAATATATTTCAGAGCATAAGAAACTCAGATATCATGTCGTAGAGAAATAAGGTTAAAACAATATCTCCCACATAATTCATAGAGTATATTGTAGATGAAAATAGTAGAGTCCTCAATCTGTCAAGATTTTGTCTATAGGTATGAAACAAGAACTCATCCTGGAAGAATTGCCACACGTCAGTCTTGGTTTTGGGCCTGACAGGTGCAATCTTCTGTTTTTTAAACTGTGGTATACTCAACAGCGTAAGTGTGGTTGATCCCTGGATATAATAATATAGTTAGTCCAACATTTTAAATGAATTTGTTTATATGATCTTCTGCTGAGCAATGGCTAAAATCAAAGCTAAATCTGCTATCATCAGCATTACTTAGAGCATAATGCAGTAAGCAAGACACACAGTACATCAATGCTATCAAATTTACACTGGGTAAAGTTGTTAAATGCATCCAATTCTATCCAAGCACCAACAACTACTGTAGATTGAGTTTCAGGAAGTCTTTGAATGAAAATCCTCATGGAGCCACTGTTATGTAATTTTGCCATTGCATAGATACTGCTGAGTTTGGGTTCTGTTGTATAACATTCTTGGCATAATCCAACTGTGAGGGAAATATCATAGGAACTTGCTAGACATTCTCTTGTGACTAATACTGATGCAACTCTTGTGGTAAAAGCTGCTCTTCTGTTGCAAATCATATTGACTTTGTTTACTTCAATAAGGCCATTCACTGTTATTGTTACCATGAGAACATGGTGAACAAATCTTTAAAAAAAGCCTTTCTCCACTATATCCTGAGGCAGAAAGGAGCAAGGTACCTATGGAAGGAGCCATGTTTCAAATATGTATGATTAAGATCAGACAGGTAATCAGATCATGAATTAAAGATTTATATGCCCAGTAGCAGTTGCTATGTTTCAAATCAGGTACATTTTTAAACACTCAAAAGTAATCCCACATGGAAGACATTGTGTGGGTATACATTGCCCAGTTCTTCTCCTCTCTGTTGGTCTCTGAGGGCATCCAAATGAAATGGTGCTATTGCTATCTGCAGACAATGAAATTCCTGATTCCTGGAAGTTGTGCATTAATCAGAATCCTGCCTGAGAATGGCTGGGCTAGGCAGGAGAAGGCAGATATAAGGTGTCTCTATACTTCTCAGGAGGCAAATGCTCAGGCAAGAATTGATTTAGAGTTATGGCAAAGGAACCATTAAGGCAATATAATTCATTCTGATTCATCTCTTTCCTTTTTGTGTTAATGTTGCTTCGGTCAATAATCTCACCAATCAATTCACCCTAAAGCCCTGACTTCTATCACTCATTTTTTAAAATGCAGATTGTAAGACCCATATTCATACATTGGGGTTTGTGGCCCCATTATTGTCACTCCTTATGAATGCTTATCAGAAAGAACACATAAGCGACACCACAGTAATGGTTTTTAAAATTGCAGATTGCCTTTGAGTAAAAGCTCTGACCTGGATTTTAAACAGATACCGTTCCTGGCTCTAAAATAGCAATGTTCTTTGTATTTTAAGTTGCTGTTTGAGGAGTTTTATGCTGCTTTTTAAAATCTGATAATTTTAGCTACTGAAAACAATGTCATAATGTTAGGTCACCTTAAGAAAATGAAATTCTGGGGAAAAAAGCATTGAAAGCTTTTACATAAATGATAAATAACTTTATTTTAAATAGTCACCTTATAATGAGATGGGTGGCAAACAAATTTAACGAACTTACAAATATTTTACATCAATAATTACTAGTCTGTTATTTACTGTAGGTTATGCTTTCAATATGCTGTTCATGTTGTGATTCCCTCATAATGGCAGTAAATATGAAAGGTAAAAATAAGAAAGGTAAGGATGCTAGGATTTAGTGTCCTAGGAGTTCAACATCATCTGGGGTAGAGTAAGAAAATAGGGATGCTTAAATGGCTATTGAGCTCTACTGTCAACTGGTGTATTTGCAAAGTTCCACATGCATTCATTGTAGAGCAACGGTCCCCAACCTCTATGCCTGGCCTACTAACAGGCCATGGCCTATTCAGAACCAGCCCACCACTCATGCAAGTTGAGCTGTGTGTGCCCATGTGTGCATAGCAGCTTGCTGCTTCCATGGCCTGGTTCCCTCTCCAGTGGTGGGATTCAGTCATTTCAGACCCCTTCAGGAAAACCGGTTGTTAACTTTCTGAGCAGTTTGGCAAACTGGTTGTTGGAAGAAATCATTAGGGCAGAGAACCTAATGATTAATGTTAAATTACTTGAATCCCACCACTGCCCCACTCCCGCCAGGCCACCAAGCCACAAAGGGTGGGGACCGTTGTTGTAGAGGGAGCTAGGAGAGGGTTTATTTATTTATCAAATTTCTATGGACACCCATCTCACTATTGATAATCTTACAACCATTAAGTCAAACAACAAATATATCAAAACAATTGTTATAAAAGTATAAAACAATTGTTACTAAAAATTAAAACTATGTAGACCAGAAATCATGGAGAGAGTGAAGTATCAGCAAAAATAGTGAAGCCATTTTAGGATGTTATTGGTTCCCTGGAACAACCCCCCATGCCTGATGACATAATCAGGTCTTGAGGAATTTTTGACATTATTTATTTATTTATTTATTAAATTTTTATACCGCCCTTCTCCCGCGGGACTCAGGGCGGTGCACAGCCGAGATAAAAAACATAGCATACAAAATTTAAGAACAATTTAAAAGCATTAAACAATTTCGGCCCAATAATTTAAAACAATCCAATTAAAACCAAATTCAAATAAAACTGGGAGGAAGGGATCAAGCCAGCCCTGTTAGATGGAATAGATGCGTTTTCAGGGCCCGACGAAAAGTCCGGAGGTCTGTTATTGTGCGTATCTCAGGGGGTAGGTCATTCCAGAGGGCAGGCGCTGCCACAGAGAAGGCTCTCCCCCTGGGGGTTGCCAGCCGACATTGTCTGGCCGACGGCACCCTGACGAGGCCCTCTCTGTGCGAGCGAACCGGCCGGTGGGAGGCTGTTGGCGGCAGAAGGCGGTCTCGCAAGTACCCCGGCCCTAAGCCACATTAACAGGGATGGAGCTAATTTGACTTTGAGGGTGGGGTAAAATGTTCCATAAAGAGAGTGCCATAGAAGAGAAGGCCTGCTCTTTGGAACCATCAAATGTAAGTATATCTTACACAGGGATGAAATCCAGCAGGTTCTGACAGGTTCTGGAAAACCGGTAGAGGAAATTTTGAGTAGTTCAGAGAACTGGCAAATACCACCTCTGGCTGGCCCCAGAGTGGGGTGGGAATGGAGATTTTGCAATATCCTTCCCCCAGGAGTGGGGAAGGAATGGGGATTTTGCAGTATCTTTCCCCTGCCATGCCCACCAAGCCACACCCACAGAACCGGTAGTAAAAAAATTTGGATTTCACCACTGATCTTACATTTATATTTACATGTATATCTCAGGGGTAGAGCACTGGTTTTATATAAACAAGATTATCAGTGGACCTAGGAAAGATTGTTCTCCCAATCGATATATGCCATGCTGAGTATTTAGGTCTGACTTGTTATGATGCAACTTCCTACCACTATTTTTAATCTATTCTTTCCATTACTTCACTTTACGTTTACAGTTTGCTGTATTTTTAGTTGTGTAATGTCCCTCTTTTTGTGAGAGGGTGTGTTGGAATGTCTTCAGATATAAAAACAGGATTGGTTGGGATCTTCATTGTTCAGGGCTGCTTTGTACATTTGAGCAGTGATCTGCAGCCAGAACTATAATTGACGCCACAATTAAATGATTCCATTCTCGGGTGGCCTCTTTGAATCGTACACTGTAGCGGGAACACAACCCGTTATGGAGCACAGCTGCAGTCTTACAAACAAACCCCAAAGGGAGGGGAGTGTGGGAGTTTTCTTTCCTTACTCAAGTGGGGAGTGAAACTGGACAAACTTTCTACTGTATCAAGATCAAAGCTTGAAGGTCCAAGAGAATTGGGCTGCAACTGCCAGAACTTTAGGAACAATTGTTCGCTTGGCACAGCACATTTCTGCTGTTCATGTCACTGTTTATAATTAATCTCCCAGACTTTGAAACCAAGTCATTCTTTTGGTATTCAGCTGAATTATGCTGCTGCTTTCGGTTTCCCTCAAATATACACAGTTAAGTTTACTGTAGACTAAGCTCAGGTTTCCGAGAGATGCATGGCAATTTACAGAGAGGCCTGTGATAAAATTAGCTTGGCCTGAATGCAAACGCAGGCAAGAGAAATGGGAGGTTGTAGAGAGTTTTGACAGAGGTGAAAAAGAATTAAAGAATTAAATAAAATAAGCAAACACATAAAGAACATAAAGAAAATTGTGTTATTCTGAAAATGATTGGCAATCGCTACTAATAATATTTCTAGTTTTACAGCACTAATTTTAGAAGTTATATTATAAACAAAATAATAAAGTATACATTTTAGCTAGTTTGCTAAACTTATTGAAAATTAGTATGACTAAACACCAAGAAAATAGGGTTCCCGTTCCTTTAATAATACAGAGCGGTGACAAAAAAGCTGTCTGTTAAGATTATTTCTTTAATAATGTTATTAAAATTAGAGGAATCTGTTTGTGTTCCCTTATTGGAAAAAAGATAAAACCAATTACTCTTAAATTATTTTCCATTATACTCATTAACTCATTTTATTACGGTATTTATAACAGGAAATTGGGAAGAAAGGTACGGGTAGGTGGAAGAAAGGTGAATAAAAGGTCCAATTTTATTGTATGATCATCTAAAATAATATATAACCATTCATCCCATGCATTCCCATTCCTTGGCCTACTAAGTGTTAATCCTATTTGCAATAATCAGTGGCAGAAGGACATTGGTTACTTATGCTAAGTATGCTAATTAAAGTCCAGGCTGGAAAAAATAATCAATAAGCTTGATTATTGCCCATAAAACTTCAAGACACAAAACAGAAAAAAAGTGTATTACTGAAGATACAAACTTTGCTTTTTTTCCAAAGGTATAGTTTCATCCTCAATTGATTTTGCTTTGGTCTTTTGTTCCCAGGTATATCTCTTTTACATATTTATAGTTGCAGATACTAACTTTACCGTTCTCCCACCATCCCAAATTCAATTTCTCACCCCTTTCATTCTCCAGTTTCTTTCCTTTAAAAAGTGTTTTTGCCTTTTTCTGTTAGTAGAATTTGGGACAGAGTTGAAGGCTGCAATCTTTCATTTTTTTTGATGCCTCTAATTACATTCTCACCATGTTTTTCCTCCTAGTTAATGCTAACATTTTATTTCCCTAGAGAATCAACAGTATATTTTCCTTATTCCTTGAGAAACATCTAAACTATTTTTTTTCACTTGAAGGGAGTTTCCAGATTTGTACAGTCTGGACAGCAGAGTTCAAGCAGTAGCCAGAAGGCCTTCCAAGTCTCCACAAAATATTCCCCTCCTGAAAGAAATAAAATTGGCATCAAATTTTGTCCCAAGATCTAGCCAGAAACAGACTGTCCCATTCAGGGTAAAGTATAATAGCTGAATAGGGATGAGAAGACAAAGTTGGCTCAGTAGTAGAGAAATATCAGTCAGACAATTTAAAAAAAAAAGAGTTTATGTATGATCACTAAAGCAATAAACTCTGTAAGTATTGGAGAGCAGAATCAGGAAACACGGTTTAGATTGAATATTTTTACAGCCAATGCTTCTGGAGCTACTTCTCCACAACATCTCTAAGGGATAGTTCTAGGAAGCAGGAGACTTTAACTCATGCTTGGCAAACCTGTGCCATTTGGGTTTGCTTATTCCTTTTCTGTCAGTGTGCATTGATGGAATTGCTGTACTATAGAGGGTATGTGGTTTTGTTCCAGTTAAACTGGAGTCAGTGGGTGAACCCTTGTCACCTTCAGAGGACTTTTATGTAAACCCATCAAGATTAAATACCAGGGTGGTTCACATACTGCTAGTTCAGTTGCTGATAAGACCTCATTTGAAAGGTTAGGGATAACTATGTCTTCCTAGGATATGTTGGGGACAGTGGTGGTATTCAGCTGGTTCATACTGGTTCAGGCGAACTATAGTGGAGATCGGTAGCGGAGATTGGGGGGGGGGCTGCCCCCCCCACCCTGGTGCTATGCCATCCTATTTAGCCACATTTTTGAAGCGTGCACAGAAGGCACACCTGCGAACAAAACAAAGGTGATAACAATATGTGAAACCCACCTCTGGTTGGGGAGTTTGTTAATTTATTAAAATATTTTACTACAAATAGTCTTAAAATAAAGGTTGACATGGTAAGGATCCCAGAATAAATCAAGCTGATGTCTGAAATGATAGAAAGTTGCAAAAAATAAATACATTTGAAATACAGATTGCAACTTTTACAGTTGTAAATATAGTAAAATGTACTGTTTATTGCTGGATAACAATCAATCAAATATAGGGCTGATCTGCACATCCAGATAAGATAAGATAAGATAATTTTATTTCTATACCGCCCCTCTCCCGAAGGACTCAGGGCGGTGCACAGCCAAGTAAAAACACAATACAAACATCCCAATTAAATTTAAAATTATTAAAATTATTACATTTACGGCCGAAATTCGTTAAAAACCCAAAAATTTAAAACTCCAAATTTAAAACTCCTTTACAAAGATAGCCCTGCCTGTTGGAAGAGCAGGGTCTTGAGGGCACAGCAGAAATCTCGGAGGTCAGAGATTGTGCGTATTTCCGGGGGCAGTTCGTTCCAAAGGGCAGGCGCTCCCACAGAGAAGGCTCTCCCCCTGGGTGTCACCAGCCGACATAATTTGGCCGATGGCACCCTGAGGAATCCCTCTTTGTGGGAGCGAACTGGTCGGTGGGAGGCTATCGGTGGCAGAAGGCTGTCTCATAAGTACCCAGGTCCTGAGCCATGGAGCGCTTTAAAGGTGGTAACCAAGACCTTGAATCGCACCCGGAAGACCACTGGGAGCCAGTGCAGCTCACGCAGGAGAGGTATTACATGAGCGCAACGGGTTGCACCCATAATCATCTAGTTTCTCCGGCACAAGTGTGGGCTAGAAGTGTGGGCCTACTCATCCGAAAATGTCATTTACTTGCTCCTGGACCACCAAAAAGGCAGCCTCTGCCTGTCTTTTTTGCTATGCCTAAAAGCAATATTTTATGAGATATGCTGGAAGAAGCTGTCTAAAAACACCCATAGATTTATTTAAAAATAAGCTGAATAGTGATGTTTAATTCTGAAATATACCAACTAACTTTTTAAATCTTATTTAAAAAGAATTGACCATGGTTTTTTGACATGACACAGAGTAAAATATACTGTGATTATTAGGATTACTGGTTGAAATGACAAGCATCTAAACCATTTTTATACTTTTTGGTCCTCTGTAGTCATTAAATTATTTTAGAGTGATGTGTTATATAACAATCCAAAGATAATGGGCTACCAGTTACCGCTGAGTCATAATTTTCTCCATGTGCTGTTTCAAAGCAATGATTTAACCTGTGTATTTAAGATTTGTATTAATGCTACAATAGCCAAAGAAATAAGAACTAGAAATATGGACTTCTTAGACACTTCTGATGTGCGTTGTCTGGCAGTTGTAAGAAAAGAAGAATGAAGCAAATGCTGTTATAATAATCATAATAATCCTACACTCCAAGTTCAGGACAAGCTGATCTACCAGGAATGCTTTGACTAATGTGTAGTACAAATTTTAATTTAGATAGACATTTTACAAGATAACATGGCTCTGGAGAAGCTATTGGAATGGTTAATTATGTTTAACTACATTACAGCCCTAAAATTAGATATAATTTCACATAACATCAACCTGAAATATTTGAAATTTCTAGCAATGAGGAAAGATACTGTTACCTACATTATCAAAATTTTATCACCTAGACAAGATTGAAATACAACATGCCAGCTTGGCTCACCTTATAAAAGCACCAATAGTTGCTTAATGACAATTAATCAATTCCACTGATTAATTGTTCTGTCAGGAAACTTCTCCTTAGTTCTAGGTTGGTTCTCTCCTTCATTAGTTTCCATCTATTGCTTCTTGTCCTGCCTTCAGGTGCTTTGAAGAATATGTGCTATTCTCCTATGCTTAATCTTAGGTGAGAATAAGGGGAACAAAGAAATTTGGCTGAATTAAGGACAACTTCTCAGGAATCAGGATAGATCAAAATTAAGGGCAAACCCACTTGTGTTTGTTGCCTTTTGCTTGTAAATTAAATTGATGATGTCAGATGATGAGAAGAATGAGGATGGAGCAGCATTTAATATGGAGTAGATGACCACAAAGAGGGTCAAGGGTGAGAGTAAATGATGAAAAGTAGTGTCACAATGATATGATTAAAACATTGCCCCCTTTGCATGTGTGATGCATGTGTGCACTCACACCCTCGTCACTTCCCACCTGGACTACTGTAATGCTCTCTACATGGGGCTCCCCTTGAGGAGCACCTGGAGGCTCCAACTGGCGCAGAGTGCAGCCGCGCGGGTGGTTACGGGAGCGACATGGCGTTCCTGTGTGACACCTCTCCTGCGCGAGCTGCACTGGCTCCCGGTGGTCTTCCGGGTGCGCTTCAAGGTTTTGGTTACTACCTTTAGAGCGCTCCGTGGCTTAGGACCTGGTTATTTACGAGACCCCCTACTGCCACCAGTGGCCTCCCACCGGCCGGTACGCTCTCATAGAGAGGGCCTCCTCCGGGTGTCATCGGCCAAACAATGTTGACTGGCGGCCCCCAGGGGGAGAGACTTCTCTGTGGGGTCACCTACTATCTGGAATGAGCTCCCCCCGGAGATTCAGAGGATCCTGGACCTACGCACCTTTTGCCACGCTCTTAAGACCTTTTTATTTTGCCAGGCAGGCCTGGCCTGATTCCCCTTTTTAAAAAATATTGTAAATTTTAATTTGTTTTAAATTATTGGGGTTTTAATATTTCTATGGCCAAATTTATTTAATTGGATTTTAGTGGGTTTTAAATGTTGTACTTATATGTTTTATTTATGGCTCTTCACCGCCCTGAGTCCTTCGGGAGGACGGCGGTATACAAATTAAATAAACTTGAAACTTGAACTTGATGTAACATTGCATGCACAAAGAAGCAGGTCACTAGGTCCTGGAGATATTGCTATCTGCATCATAGGAAATAATTTGGACCTCGTGGCTAAGAAAAGAATATCATCCAAAGTAGAAACTGAATGTGTGTGTGAAACGGCTTTTACCAAGGAGCTGAGACAGTGCTGTGAAGACATTCAGTTCCTCATAAGTTAATTATCACACATCCTTAAGGAATATCCAAACTCACAAGTTAATTTGCATGTTAAACTGGATAACTGAACAGCATATTTTAGACTATTTTATTACCCTGGATACTGTTCAAGGCTGTTATGTTTATTTAAACAGTTTGTATGTTTTATGACTCGTTCAGAAATTGAGCAATACGTTATTCTATAAACTCTTAAGATTTTTGTTACTATTGTCACTGGACAGCTATTTACTGGAAACCCCCAAGGCCAATGATTCAGTAATTGCTCTTTTCTGGAATTGCGATAGTCCTATCTCTGTCATAGTTGTAACTAAAACACAAGTCTAACACAGTAGAATGTCTATAGGATTAAATTTCTTTTATGAAGTAAGCAGTAGAACATATTAAACAAATGAATGACAATGCAATAAATATCCTTTCTCATAGAATAAAAACTATTTGGGAAATGGTTGCTACGTAATCTGTTTTCATCATTTCCTATAAATGATAGATCATAAATCATCTATGAATTTAAATTTTCAAAAAAAAAATCTTGCTTTGTTAATTTGTATGGATTTTTGTTCATCTTTGCAGCAAGCAATTCTATTACATGACCTTTACTACCATTTTAATGTTAGAATATTGAGACAATTCAAACTTGGGATGACCTTCATCTCTACTCTAACGTAAGAACTGGCATGTGATGGAAACTATAAAACACCAGTGGTGAAATCCAATTTTTTTTACTACTGGTTCTGTGGGTGTGGCTTGGTGGACGTGGTGTGGCTTGGTGGGCAAGGAAGGGAAAGGATACTGCAAAATCTCCATTCCCACCCCACTCCAGGGTAAAGATATTACAAAATCTCCATTCCCACCTCACTCTGGGGCCAGCCGGAGGTGGTATTTGCTGGTTCTCCGAACTACTGAAAATTTCTGGAACCAGTTCTCCAGAACCTGTCAGAACCTGCTGGATTTCACCCCGTAAAAGACCAATGCAGATTCCTAGACAGATTATCTCAGACATTGTAGAGTGGTCGGTGCTCTCTGAGCTTGGCTGTTTCCTTGCAGACATTTCATATACCAAACTAAATAACATCACCAGTGCAATGCATATCTCAGACATACAGTACATGTCATGGTCTTTCACAAACCTGCATAATGATGTAAATATTCATAAATATGATAATGATGATAAAAGCCACCCAATTGTTGAGACATATGTTTAATAAATTATTATTATTATGGTAGATAGCATACTCAGAAAGAGTTGACATTTTTATCCACCTATTATTATTATTATTTGTTCACAACAATGTGAAATCACAGTTGCCAATTCTTTAGCTCTTTTTTGTCTTCATATACATCAAGGTCTTCCCAAGAACCAAGGATATCATAATGTACCAATGTAATATATGTGCGGATCCAAGCAGTGTAGCCTTTTGCAATTACTGTTTGTTGCATAGCCACATATCCAGACTGGATTTGGCATTTATATCCATCTAGCAGTTGTTTCTAAGGAACTAAGTAGGTGTGGATGTTTGAGGATGTTAAAGGTATTGTTGCAGGATGTAAGCTGTTCCACGTAAAGCTGCCTTCTGTAGTTGACTGATGGTAATTTTGTCAATGCCAATGGTGTTCAAGTGCTCCAGTTGTTTTGGGATTGCACTCAAGGCATCTATTAGCATTGGTACTACCTTTGCTTTCTTTCCCACAGTTCTATTTCTATTTGCAGGTCTTGTATTTTGTGATTTTCTTCAATTCTTTCTCTTCTCTTCTGCTGTCTCCAGATACTGCAACATCCACTATCCAGACCAGGGGTGAAATCAAGCAGGTTCTGAGAGGTTCTGGAGAAGCAGTAGCAGAAATTTTGAGTAGTTCAGAGAACCGGTGAACACCACCTCTGGCTGGTCCCAGCGTGGGGTGGGAATGGAGATTTTGCAGTATCCTTCCCTTGGAGTGCGATGGGAATGGAGATTTTGCAGTATCCTTCCCCTGCCACACCCACTAAGCCACTCCACTAAACCACACCCACCAAGCCACACCACACCCACAAAGCCATGCCCACAGAACTGGTAGTAAAAAAAAAATTGAATTTCACCACTGATCCAGACTTTTTGGTCTTTCTTATTGACAATTGTTAAGTCTGGGGAATTTTGTGGCAGGGAGCTTGTCTGTTTGACTTCAAAAGTCCAGAGCATTTTAGCTTCTTCGTTTTCCATTATTTTGTCTATTTTGCACTCCCATGAGTTCTTCCTTGCAGGCAAATGGTATTTCTTGCAGATCTTCCAGTGCACCACTGTAGCTTCATTATCATGCTGTTGTGTGTATCTGTGAGATCTTTTTGCAGCAGCAAGCAGTCCACTGTTTGTTCAGTGTCTTTGCAGAGGCAGAATTAGCTAGTTGTTGTCATCATCTTTATTCTGACTTTGTATGCATTTCTTCTTCTCCTTACTATCATTATTAAGCTTGCTACTTGTTCTCAAAACATAGCCTAAGAAGGCAACAGGACAACTAGACTGATTCTGGGGCAGAGGTGGGTTTCAGCAGGTTCTGATCAGTTCTGGAGAACCAGTGGCGGAAATTTTGAGTAGTTTGGAGAACCAGCAGTAAAAATTCTGACTGGCCCCGCTCCCATCTATTCTCTGCCTCCCAAGTCCCAGCTGATCGGCGAGGAAACAGGGATTTTGCACTAACCTTCTCCTGGATTGGGGAGGGAATGGAGATTTTACTGTATCCTTCCTCTGCCACACTCACCAAGCCACACCCACCAAGCGATGCCACGCCCAGGAAACCACATCCATAGAACCGGTAGTAAAAATTTTTGAAACCCACCACTGTTCTGGGAGTTGAATGGAGTGTTCAGGGTTCATGTTTCAGGATTACAGATTTCCAATCTAAGAAATCTGATCTCAAAATGGCCACAATAGGAGCCAATATGGATTGAAAATGGCCTCCTCTGAGGTTGGACCATTCCTGGTTGACTCAGAATTCAGAGGAGGAGAGTTCATTCAAAGGCTGAGGGTTGAGTGACATTTCAATCTCACAATATTTTGTCTACATGGCAGACTAACTCTGCCCACTGCCAGCAGTTCAATCCTTACCGGATCAAGGTTGATGTACCCTTCCATACTTCTGAAGTGGACAAAACGAGGACCCAGATTGTTGGGGGCAATATGCTTTTGGGGGCAAAAAAAATAAAATAAAATATGCTGACTCTATAAACCACTTATAGAGGGCTGTAAAGCACTATGATGAAATATATAAGTCTAGGTGTCATTGCTATTGCTATCTTTTAAGGCTTTTCGGTGCTTCAGGTTTGATTCCAAAATGATATTTTCATAGCTATGTCCACACACATACACATATATAAACGTAGAGAGACATATATCCCAGTAGCTAAAACAGCTGGCAACGATTCTGTTACTGAATTTATTATGATGATTTGTATATATATAGTCATAGTTTTTTATTACAGGAAATGTTTTCAAATAAAAACATTTAGCACTCAGACAACAGAAGTACTTATAAGGAACCTTGGTGGAGCAGCGGACTAAAACTGTTCTATTCGCAGAACAAAGGCTAAGAAGGGAGGCGAGGCAGGATAAACACTTACAAATGTTTATTGGCTAACACTAACAGCTAACATTGACTCGCTATGATTAGCTAACTACCTTGGAGAGCGAGCGTCGTCTGAGGCACTGACAGCTCTTTTATACTCAGCTGTCAGAAACTGGGCCAATCACGAGCCTCCAATTTCCTGCTGACTGCCTGCCGGCACACAGACCAATCAGATGCTCTATTGGCCGTTCGTGCTTGCCGTTCGGATGTAACACCCCTTTCTTCCCGGATGGCACAAGCGTAATCAGCGAGGTAAGCCGGGCGTCTCCTGTTCCTTCCCGATCTGCGTAGTCCACCGGAGTCGGCTGGAGTGGGAGGATCTATGCTTGGTGCTTCTGGAACTCCTGGAGACTGCATTTCAACTTTGGATGGCGACTCATGCGGCAGCTTGGGTACGGGAACAACGGGTGAGTCTGCGGTCCTCTCGTTGTCGGGTTGAGACTCAGGAAGTGACTTGTTCTCTGCAGTCGGGGTTCCGGCAGACCCAGGTGTGACAGGCCCTGGTAGGGCTTCAATAATGATCCTCTCTTGTGGAGGCAGACAGCGGTGGCACAGTTGGTCCACATGCCTCCGCCAGGTACGGCCGTTCCCCAGCTGAACTCTTTATGACCGGGCCCCGTAACCTCAATTATTTGGCCTGGCAACCAGTGAGGATTCCCCCCATAGTTTTGGGCATATACCCACTCTCCCTCTTGGGATGCACGGGCTCCGCTGCTTGAGTCCAGGGGTTTTTCTGGACAATAATCAGGGTGTAACTGATCCAAATCTGTTCTTAACCGGCAGCCCATTAATAACTCAGCTGGGCTGTGGTTTGTCGTTGGGCAGGGGGTCACGTGCTGCGTTAATAAATTGGTAGCTATTCTAGTGTGCCAATCACCAGGCCCCAATTTGGCAAGAGCCTCCTTGGCCGATCGCACGGCCCTTTCAGCAAGGCCATTTCTGGCCAGATGGAACGGGGCCACCGTGACATGCCTAATGCCATGTCTTGCTAAATAAGTTTGGAAAGTGGCTGACATCAGTTGTGGCCCATTGTCGGTTACAATCAAATCAGGTAGGTCGTGGGTTGTGAATACCTTTCTTAGTGCCTGGACTACTGCCTCCACTGTGGTAGAGGACATTGCCAACAACTCAACCCACTTAGAATAGGCATCTACAATGACCATAAAGGTATGGCCATGGAATGGGCCCGCAAAGTCCAAGTGCACCCGGGACCAGGGGGCCTTCAGCAACTCCCACTCCCTAACTGGAGCCTTAGGAGGGGCTGAGCTGGTGCGCTGCCACTGCTGGCACTCTGCGACCCAGTGCGAGATCGCTTCATCTAACTTGGGCCACCATAGGTAACTGCGGCCTAAAGCCTTCATCCGGGCCATGCCCGGATGTCCATTATGCAAAGTCTCCAGGACATGCCGTCTTAGTTCTACGGGAACAACCACCCTGGTGCCCCACAACAGGCAGCCCCGCAATGTGGATAGTTCCTGCTGCCGGATTTTGTAAGGTAGGAACTCAGAATCTATTTGCCCTGGTGGCCACCCCCTTTTCACCCAGTCTAGGACTTGGTGTAAGATCTTATCCTTGGCGGTGTACCAAGCAATGTCAGCAGCAGAAACCAGACTATGTTGGTCGTCAATCTGAAGAATTGATGAGGCAGGGGCAGGGTTGACGACAGGAACAGGAAGGGGTACCTACTGAGTGCGTCAGCATTCCCCAAGTCCTTACCAGGGCGGTGGGCCAGGCGATAGTTATAGGCCGCCAGGAACACAACCCAACTGGTCATACGTGGGGACAGGATCTGCGGGGACTGGCAATCGCCGGCCAGAATGCCCAACAACGGCTTGTGATCTGTGAAAATGTGAAAAGAACGGCCATATAAATTTTATTTTTATTTTTTTTATTTTATTTTTAGATTTCTATACCGCCCTTCTCCCTGGGGACTCAGGGCGGTGTACAGCCAAGTAAAAACACATAATATAAACAATTAAAAACCAATTAAAAAGAATATCTAAATTTGGCCCAGAATTTAAAAACACCCCACTTTAAAATCATTTAAAAGGCTTCGCTTAGGCCAGCCCGGCTTGTTGGAAGAAAAATGTTTTAAGGGCCCGGTGGAAGGCACAGAGGTCATGGATTTTTCTTATCTCAGGGGGAAGCTGTTTCCAGAGGGTAGGAGCTCCCACAGAGAAGGCCCTCCCCCTGGGGGTCACCAGCCTACATTGCTTGGCTGATGGCACCCCGAGGAGACCCTCTCTGTGGGAGCGCACGGGTCGATGGGAGGTTGTCGGTGGCAGAAGGCGGTCTCGTAGATAACTGGGCCCTATGCCATGGAGCGCTTTAAAGGTGGTAACCAACACCTTGAAGCGCACCCGGAAGACCACTGGGAACCAGTGCAGCTCGCGCAGGAGCGGTGTTATGTGGGAGCGCCATGTAGCCCCCGTGATTACCCGCGTGGCCGCATTCTGGACCAGTTGGAGCCTCCGGGTGCTCTTCAGGGGGAGCCCCATGTAGAGAGCATTACAGTAGTCCAGGCGAGAGGTGACGAGGGCGTGAGTGACCGTGCACACGGAATCCCGATCAAGAAAGGGGCGCAACTGGCGAATCAGGCGTACCTGATAAAAGGTCCCCCTGGCCACAGCTGTCAGATGTTCCTCTAAGGACAGCTGCGTATCCAGGAGGACTCCCAGATTGCGCGCCCTCTCCACGGGGGCCAAAGACTCGCCCCCGATAGTCAGCGATGGCGTCAGCTGGCTATATCGGGAAACCGGGAACCACAGCCACTCAGTCTTGGAGGGGTTGAGCTTGAGCTTGTTCCTCCCCATCCAGATCCGTACAGCTTCCAGGCACTGGGACATCACTTCAAGGGCATCGTTGGGGTGGTCTGGGGTGGAGATGTACAGCTGGGTGTCGTCAGCGTACTGATGATATCTCACCCCAAAACCACGGATGATCTCACCCAGCGGCTTCACATAAATGTTGAACAGAAGGGGCGAGAGGACCGACCCTTGTGGCACTCCACAAATGAGAGGCCTCGAGGTCGACCTCTGCCCCCCTGTCAACACAAACTGCGACTGGTCGGAGAGAAAGGAGGAGAACCATCGTAAAACGGTGCCCCCCATCCCCAACTCTTCCAACCGGTGCAGCATGATACCATGGTCGATGGTATCAAAAGCCGCTGAGAGATCTAATAGGACCAGAACAGAGGAACAACCTCTGTCCCGGGCCCTCCAGAGATCATCAACCAACGCGACCAATGCCGTTTCCGTGCTGTGACCAGGCCTGAAACCCGACTGGAACGGATCCAGATAGGACGTTTCCTCCAGGAATTGTGGGAACTGTCGTGCAACCACACTCTCGACAACCTTCGCCACAAAGCGAAGGTTGGAGACAGGACGATAGTTAGCCAATATTGCCGGGTCCAGGGAGGGCTTCTTGAGGAGAGGCCTCACCACCGCCTCCTTCAAGGCGGCGGGGAAGTATCCCTCACTCAACGAAGCGTTAATAATTCCCTGGAGCCAGCCTCGTGTAACCTCCCGGGAAGCCAGTACTAACCAGGAGGGACACGGGTCCAATAAACATGTGGTCGCATTAAGTCTCCCCAAAATCCTGTCCACGTCATCCAGAGTCACAAGGTCAAACTCCTCCCAGATAACACTCTCAAGACTATTCCTCGTCATCCCGCCCGGATCTACCCAGTCAGAGTCCAAGTCCCGTCGGATCTGAGCGATTTTGTCATACAGATATCGTCCGAAATCCTCAGCCCTGCCCTCCAGGGGGTCCTCCCTCGCTCCCAATTGAAGCAGGGAGCGGGTCACCCTGAACAGGGCCGCCGGACGATTCTCTGATGACGCAATAAGAGCGGAAAAGTGATTAGACTTTGCCGCTTTTATCGCCACTAGGTAGGCTTTAATATGTAGCCTTACCAGTGTTCGATCAGATTCGGCAAGACTGGCCCTCCAACCGCTCTCTAGGCGTCTTTTCCGGCGCTTCATCTCCCTCAGCTCCTCAGTAAACCAAGGGGCCATGAGGGATCGGCACCGGGTCAGAGGCCGCAAAGGCACGACTCGGTCTAAGGCCCCGCTAGCGGCCTGATCCCAGACCGCCACCAGGTCCCCGACCGAGTCGTGTGCCAGAACCTCAGGAAATGGCCCAAGCTCCATCTGGAATCTATCAGAATCCATCAGGCGCCTGGGGCGGACCCATCTTATCGGCTCCGCCTCCCTGCGGCGGGGTGTAGCGGTTTGAAGGTCTAGGCGAAGGAGCGAGTGGTCTGACCATGACAAGGGTTCCATGTCTATATCCCCTATAACAGACTCACTCAGCCACTGGCCAGAGACAAAAATCAAGTCCAGGGTGTGACCCCCTCTGTGAGTGGGGCCATGAACTAACTGGGTCAGGTCCATGGCCATCATGGAAGCCATGAACTCCCGAGCTATCTCAGACGTCTCACCAACAGATGGCAGATTGAAGTCACCCATAACCATAAGCCTGGGTGTATCAACTGCCACTGCGGCTATCACATCGAGCAGTTCGGGCAGGGCTGTTGCCACGCGGCAGGGAGCCAGGTACGTAAGCAACAGGCCCATCTGAACCCCAAGGCCCCATCTCACAAAGAGGGTCTCACATCCGGCTATCTGTGGCACAGTGGATTCCCTCGCACCGAGATCTTCTTTAATAATCACCGCTACCCCCCCGCCCCTCCCTTGGGCCCTCGGCTGATGGAACGCTCTGAAACCCGGTGGGCATATCTCAACCAGGGGGACCCCTCCCTCCGGGCCCAACCAAGTCTCAGTAATAGCTGCCAGGTCCGCACCCCCCTCTTGTATAAGATCATAGATGAGGGGGGCCTTATTTACCACAGACCTGGCATTGCATAGCATCAGCCGGAGGCCCAGGTCCTGAGTCTCTAAGCCACCGAGTATCTGAGTAGAGTCTTGGGGACCGGGGCATGCAATTGCTCTCAAACAGCAAGTGCGCGCCCCCCGTATATGATATGGTCCCCTACTCCCGCCATATCTGCCCCTCCCATTTACCGTGCTGATGGCAACTTCCTCCTTCGGGTGGTCCTCCAGCCTCCCCCCAATCCCTCGTTTTGCGCCCTCCAAGCCGTCCCCCTGTGCCAGGCTTGGCTTTGACCTTAAAGGGTTTGCCCCCCCAAACCCTTCGGTCTTCCTCCCGGTTCCCCTTAAAAAATCCTTATTCCCATCCCTCCTCCCCGATCCCCTTAAAAATTTCTTTAAAAATTTTGATAAAAACCTCCTCAACCCCCTCTTCGCTGCATGCCATCTCTCGGGGTTCCAAAACCCGTCATCAAGATAGGCCCTCGATAACACAGAGGGCCAGGCCTGCGAGAGGGGGGAGTCTCGCAGTACGAAGAGGTCAGCGGATGTGTACATCTGAGTTCCAAAGTCTATCCAAAAAGGTTCCAAAAGTCTGTCTGGGGTAGATGGAAAAAGGCCAAGGATTCCTAATGATGCTTTAAAAAAAGTCCAAGGGAGAGAGTTCACCATTTCGGCAGGGGTCAAATCGGACTCCACTGTCCTCTCACGACAGTGGAGAGGAGTCTCAGGCAGCTGTCCAGAAAGCAATGACCCGGACACCCTCTCACGGTGGCCGGTAACAGCGGATCTTATACAATGGCAGCTGCAACAAAGATGACTCCCTCGATGCCCCCGCCCAGGTTCACATCTCTCCTCACAGCAAGTAGATGTTAATGTCAATAAGGTCGAAGGAATTTCCGGAAGCCGGGGGTTCGCTGTGGGCATACTTGGAGCTCTTAAGACCAGGTGCAGAAAAAGTCTGGTTGGGGAGATAGTAATCCAAGCCACGCCCACGAGCCAGGCCGTGGCAAAAATAATCATGAAAATGTTTAATGCCGGCCACGATGGCCAACGCCTCCTTGTCTATGTGCCCATAATTACGTTCAGTGGCAGAGAGAGTTCGGGAGTAATACGCGATGGGGGCCTCAGTCCCGTTAGGCAGCAGATGGCTCAAAACGGCCCCCACCCTGTAAGGAGATGCATCACACGTCAGAGTCAATGGGAGTTTGCTGTCATACTGCACCAAAACAGAGTCAGATGTGAGTAGTTGTTTCACAGCTCGGAAAGCATCGGCCTCCTTGCGTCCCCAGGTCCAGGGTGTTGCTTTATCAAGAAGGTGGTGAAGTGGCTTGGCGACCGTTACCTTGTGATGCAAGAACATGTTATAAAAGTTCAAAAGCCCCAGGAAGGCTTGTAGTTCGGCTCGGCTGGTGGGGGGGTGGGGCACTTTGGATGGCTTGCACCTTTGCAGGCGCTGGGTGCAGGCCAGCAGCATCAACGAGGTAGCCCAGGAACTCCACCTGCGGCACTCCCAATTTGCATTTGTTGGGCTTGAGTTTGAGTCCTGCTTGCCAGAAACGGGATAACACAGCACGAAGGCGGGTGACTAGGTCAGCTTCTGTCATGGCCGAGACGAAAACGTCGTTGAAGTAAGGAATTACTCCTGGCAATCCATGCAGCAGCCTTTCCATGAGGCATTGAAAAATGCCTGGGGCGATGCAGACCCCAAATTGCAATCGTCGACAACGGAATGCACCCCGGTGGGTGACAATTGTCTGGGCCTCTGCGGTGGCAGAGTCCACCTCCAATTGTTGATAGGCTTGCGCCATATCTAACTTAGCGAAAATTGAGCCACGGCCCAACGAATGGAGGTGGTGGTGTACTACCGGAGCAGGGTAGGGGTGAGCTTGTACAGCCCTATTGATGGTCACCTTATAATCCGCGCAGATGCGGATAGAGCCATCAGATTTTATTGGAGTGACAATTGGTGTCTCCCGTCGAGCGTGATCCACCTGTTCTAAAATCCCCTGCGCTAACAATCTATCAATTTCCTTATCGACTTGAGCGCGGAGTGCCAAAGGCACCCTATGAGGCTTAAGTCGTATCGGGGTGATTTTGGGATCCAAATTAAAGGAGATGGGTGTACCGGTATATTTGCCAAGACCCTCACTAAATACGTCTGAGAATTCTGTGAGCAAATCAGAAAATACATCGGAGGAAGTTGCATGAATACCGGTGATAGCTAATCCTAACACGTCAAACCATTCTAATCCCAATAAACTGGGAAGCGCACCATTAACAACAATTAAATTAAGGCGGCCACTGAAATCTTTGTATTTGACCCTAAACCATCCTGACCCTAAAACTGGAATGGAATTACCTTGGTAGTCACGAAGCCGGAATGTACAAGAGGCTAAACGCCTCTTTGACATCGTGGGCACCAATCGTTTAAGAGTGCTCCAAGAGATTATTGACACTGAAGAGCCAGAGTCCAATTCCATTTTACATGGCTGACCCTCTATTAGAACCGTGAGGAAAATTTTCTTCCTCAAGCCTGACTTTGCCTGACCTATAATTGTTTCAGGGTGGTAATCACCCCGGTAAACAGTAAAACATTCTTCCTCACTTTTACTCTGCCTATTCCGGGGTTGGTAATTCCTGCTGGGTCTAGAAAAACTATTACTTTGGTTATTATTATTATTATTAGCTGGCTGGCTGGACTTACAAACCCTAGCAAGGTGGCCTTTCTTACCACATTGCCTGCAGTCAGCATTCTTGAACCTACATGCAGAACGGGAATGATTCCCTCCGCATCCAGCACAGGGGGCTTGAGTTCTATTTCCTTCAGAACTCCCGCCTTTCTTACAAGTTGTTTGGAGGCAACGTACGCCTTCCTCGCCCTCTGACAGCTGGTCAGGCTCTACTGCAGCTTCCTCATGGTGAACCATGGCAGTTTTTTGGGTAACTTGCGGGCTGAGGTTCTTCCTTATCTTGGTGGCTGATAGAACAGACAATTCGGAGGCTCTAGCCTCATCTATAGCTGTTTGCAACGTAATATCCATTCTAGCCAATAGGCAACGCTGCAATTGGATATCCCTGACCCCACATATTAACTGGTCCAAAAGGATATTCTCCAAGTAATCTCTAAAACCACAATACAAAGCGGCCGCCCTTAACGCTGCCACGTATTGGCTAATAGTTTCCCCCTCTGCCTGAATGCGGTGCCGAAACGCAAAACATCTAGCCACTCTTGAGGGTAGAGGAGCATAATGGGCCTTCAAAATGGCTAACAATGTTTCCCAGGGTACATCGTGGACTGTTTGAGGTGCCAGTAACACCCTGGCTGTCTCGAACATATCATGTCCACAGACACTGAGGAAAACAGATAACTTCCTATCCCCTGGCAGGCTTTTATAATCATTTGCGGTCAGGAAACAGTTAAAACGATCTAAAAAAGAGTCCCAGGTCTCCACTGGTTGGTTGAAAGGCGCAAATGTAGATAGGGTTGACATGTTCCGGGAGAACAGCGTCAGACCTTAGAATTTGCGACGTTTCATCGCGGTGGCTCAGCTCCGTGCTTCAGCTCTAGAAGTGGCTTTGCTCAACCTGCCGCCTCAGGGTAATCCACCATCCTCGTCGCCAGTTGTTCTATTCGCAGAACAA
This sequence comes from Ptyas mucosa, assembly GCA_012654045.1. Classification (NCBI taxonomy): domain Eukaryota; kingdom Metazoa; phylum Chordata; class Lepidosauria; order Squamata; family Colubridae; genus Ptyas; species Ptyas mucosa. Next base: position 26,002,522 of record WNWU01000001.1, read on the forward strand.
AGGCTAAGAAGGGAGGCGAGGCAGGATAAACACTTACAAATGTTTATTGGCTAACGCTAACATTGACTCTCTATGATTAGTTAACTACCTTGGAGAGCGAGCGTCGTCTGAGGCACTGACAGCTCTTTTATACTCAGCTGTCAGAAACTGGGCCAATCAAGAGACTTCCGGTTCCGGTCCCGCGGGCGACGGACACTGATCGGGCAAGCTCTGGCCCCAGTGTCTGATCCCCCCCATCTGGAGGCCCTTTGGGCCAAACGCCCCAATCTTTGGGACGTTTGCCATTTGAGGGCGGCTTGCCAGGGGTCCCCTGCCTCACATCCAGGGGCCGGGAGGCCGATGCTGGCGCGCCCGAGGCTCCAGAGGGGGTGGGAGGCGATTGGCGGCTTTTTCTGAGGCCGCGGAGGCGCCACAGCGCCTGAGGGGACTGGCGTTTATTTACAAAGCACAGAGGACCGAGCTGACTGACCGGAGACTTGAGCAGGCATCCTGGAGGTGAGAGGGGGGGTTGGAGTTCCCCCCCTTGTAGCTGGAAAGGTGCCGTGGCTGACAAGTAGGGGGAAAGAAATGGAAGGAAACCCCTTACTTTGTTGACTTTTCTTCTGAGGATGGCCCTATCAGAATTTGTTGGAGAGGTCTGGTGGCCTCTCTTCCCGGTGGTGTGCTATGGCGGCAGTCCGACTTCCTGCTTCTTTATTTATGATTGAAGACAACATTCTCCTCTAAGGCTTCCTGTTTGACCTACTCTATACTCCGGACTCGTTGCTCCTGTGAGCGCCCACTGGTAGATATTTGAAAAATTACACTGACTGTCAATCCCTCTTTCTTTCCTGGAGGTTTGTCTTTTGGGATTTTTCATCTTCTACTACTGCAAGATGGCTAAGGGTCATAAATCAACAGCAGCTGACATGGAAAAAGTTTTGGAAAGACTGGCGAAATTGGATCAGAAGTTGGACAAGTTGGATGATTTGCAAAAAGGATTATCTGAAATTAAATCTGAAATGACACTTATGAAAAAAGATTTAAATGATGTTCAACAGCTGGCAGAGCAAAATAAGAAGAAGATGGGGGGTCTGGAGGGGGAGGTACGGGCACTCCAGAGGGTGGAAGAAGGGAGAGGAAATGCAATGCTAACTTTACAATTGGATAAGATGTCTTATTTTCTCAGGTTTCAAAATGTGGAACAACTTGACCAAGAAAATTTGAGAGAAGTGATGGTTAAAATGTTGGGTGAATTTCTAGAAAGAGATTTGGAGTCCATTGGAAGGGATGTGGATTTGGTGTATAGAGTAAACTCACAATTTGCAATTTTACATAGTTTACCAAGAGAGGTTCATATTAAATTTGTAAGAAGGGAACTGAGAGATGAGATATTGAGAAAACAAAGACTGGGGGCGCTGGTGTATAGGGGCAAGGAGGTCACCATCCTGAAGCAGATTCCCAGACAGGTACGAGAATCAAGAAGAAAATATTATTTTTTATCAAACAAGCTGTACCTTAAGGGAGTAGGTTTTAGGTGGTTGATTCCGGAGGGTTTGATGATTTTTTGGGAGGACAGTAAGAAGAAAATTAATAACGTAGCGGAAGCTAAGGCTTTTTTTGACCAACATAAATCCTTCCTAGATGGAGAAGATACAGGAGCCGAAGAGGGGGAAGTATTAGATGATCAAGGAGCGGGGGCGGACGGAGCTGTGGCGGCCCTGGAGGAGGGGGGAGGCCAGACCATGGTTTTAAGAGCTAGAACCAGGAAATGAAGAACGGGGGGGAATCCATTATTTAATGTCTTTTACTTGACATCTTTTTTTTTCTCTCTCTTTTTATTGTATTTTGTATAACACTTTGGCTATTTGCTTTTTTTTGTTTATATAACTTTTATACAATCTGGTTGTTTGTTTTGATTTAACATAATAATGTCTGTTGTGTGAGAACTTAAAAAAGAGAATAATAATTGAGATATCTTTTTATAAAGATATTGAAAATTCAACATATTGTAAACTATAATACTGTATATTTTTAACCAATAAAAACTTTTTACAAAAAAAAAAGAAAGAAAGAAACTGGGCCAATCACGAGCCTCCAATTTCCCGCCGGCTGCCTGCCGGCACACGGACCACTCAGATGCTCTATTGGCCGCTCATGCTTGCCGTCCGGATGTAACAAAAACGCTGTTAAGTAGCACCTAAGTACCACTTAGCTGCCAGCTGCCTGCAATTACTGCGAGTTCAAATCTCACTAAGATCAAGGTTGACTCAGCCTTCCATCCTTCCGAGGTAGGGAGCAATTGTGGGGGCAATGAGATGACTTTGTATAAAAAAGAACACCGCTTAGGGGAGCGCGAAAGCCCTACTAAGCAGGTACCGTATATACTCGGATATAAGCCGAGTTTTTCAGCATGTTTTTCAGGCTGAAAAAAGCCCCCTCGGCTTATATTCAAGTCATGAAAAAAATGCCTTTTTTCCTGCAATGGTTTTGGCTCCCTGGGTTGCTGGCAGACTTGCTAAAGCCAAAATGGGGCGTGGGGGGAGGGGGTGCGGCGCCCCTCCCCGTGCCCCTTTTTGGCTCCCAAGAGTGGCAGGGAGGCTTCCTAAAGCCAAAATGGGGCATGGGGGGGAGCGGCGCCCCTCCCCAGCGCCCCTTTTTGGCTCCCAAGAGTGGCAGGGAGGCTTCCTAAAGCCAAAATGGGGTGTGGGGAGGGTGCAGCGCCCCTCCCCCACGCCCCTTTTTGGCTCCCAAGAGTGGCAGGGAGGCTTGCTAGGGGCATGAGGGGGTGCCTAGCAAGATTCCCTGCAGTCCCCTGGAAGCAAAAACGGGCTGGGGGGGTGGCTTAAAGGGAGAAAGAAACAAAGAAATCCTCACTGTTTAGGGAGATCCCATGTGCACTGAGCTTGAGTTGAGAGCTGATTGTAATTGAGAGCTTCTTGTAATTGAGAGCCTCTTGTAATTGGCTGCTAGCTAGCCTTGCTCAGGCTAAGCCAGGAGTGGGTTCTCCCAGCTTGGCTATCTCAGGAATTCTGGGAGTTGAAGTCCACAGGTTGTAAAAAGGCCACATTTGCCCACCCCTGGGCTAAGCTACTCAGTAGTGGAGCTCTAAGAATGCCAGATGAGAAGGAGAAAGGGAGGGAGAAAGAGAGAGAGAGAGAAGAAAGAAATACAAAGAAAGAAAGAGAAAGAGAAAGAAAAAGAAAAAAGAGGGAGAGGCTTGAACTTGCCTGAAATTAGATCAAGCCAGTGACTGGATGGGCGTGGCTAGCTGGTCATGTGATATATGTGTATAGGGACTACTCAGAGGGCTGAAAAAAGTCATTTCTGACCGGTCCTCACACTTATGACCATCCTCACATTTATGCCCGTACAGCATTCTTAACAACCATGTCACTCATTTCACAACTGCTTCTCTTCACCATGGTGACAAGATAGGGCAAAAACGTAAAATGTGAGGACAGTTGTAAGTTCGAGGACTGGTCACAAGTGCGAGGACCAATCAAAAATAACTTTTTCAGCCCTCTGAGTAGTCCATATGCACAAAAGGACTATCCAGAGGGCTGAAAAAAGTGATTTCTGACAGGTCCTCGCACTTTTGACCGGTCTTCGCACTTATGACTGGTCATCATTTATGCCCATTGTAGCATTCTTAACAACCGTGTCACTCATTTCACAACTGCTTCTCTTCACCATGGTGACAAGATTTTTGTTTTTGTTGATCCTCTTTTCCACTTACAGAGCTAGTTTACTGTTTTTCTTTGAAATCAATATTCAAAAACATCTAACCTACTGATGCCTCAATTAATGTAATTTTATTGGTATCTATTTTTATTTTGAAATTTACCAGTAGCCGCTGCATTTCCCACCCCTGGCTTATACTCGAGTCAATAAGTTTTCCCAGTTTTGGGGGGTAAAATTGGGTGCCTCGGCTTATATTCGGGTCGGCTTATAATCGAGTATATACGGTATATACAAAAGTATGAAGGCTATTGCTTAACGCATTGTAAGCTGCCTTGAGTCTCCGGAGAAGGGCGGCATATAAATTGAACCAATAAATAAATAAACAATAAATAAATAAATGTTAATGTATAAAACAGCACAAATTCATTTCACTTGTTTTTTATTAGCATTAAATCTAAAATAACTTAGTTTCATAATACATAAGGCAGCAGATTGATGTGGTAGAAGTTCTCTAATCTAAAGCAAGCAAAGAATGAAGAAAGAGGAAGTGTGAGTAAACAGGAAAGCAATACATGTTATCGCTAGGGAGGGCAGAATGAGGTTATGCTTTAATAATAATAGACAAAGTAACTACAGATTGACCCAATTCTTTTTTTAAAAAAAGATGTTTGAAGGGGATTTGATGGAGAGAGAAAAGAATCATCATGGAATGAGTTTCAGAAAGCAGTTTCAAAATTACTAGGCATTAAAGGGCAAAGGGTAGAGGGAAGATTTTAGTAGTCTAGCAGAAGATGAGCAATGTCTAACCCTTTCAAGAAGGAATCAAAAAATCAATGTTGTTGCACAGAGAAGAAGGGAGAACTGCTTCTTGGAGTAAGATTAGCAATAGGTCTTTCCTCTTTCTCTGGAACTATGAGTCATGCACAAACCTACTTACATAGAATTCTCATTAAGGTCATGTTCAATAACTGTAGAAGTAAATGTTCAATAACTGTAGAAGTAAAAGTTGTCATGTTGACTCTGGGATCATTAGCTCCAGGATGTTATCTCGGGCTAGGCAACCTCCCCTTCTACGAGTCAGTCAGTCATATATCTTTACTCACTATTGTGAGGTTACTCAAAGGTTATTTGTGTTTCCAGATAATTCTTACTCCAAAGGTCAGGATTGTTTTCTTCTTTTATTTCAGCTTCTGAAAACATGTCGAATGTTTTAATTAAAATGTGTGAAATTTAGTTAGTAACTGCTATTATCTGATCAGTGCTACACAGTTGATAATCTTGATTTGACAGAGAAATTTTATCATAATCAGTATCTGTTGTGGTCATGATACTTGCAGCATTAAAGTGAGCCATACAGCCAGCTCTCCTACATTAATCTAGGCTTATCTTGCTTTCTGTTGGGGTGGACAATCTCTTGTCAAAAAAGGATTGACTAACAAGTATGCAGTGACAGCAGTTGTATGGATGATGAAAATAACTAAATATTGCTTCTACCCATCTGATCCAATTTGGCAGGATGGGTATGCTGAGTCCCATTGCCTAAGAAATGCCATTTGGTGGGACCCAGGAGGCACACCTTTTCTGTTAAAATGGCCGCCCTATGAAATATTCTCCATCTGGAGATTAGGATGGCTGAGACCTGGTTTTGTACCCAGGCTTGGGTCCTTGGATGTGTGAAGAGGCTAATCTCTCAGATGTATTAGTGATTGTGGATTCCTCAGCAGCGATGTATTTTAATTTTTGCATTTGTTGGAATTATTTTTATCCTTATTTTGCTAATTGTTCACCTCCCAGAGTCACTTTTTAAACTGTTGGGCATTTTTACTTTTTCTTTCATCTACTGTTAAGAAACTGCTGTGGGACCTATAATTATTTAGGGAATAAGTAATTATATAATAAAGAATTGGTTAGAAATTTTTTCTTCGTATCTGCTGAAGACTGAAATAGTTAAAGTGTGGAATGTTGTATATGTGGCTGTCCAAATGCAAATTTATGGGAACAGGAAATTAATGAATTTTAGAAAGAATCTGCAAGTTAATATTTCTTAATGAGATTCTTTGTGCTCTAATTTTTGGAATACACGATGGCCGAGTACATGAGCTGAACTTGAGCTGAACAATTGGTTTAGGAAAAAGGATTACTTCTGAAGACCAAAATCATAGCACTGTTAAGACTGTCACAGGTGTGAATGAAATATGTGCAAATTGAAGTTCTATATACAAATTCTAGGCATTGTTCCATTTAGCTATGTGTTTGAGATTTTACTTGACACATCATATTTTGGTAGCCTTGGGATATGCTACAAAATTATTCGTTTAGTGACTGAAGTTACATCAACACTGAAAAAAGCGACTTATAACTGGTTCTCACAGTAATCATCATCACAGTGTCCCCAGAGTCACATGACTGTGATTTGGGTGCTTCGCAACCATCACACATTTATGATGGTCATATCATCGATGATCGTATCATCACTACTTACGACCTCCCTAGCCCTAGCTTGCCACAAGCAAGTTGTAGTATTGTGAGGTCTTGCTTAACTATGGTGATTCACTTAAAAAAAAAAAATACAACAACCAGATGCTACAATTGCCATCACTGAGTGGGCCAGACACATGATGCTTTCATTAACAAGCACTTAGCTTAATGGCCGAGTTTCTGTTCCACTTAGGGTCATTCAGCAAGAACAACCGTATTTTTGGAGTATAAGATGCACTCCCCCCCAAAAGTATGTCTGTGTCTTATACAGCGAATGTTGCTGAAGCCCCACCCACTCACTGGCACCCACTCTGGCTGTTCTTGGCCTCTACGTGTCACATTTTCGGCCTCTGCACATCCCGTTTTTGGCCTCCCCACATTGTATTTTCAGCTGGTTTCAGGCAGCGGGGATTAGTGGTGGTGGCGATCCCCTCTGCCTGGAGTCAGCCAAAAATGCAATGGACAAGCAGAGGCCAAAAACAGGGTATGCGGAGGCCAAAAACACGACACACAGAGGCCAAAAACACAATCTGTGGAGGCGGCAATCGGCTGTGGCGATTCCTGCAGCCTGGAACAGCTGATTGGCAGTATTCCGGGAGGCTGATCCAACTGCCAATCAGCTGCTCATGCTGAATCAGGCTGCAATAACATGCTGAAGCTGACCAGATTGTTTGCTGTTTGCTGCAAGGATGTTAGCCAGATGAATACTGGTAGGCAGAGGCAGAATTTTTTTTCTTGTTTTCCTCCCCAAAAACTAATGTGTGTCTTATACTCTGGAGTGTCTTATACTCCAAAAAATACGGTACCGTTATGTAAAAATGGCACTATAATATCAGACTTTCCTCATAGAGAAAGAAGAAACACATAGCTAAGTGAAGATTCAGAATGAATGCATGTGCCTTTGAGTTACTTTTGATTGCTGGTGACTACCTGGGCGTATAGTTTTCTTGGGCAGATTTTTGGAAGTGGTTTCCTCTTGCCTTCTTCTTTCTAGGACTGAGTGACAGTGACTGACCCAAGGTCACTCAACTAGAACTTATGGGGTCCCAGTTTCTAGCCTGGTGCTTTAACCACTACAACAAACTGTGTCTCTTCAAAATGTATCTGCCTGAGTATGAAATGGCTTATTGAATTTGGACACTTTGAAGTACGTTTATGTTTGATGCTAAAATACTTTTTCTGTACAGTTGGTGAAGAGGGTTGGACATTATTGTAGTAGTTTATCATAAATAACCATAATCCTAATATAATTTTTCTGTAGAGATAAAAGTCCTGCAGCATTTATGGGGAATTTATTACTTCTTTCTATGGCAGAGAACATCTAAATGGGTTCATTTCTTTGGATGAATTACCTCAGCTTAACTGTCTCCACGCACAGCTGGTTCTGGAAAATGAATCCCATATGCAGGCAATATGGTCTTGTCTTTTGTTACAAACTTCAGAATATTGTATCCTCGATGGAGGATAATTGGCCTTTTCCCAGTATATTCTCTATTCATGTTATCAGCTTACATTTCACATGTATGTAATTATCCTTCTAAAAATAGAAGGTCTTCCATTGAGTGATATTTTATACTGTTGTGTTTAACTTTAGAATTAATTTTTATAAATGTTTGGTCATCAATTTGCAATGAGGCAGAAACAGCATAATTGTTGTCTGAGGTGTAAGAGGTAGAAAACTTCATAGATAAATTATCCTTGTTAACAAATATTAATGCACAAAGGTGGTTTTTTTCATTATTAATTAAAATACACTTCTGAATTTTCTATTCTGGATGGGCTGACTTCTAAATTGCTTTCCATAAAAGGCAATTGTTTGTGTTTTAATAATAGCTTATTTGCAGCAATTTATAATGCAAAAAATTCTCTTGAATTTACAATATGTTAAAATTTTATATTACCGTTAAGTGAAAATATTTACTTGGGTCAATGCTGATTAATGGATGACACTCAACTTGACTTGCTTTGCTGTCACCAGATGTTCAGCACTGGATAGTATACCCACATAAAGCACTGACAAACACAAAAAACGGTGATTTTATTGATGTCATCTATTCCGGAAATGGTTATGCAGTTAGAATTTACATACTTTAATATAGTATTGCCAGGCATGAACAACCAGAGCTACCTGTGTAGAGAACAAATTAGCTACTTTATTGCTCAGTGACTATTTCACAGGAGTTTTCATAGACTGGCAGCTTGTCCCTGAAAAGGACTAGATAAAGTCTGTTCAGAAATGGTCATTGCCTAACTAGTTGGCCAGGTAATATATAAGCCAACATTATATGTTTATAGTATGACTATGCATAATATAGCTTTATGAGTATTGCTGAGTCATTCTGCATCCTGATTGGATGAGTTCTGTAGCAACTGTATTTAAGGAGAGCTTGACTTGTGGTCAGTGTGGACATTACACCATATTGTTACCCGCTGCTATGTTGTAAATATCTTTGATCTCTTTACATGGTCAATTTGATCATGGTTTATTTATTACTGCTTTTATAAACTGTTTTAATATTGTTCCTGAATGATTCATGTATCGTTCTACGAACCAGTAAGAAGTTTTGTATATCTGGATTGGTTATGCATGGCTAAGATTTGGATTGGTAAAAGGACTATGCTTTTGCTTTGCTCTATAAGTAAACTACTTTAAAAAACAGTTTGTATGCAGTTTATTCACAACTACTCTCAGCACCGTTTCCGTGCGCAAAACTCTACACTCTGTTTCGTAACCAGTCCTAGTTATCTCACAACTATATCCTTAACATTCTAATCACTCTAGACTAATTTCCCATTTGACCCCTCCTTCCCAACTGGGATGGTTACTCTCCAGTAAGTATGCACTTATCCTGTAATGTAATTGGGCTAATTTATGAACCAAACTCCAAAGTGAGACAGATGATTCAGTCCGACTAGCACTCACAAATTGCTCAATGACATAATGCCATATTTACAGATATTCAGTTTTAAGACATTTGTACAGGCACTAATCTTTTAAAAATGAAATAATTGAAATAAAATAAACACATTCATTAGCAGGGGTTAGATATCATCAGTACACTGATGGTATCTAGTTATATATCTCAAGTAATGCTATACGGTTTTTGTCTTAGTGTCTTAGTGTTTGGAGGCTGTGTGTGAAAATATAAAAAGGGGAAGTGAGCAGAAAAGATTACTCAGTCTTGGAAAAGAAGAGACTGTGAGAAAGAAACTCAAAACATCCCTGCCTTGATTATGTTTGATGGTACGGGCTTTTGAGAATCTTATTCTTACAACAATTTTAAAAAAAAAACATTTTTGAAATTACGCTGCTTTTTTGACCTTGCTTTTCTGAAAAGTCAGATACTGTGGGAGTCTGGATGGAAATGAACAAACTGAAATTCAACCTTAGCAAAATAGAGTTTCTATGAATTTGGGGGCATTTGGCTCCAGAGAGCTTCCACTATTAGTTCTTGATTGGATTACATTTCCTCAAACAGAACTGAGTTGGGAGTTCTTCTAGAGCTCTGGTTCCTGCCTAAGGAACAGCTGGCAACTATGGCATGTAGGACTTTTGCATCTTATGTCCCAACTGTAATACCCTATTTTCACTGCAATGCCCTATTTTCTGCTTAGTGACATCTTATTTGAATTATTGCAATGCACTCTATGTTGCACTATTCTTAAAAACAGAAACTTCTGCTAGTCCAGAATACATCAGTACAAGTCAAACCTACACCAATTGTGAAAATATATCATTTCACTGGCATTGCTCCACCAAAGATCAAGAAAGAAGATGCTGAGAGAACTAAGCAAGAGAATGATTCTCAATATCCTCTGAATGGGCAAGTGCCTCAAGCCTGCCAACTCAGATCTAGGAATAGCTTTATGGCAAGAACAAACATTCTTGAGTATATCTAAGAACAAAATTGAATTAAAAGATGGAGGAAGAAGACCATTGAGCAAGGAATAATATTAAAGAAGGATATGACTGAAGGATCCAACACAGCTTATACTTCTTGGAGGACACTGAATAGGTTGAGGGTTGGAATGCATGAATGTAAAATCAATATGCTCACGTGAAGGCTCTTAACAGATAACATACTATGTATGAAGAGCCTTGGATAGTACAGTGGTCTAAAGCCCCGTTATTAACATCAGCTGCCTGCAATTATTGCAGGTTCGAATCTCACCAAGGCTCAAGGTTGACCCAGCCTTCCATCCTTTCTAAGATAGGTAAATTGAGGACCAGTTTGTGGGGGCAATAAGCTGACTTTGTATAAATGTACAAAAGTATGAAGGCTATTGCTTAGCGCACTGTAAGCCGCCCTGAGTCTCCGGAGAAGGGCGGCATATAAATCAAATTTTAAAAAAAAATGTGAATGTTGAGAGACACAGAGCCCAGACCATCACTTGGTATGTCAGTTACTACCAGAAATGTGTACCAATAATGACTTATTTTTGGCCAATGGTAGAGGAGGAGGAGGAGGAGGTGGTGGTGGTAGTAGTAGTAGTATTTATGGGCACACTTTAGTACACCCATGTAACACCGCTACATATTGTGGTATACTTCTGGACACAATTCAAGGTGGTGCTGGTGGTTCATTAAATGACTTAGGACCTGGATATTTGAGGAGCCATCTGTCTCCAACTATCTCAGGCCATCCTACATGATAAGAGCTGCGGTGGTGCAGTGGTCACAATGCAGTACTGCAGGCTACTTCTGCTGACTGACTGCAATTTGGCAGTTCGACTCTCACCAGTCTCAAGGTTGATGCAGCCTTCCATCCTCCCAGGATCGGTAAAATGAGGACCCAGATTGTTGGCAGCAATATGCTGACTCTGTAAACTGCTTAGAAAGGGCTGTAAAGCACTGTGATGTGGTATATAAGTCTACATTGGCATGCTTCATGTCGCATCCATTAAACAGGCATCTGATGGGATCTAGAAAGTCACCTTCTCATTTTCAAAGCCTGCAATATGGGGCAGCATTTCCTACCAACCCCAAATTCCACCATTAAATTTGGCTGGTCCAAATTTTGTTAGCCTTTAAAAAAAAAGTTTGAAAACCTGGATCTTCCCCCAGGCATTGGACTATGTTGACATATGAACCTGCTGTAAATATAAATATGTTCTGCTGTGTTACTGATGCAGTGTACGTTTTATTGTGGCTTTTTGTTACTTTTTAAAATACCCTGTTAGTTGCCCAGAGTTGCTTTACAAATGGGCAGCCATATAAATAAAACTGATTCATAAATAAATAAATAAATCATAATTTACTTATGTGATTATGAGTTCATGTAGTATAACTGCATTTTTAAAAGTATTAACTTCTTGAGATTACTTCATTTTAGGCTAGTTTTCATTTGAAGCATTACAAATGTTTGTAAACTATTAAAGCAAGGTGAGTGTTAAGTAGATTTTAAGAGAATTTAAAGCTAAACTTCCGTTGCTGATCTCTGAGCTGGCAACTGAAATAGTTTAGTATACTGTATTATGATTTTATATTTTTTTGCCCCCAAAGGGTTAACAGAGAGAAACCAAATACTAACCAGAGCTGTGTTTACATAGTAGCTTTTCAAAGCAGAGGCCTGGCGCCTATACAGGACAAAACAGAAAATGAAGGTGAATCAAATAAAAAGCCACAAGTCCTCAGAGCCCACAGCAAAAGAAAGCATACAGCTAAATATTTTCCATGCTCCAATTTCTTTCATTTAAAGAAATTGTTTGAAATGATGACAGGAATGCTAAGCTATTTTGCGTTAATATTAAAGGTGACTTCTTTGGCAATATTTATTTATATATATATATAAATTCACAGCAGCCAAGCCTGCGGCAGTTCAAATAAGCAATCCTCCAGTCTTTTTTAATGCTGATGTATCACAAATCTATGGGTTGTTATCTGCAACTCCAGTTTGTTGTTGTCCCCATGGACAATGTTCCTCCAGGCCTTCCTGTCCTCTACCATCCTCTGGAGTCCATTTAAGCTCACACCTACTGCTTCAGTGACTCCATCCAGCCACCTCATTCTCTGTCGTCCCATTCTTCTTTTGCCCTTTCCAGCATTAGGCTCTTCTCCAGTGAGTCCTTCCGTCTCATTAGGTGGCCAAAGTATTTGAGTTTCATCTTCAGGGTATGGCCTTCTAAAGAGCATCAGGGTTGATCTCCTCTAGGATTGACCGGTTTGTTCGCCTTGTAGTCCAAGCGACTCGCAGGAGTCTTCTACAGCACCATAGTTCAAAGGCCTCAATTCTTTGGTGCTCAGCCTTTCTTATGGTCCAACTTTCACAGCCATACATTGCAACTGGGAAAACCATAGCCTTGATTATATGCACTTTTCTTGGGAGGGTGTTCTTACTAAACATTTAAATGACCAGGCACAAAATATCTTATTTCAGAAAGAAACAAGAGGTTTTGAATATTTGGATACTAGCTCCAAAAGAGGAGAATATTTGTAGCTCAGGGTTGAAATGGCAGGTCCTTGATGCTCTCTGAGCTTGGTTGTTTTCTTGCAGATGTTTCATTATTCAAACTGATGATAATGACGATGATGATAATGATGTTATCTAGTTTGTGTAATGAAATGTCTGCAAGAAAACAAGCAAGCAAGCTCAGAGAGCACCAAGACCACAACCTCAATACTAATTCCCTTGTGCAAGTTAATGATGGCAATCTCTCTCTCTCTCTCTCTGTCCCCCCTCTCTCCCTCCCTCCCTCCCTCCCTCTCCCTCCCCCCTCCCCCCTTCTCATATGCTGTGGAAGAAGAGTACAATCAACAGTAAGGTACATGGATTCAATTACAATGGCAATGGGTGCACCATTGGAAGACCTGAAAGATCATGAACTTGATATGATATCATTATATCACATCAACAAAATTAGCTTGAAGGCAATACATCAAAAATCAATCTATAGACTCTATGGCTTTAGAATATATGGTGGTTGATAAAAGATTTTTGAAAAATATCCAATAATTTCTAGCTTTAAGAAATCAGTGTGTGGAGCAAGTCCAAGAGGTCTATATAAAGAGTGGAATTTTGTTTTCACTTGTGTTTTGTCTTGGCATTAAATGTCCTAGTTGCATACATCTCTAGTTTCTACAAGTAAAACAAAACAAAAGAGAAGGAACCCACTTGCCATGTGTTTCATTCTTCAACTGTATTCAAAGATGTTAACCCGACTCCAATGAATTATATCAATTCAATTCTTATTTCAGTATTCTGCAGCACTTAAGCAGACTCTTTAGAAAAGAATAATGCCCTTGCTTTGAACGAGCCTTCACTTGCAGCTTTAGTTTCCTCTATTCTTTTGTGCTGTTTTCGTGTTTCTTACATTGTTCGTTGTTCTTGTTTTAATAATTGCAAATAACCAGAGTAACTGGGAGTCAAGCAGCATATAATTTTAATATGTTGTTGTTTCTTGTTGTTGTTTTCAGCTAGGAGCAATGGTCAACATGTTCCACTTTATCAGGTTGGTTACCTATTTCTTTGTGCTGTTTACTTCTTTAGCCACTGTTTTGACAGAGTTGCCAACAATCTACAACAATGTGACCTGATTCATTCTTATGCTGGCAGAAGCACAATATTTTCAAGTTGTTATTTTTCTTTTCAAGAGCACAGCATGCCCTGGCTATCTGCTTTCTTGTTTGGTGGCGATCCAAAATACAAGATGGATTAAGAAACATAGCCAATAATTCAATTAAGTTGTTAACAATGCTGGCTTTTATTTTTTACAATTCATCTGCCTTTAGGAATTTTTTGAAACTTTCAGTTCCTTCAGATTACTTGACTTTTTAAAGACTGAACCGGCTGGAGGACAGATATCTGCCTCTCCAAAAATGGGAAAAACAAAGATCCAGCATAGTAAAAACCTATCTGACACAAAGTCCTAGTTTGATACTGTATGGGGCACAAATCACTATTTCAGATTTTACTGAAGTAGATGAGCAAAAAATAATAATAATTATAAAATAACTTTAAAATATTTGTTGATTATTCATTAGCTATAACTTTTTTTACACCTCAGTTGAAGACCTTTCTCCAATTGAGATGCACCAAAGAACTGGTATAGATTTATGGCTAAAAAGCAAAGAATAAAAAGTTATCCTTGGGATCTGAAACAACTGAAAATAAAACCAGCCTTAAATCGAGTTCTATTCTGCTGTAGATCTTACGGAGGAAAAATTCTCTTGAAAATGTTCCAGATTGCTTAGGACTTCAATTTTCTGCCAATATTCCCTTTTATACTGCACGGAATTTCAACAGAGTCACATACTTTTTAAAACTGGGAAAGTTCACTTGACAGTAGAATGAAAAATGTAGTGTTTATTCCCACCAAATGGTCGTTTGAAAGTCTTTTGTCTTTCTGTTTTTCCAATGTCCAGTATTTTTCTCATTTTCCAAAACAACATCATGTTAAACAATCAATCACATTTATTACAATACTTAGAGAACTTCTTAGATATTTGAAGGTCTTTTGTCTTTCTGTTTTTTCAACGTCCAGTTCTTTTTTTCATTTTCCAAAACAACATCATGTTAAACAATCAATGACATTTATTACAATATTTAGAACTTCGTATATATATATGATATGATTTTTTTTCCTTGTAGAGAGGATAGAATTGCATTCATCCTCAGAATCAAATGCCAAGTCTCTTACTTATGAATGAACAAGTGCATTTGTGGGCACCAGACCAAAGTTAGATGCATGTTTTCACAGCTGATCACCACATGTGTTACAAAGACCATCTCAAGTTTTGTTTTTTCATGGCCAAGCAGGCAGTAGTAAAACCATAAGAAATTGTAAAGGTTCAAGCACTAGAAGAGAAACTAAAATCCACAGGTGTCATTTTGAAGCTATTTCATTTAGCAAGCCATAGAAAGAAAGAAAAGAGGTCTAAAGTTTCAGAGCGGTGAGAAAATGTGGAACCCATGGCTTGCAACATATTTAAAAGGATTATTTTACATACTAGTCTTTGATCGGGTAGATCTGTTTCTCAAGAAGATTATGCAAAGGGCATGGATATTTGATCAAAGTGAGAAATAAAGAATTTAATAATCTATTTTCTGTAACTGGTTAACTGTAGTAAAAGAGCATCAGGAAGGTTTGGGAAGAAATGCATCCAGAATGAATATGCTACTTAGTCCCTGATGCTAAGTCCTTTGAACAAATAATAATAACCTAGAAATAACAGGAGTCACTAAAAACATCAGAATTTTTATTCAAAGATCAACAGACTATGAAGACATGCATACTCGTCAATGGTGATAGATCGAGAGAAGTTACTATCAAGAGATGAATCTTTCAAAGAGACTTTTAAGGAAAATCACTATTGCCATTACTGTTTTTGTTATTGAACTGATTCTTCTGTCAACATTACTGAAACAGACAGTCCTTCACTATCAAGCATTAAAAGCAGTGGTGAAATATAAAAATTGTTGCTACTGGTTCTGTGGGCATGGCTTGGTGGGCGTAGCTTGGTGGCCATGTGACCGGGTGGGCATGGCCAACTTACATCATGTACGTCACTCACCGTTAGAGCCAGGAGCTGCACATTCTGAAGCACATTCTGCCCTTCTGAAGCCCCCAACACTTCAGAGGAGTTTCCTTCTGCCATCTGGCTTGACTGCTCAAGTAAATTTTGGAGCCTTCTCTTGCCCCACTCCCCATCCCAGAGGGCCATGCATCCCCCCCTGCCAATCCTCCATACAAACCGCCCGCCCTGTTTCTGCAAAGGCAGAGGCCCCCACAAAGGGCGATCCAAGGAGGGGATGGGGATGCTGCAGAAAAGGCCACCTTCCACCTGTGCCTCCCCTGCCAGCTCCGCGGGGCTTGGGGCTCCAAAGCAGCCAACTGGATTCCCACCCTGACACCTGCCTGCTCTCTTTGACGGCTGGCACTACTCCAGGAATTTGGCCCATGGAGTCCAGCACGCCAGGGGAAGGAGGCTCAGCCGTGCTGCCACTTGCTGGCAGTGAAGAAGCAGAGCGAGAGGGGCAGAAGCCCCCTGTGCAGGGAAAGGGCCAGGCCCAGCCACACCACCACAGAGCCCACAGCGCTTTCCCTTCGACTTGGGTGGCAGCACTTACTCGGGCAGGCCAGTGTGGGCAGCCCTTCATCTTGGTGCTCCCTTGCCTGCCGCCGCCATTCTTGCTGCCCTCCCTCCCTGCCTGGCTGCAGACATCTGCCTTCCTGAAGCAACCTCCTGAAGCAACCCCGCCACCGTTCGCTTTCATTTCGTGGTGGGAGAAGGAAGAAAATGAACAGAGGCAGTGCGGCGGAGCTCTGGGAGGGCAGGCAGGACCCAAGGCAGAGGGGAAGGCAAGCAGGTGGCAGGCAGCAGGTGGCCAAAGGCTCCACGGAAGCGGAGTGCACCAGGCCCCAAAGGCAAGCGAGCCTTGCCATATCCCTCCAAGGAGCCGAATGCAGTGGGTCTCCCTCCTCCCCTGCCGCCGCCAGCATCGGCCTTACCTTCTAGATCCTCTGCCGGCATATTCAGCATGCCCAATGGAGCCAGCGCACTGGTAAAGCTGACAGCAAGTGGCCCTTGGTGGAGATGCAGCTGCTGTTCCGGGGCTGAGAGGGCTGCCACTGGGGCTCTCTCTGGGAGGGCAGGTGGATGTCCCAGACCTGGGGCTGCTGCACATGTCCTGGGGCAGCGCAGCAGTGGTGTCTCCACCAAGGGCCACCCGCCCACCCACTGGACAAGCCAGGCTGGATGCCAACCTCGGAAGGCAAGTGGGCCTGGGGGTCTGTCAGGAAGGCAGCGTTGAAGGCAGGCAAGCATGGCAGGGCTACGGGGAAGAGAGTAGGCTGCTAGCTCCCTTCCCCACAGGCCTGCCATACTTGCCTGCCTTCCACTTGCCTGCCTTCACAAGCTGGCCACTGGGATGCTGGGAAGGCAGCATGGAAGGCAGACAAGCATGGCAGGGCTGCAAGGAAGGGAGTAGGCAGGATACCAGGAAGGCCACGTGGAACACTGGCAAGCATGGCAGGGCTGTGGACTGGTTTGGGGGCGTGGCCAGCCAGTGATTGCTACCGGTTCAGCGAACCAGCCCCAATATCCACTACTGGTTTGCCCGAACTGGTCCGAACCGGTAGCATTTCACCCCTGATTAAAAGCATTTGCCAGGCTATCCCATCTCCTTTACATTGATGATCTGAATCTATATGGAAAATATCCTTAGAAATAAAATTGTGGCTCAACACTGTCTGATTATACAGCAAATATATTGCACTGGTGTTGGGCTGGACAAATGTGGTGCACTCCCAGCAATGAGGGAAAATAGTAAAAACTGAAGGAATCAAATTGCCCTATGGAAATAACTTCAAGATTTTGGGTGAAGAAGATCATTACAAATATCTGGGCATCCTTCAAGCACACTGAAGTGAAGAAGGTTAGAAGTGGACACATCATGAGAGTGAAGAAGATCTTAAAGTCCAAACTCAATGGAGAAAATAACATCAAGGCAATTAACACCTGGGCAATTTCAGTCATTAAATACGCAGTTGGAATAGTGGCCTGGACTCAAGGAAAAGTAAAAAAAAAAAGCAACTGGATAGGAAGATAAGAAAAATCATGACAATGAAGCATGGCATTTAGCCATGCAGTGATGTTGACATACTCTACTTACCAAGCGACATAGATGGGTGTGGAATGTTGCAAGTACACCACACGGTTAAAGAAGAAGAAGAAAAAAGGCATCTGAAGATTTGAAGGACAGTGAAGAGGATGCACTAAAGCTAGTACGATGGATAAATATCAGAAAGGCCAAAATAGCCTGCAAGAAAGACCAAATAAAGAATAGAAAAGAATCCTCATAAGGTAAAATACCACAAAATAGACAAAGTAATAGAAAATAAAGACACTAATGTGCTCTGGGACTTTAGAATTCAAACAGACCAACATTTTCCGCACGACATCCAGACTTAACAATGGTTGATAAGAAATTTTTTTAAAAAGTGCATAGTGGATGTTGCAGTATCTGGAGACAGTAGAAGAAAAGAGGAAGAACTGTCTCTGTCTCTCTGGGTCTATCTTTCTGTGTGTCTGTCTGTCTTTCCTTCTTTCTTTCTCTCTCTCTCCTTCTCTCTGTGTTTGTGTGCGTGTGTGTTTGTGTGTGTGTATGCGGATCATCTAAATCAGAATAGATAGTTCAGGACCAGAGCCAGTATCTGGATGAAGTGAAAGTGGACCAGTAAACTGAATTCCCAAACTATTGGGAATATCCTTGTTCCATCATTGCCAACACAGCTGAAATAACAATGAATGTTTTCTGCTATTTCTTCACCAACTATAGCAGTTCCTGGACAGGTGCAGCTCAGCCATTATACTTCAACCTATGATCTATACAGGTCTATACAGGTCTGTTTTAGAATACTGCATCTAATTGATCATCTTCTGTTTTGCATAACAACTTGATGACTAAACTCTGGTGGTAATGTCTTTTTGATATTACTACATTTGCTACTAATTTATCGTGTACGAACACAGCAGCAGACATTTCAGATAAATGAGACTTTCTTTTCCATTTGTGGGTGGCACTGGTTCATGAAAGGAGTTGTTACCAATTAAAGAAATTTTAAGTTTGTCAACTGAGCATTTTGTTCATTCCTTGTAAAATTGTTAGAATGTGTTGAGATTATATAGCTTTGTTTTCATTTTTTAGGGAAAGGGCAATTTGATGGTGTTTGTTTGTTTCATCTTCTTATACTTCTACTCTGGAATTATTTTTCCTGATATGAAAAAAAGGATCGAAGGCATTCTAAATCAATCATTAGCTGAGAAGTAACTGAAATGTGTGTATGATTAAAAGAAGATGGTTGGAGATGCCAATAAGTTTGACTATGAACTGAAATAGAAACAAAATCAGCAGTGTGGTTTGTAGTGATCCTACAAGTTGGAGAAAAATTTCCCAGAATTAATCCACCCTTTCCCTAACTTCATCAAGCTAGTAACTATTAAGTTCCTTAATTAGCCTAGACTTCAGAAAATGGGATACTTGGCATAAAAAACTGCCTTATATATGTAGCCAAGTGTTTACAGCATAATCACATGGGGACCACAATGAGCTGGCAAGGAAGACAGAAATATCCAAGTACCTCCAAAGCAGGGGTGAAATGCACTTACCTTCGCTACTGGATCGCAAATGTTAGCGCACGCGTGCCTCCTCCACACATGCTCAGAGCCTTCTGTGTATGCACAGAGGGTCAAAAATGGGATGTGATAACATCCGGCCGGGGGCAGAGCCTCCTGCCACTGACCCTACCGGATTGCGCGATCTGGATAGATCTGGCTGGATTTCACCACTGATCCAAAGGATAAGACAGGTCCTGAAGATTCATAAAAATGGGAAGAACATATTTCATTGAAAAATTATTTCAAAATGTAGTTTCAGAAAACTGTTTGCACCTAGGAAGACTATAGTGCCAGAAAATGTGGACAAATTGAAAGACATTACACGTCCAGGAAACTGGAAGCTTTGACTAATGGGAAGATAAAGCTATAGACAGTTAATAAATGACTAAGGTGGAGTCATCCTTTTTTATGTGTGTTAATGTTTAACTGGATAAATAATACATTCTGAAATCAATCTGTATTATTAGAAATTAGTTAATAAGTTTAATTACTAAGAAAACATTAAGTGGATCCTAAGAAATCCTTCTAAGCATTTGGATATATTAAGATAAAATATATTATTTTGCAAAGTAATTAAAAATGTTGTTGCAAATTCGGAAGTCATCAGTTGAATGTCTTGCTGTATTTTAGAAATAGATAAGTTTATTCATCTGAGGGAGTAGTAACATTTCATCCTAACATTACATTTTATTTACTTCATTATATATTTATTGTGTATACCAAAATTTAGATTTTAATGCCACTATTACCTGATGTTTTAAGAGGACATCAAATGAAAAGAAACAGAAAGGCAGAATAGAAAATAGAGGCAGGAGAAATGCATCTAAATTGAGAAGAACAGAAGGAAGCTCAAAGACAAAGATGAGCTTTGGCAGCATTTGCAGGCCACTTTTAAGTTTAACAAATTGCAGCGAAATTACTGGATGGAGAATAGTTGAACTTTCTCTTACCCATAAGTAAACCAAGCAAAACCAAATAAACAGGAAATTAGTAACAAGAGAGAAAAGCTATATAAACAGGATGCCCATAATATGTGCCTTCTTTTTTCTTCCATGATGGAAGAGCAATTCTTGATGAAGTCATATGAAATTCTTGCAACATGAAGTATTTATATTATATTCTTAGAGTATGATGTGGATTGAACTAGACCATTCTTATACTATAATTTAATGGATGTAACAACAGAAGGGAAGAAGAAAAGGACAAGCTACAGGGAAGAAGGGGGAAATGACCTAAAGTAGAACATATCTGAGTTGAGTTTCTAAAAAGCCATTATTGTGGCTGAATAGCTACATGACTTTCAGGTCACATGACTTTCACTTACAAGACAAGATCAAAGTCATGTGTGATACTAATTGCCTAGACCTTTTTTAGTTAAACATAACCAGACATAACCACAGCATATTATTAATAACATTAGTAACAAATTATTTATTCATTGGAATAGAATGTACATTTAAAGCTGTTTAGAGGCATCCTTTTGGTTGATTTTGATTTAAACCATTGACATTCTTCTTCTTTTTTTTTACAATTACAGGTTTTTTTTATAACAACTGTTTATGAAAAAAGTTTATGGAAAAAGAAGAAAAATGTTTCCCCTCAGCTCCAGCTTTCAGCACATTTTACTGTATGTGCTGCAAATTTGTTGGTATTAAAAGAAAGCACCCATCCATCCAGAAAGCATTCTTCCAGCATATCAATTTCTCACTGATTGTTGTGAAAGAATTCAGCTAGTCCTTGTTTAACAACCATTCATTCAGTGACTGTCCAAAATTACAATGGCAATGAATGAATGATAGTTACAGCAGGTCCTCAAACTTTTGGCTGCTGTGTCCTTCAACTTGTCCCATCTCATTTCTGCCCTCTTTGGCCACCATGCTCTCTGGCACATGCCTCTGCCACACCCATACCAACCCTAGCTGACCATTGCTATCTTCTTCCCACTGCTGAAAAGGAACACCTGGTTAAGGTATCTGGTGGCCCTTTGTGAGGCCCTTGTGCAGTCTCCCTGAAGCTTGTAGGTGCTTCATCACCGGAGGTTTTTAAGAAAAGACCACACACCACTTCTCTGAAATGGTATAGGGTCTCCTGCTTGAGCAGGGGATCAGACTAGAAGACTCCAAGATCTATTCTGAATGATTGATTGATTCTGATTGAAGCCTTGTTTTGCACATCCACCAAACATGATAAAATTACCCTTCTTGTTGTCCATATTTCCAGCATAAATTTGAAGTACCTTTATAAATTCTAGATCATTTTTCTTTGTTTGATTGGCTAAGGAAGATGATGTGACAGCCTTATGTGTAAATGCTCTCAGATAATTTGGGAAGAAATCCATGGTACACTACAAAAACAAGTAAGACACATTTCTGGAAGCAGCATAGCATTTTTGCATTCTGTACTGGAGAACTGGAAGCAGTGGTGGGATTCAGCTGGTTCACACCAGTTCGCCAGAACCAGTAGCTAACCATGCCCGGCCACGCCCCTTGCCCCTCTTAGCCAGTCACCTTGGATGAGGCTGATATGTAATGCTTTTTCTCTTGCTGCGCAGCCCTCCTAATCAGCATTTCCCTAAATGAGAAAGCTGGCCAGGGTCAGTCCTAGCTTTGCTATCCATCGCAGCTAGGAATCTCAAATAAAGCCGAGAATGAATGTTTCTGTTTCAGCCAATCTGGGCGCTAGCTAGGCAGGCAGCCTGCAAACTCCGTGGTCTTCCGAGGAGCCCAGCCAAAGTTTCACTTGCTGAGGCACCAGGACTCCTGATGACGGGATGAGGTCCTTTGGGCACTAAGTTTGGCTACCTATTAGCTCCAGCCCCTCCCTCCACCTCAGCGAGTGGCGCACAAAAGTTTGGCCAAGCTCCTCGAGAGACAGAGTTTGCAGGAGGCCTATCTAGGGGCTGGTTGTAGCACAAACGTTCATTCTGGGCTTTATTTGAGATTCCTAGCTGCAAAGCTAGGTTCATCTCTTTGATCCAGCAGCTGGAAAAGGGGGTGGAGAGAAACAGTCCCATTGCCAAGGTATGCGTGGGTCGGAGGGGGGGGAGAAATGCAAAGTTCAGCCTCCAGGTGCGGCGTGGGGCTTTGGGCAAAGGCTGGAGGGAAGGACCTCTGACTTGCTTGCACTCTCTCCCTCCCCAGCCTAGGTTGACGCAGGTAGAAGCTCACATTGCCCTTTCTAAGCCTGCTGTCGGTGAAGCTGGGTGTTGGTGAGGGCTGGCTTTTTGCTTAGCTTTGTCCGGCTGTCGGGGGGCGGGGGGAATGGACAGGGGCCTGGGAAGGAATCCATGGCCCCCTGACAGGTGGACAAAGCTAGGCAAAAAGCCAGCTCTCACCGACACCCAGCTTCTCCAACAGCAGGCTTGCAAAAGGCAATGTGGCTTTGCCTGCAATCAAGCTAGAGTGGGGAGGGGGAACATGAGCAAGCACTGAGGAGACCGCAGGATGAGGAAGTCAAGCAAAGGGAGAGCGAGGGCATCTGCAGCATCCTATAGCACAGCGGTTCTCAACCTGGGGGTCGCGACCCCTTTGGGAGTCAAACAGCCATTTCACAGGGGTCGCCAAAGCCCTCTCTCACCCCCCCCATGCCTTCACTCACCCTCACTCTCTGCCTCTGTTGGATCACCGTTCGCCATTCGCTTACCCTGCCCACTCCCAATCTATTGCTGCCTCCTGAGTCCCAGCTGATGGCCAGAGGGAAAAAAACCTGTTTAAATTCTTGCCGCGGGACTTCAAAGGGCCGCCCTACAGCTGATCAGTGTTAAAAGAAAACAAATGAGTAGACCGGTGCCTGCAAAAATAGAAAAAACAGGCCCTTTCAGCTTCAGCATAGGTTAATTACCATAAATTGATTTGATCACACTCCCCACTCTCAGCTGATTTGCTCTCAGCTGTTTTGCGGAGGGCTTTGTTGCTAGCTAGCTGCGGAAGTAAATTGCTGGAGCAGATTTTTTCCCCCCCCCAGCTATGAAAAAGTGGAACTGAAAGTAAAGCAGGGTCTTTGCTGCAACGTGACAAAATGAGGCAGAGAGAGATTTCTTTTTCTTTTTCCTCACCAAAAAAGGTAGATGCAAAACTGCAAACAATGGGAAATTTAGGGCAAAAGAGGAGGTTCAAGATTTTAAAACACAAAAGAAAAAAATTCCCTATTTAACAAGGGAATTGTAATAATTGAGATACTATTAATTGTATATTGTGTTGAAAGCAGAAATGGTGAAGTTGTGGTTTGGAGGAATATATGGGGGAAATTATTTGGTTTATTATTATTGGTAAATATAATTAATTGATTTGTAAGAAATTGGATTGCATGGAAATAATTGGAATATTCATGTTCATATTGATTACTATACAAAAAAGATAGTTATATAACTAATTGATTTATATTAAAATGTTGAATTTGTATTAAACAACTGTATTACATAATTACATAATTAACCAATGTGAGGATGGATATAAAAATAGATGACAATGCGAAGGGGTATAATATAGAATAGAAGGGAAAAATTGAATTTGATTAAGATTAGAGATGAGGATGAAGAGTAATATTGATTTTTTTTAAAAATAGATGAGGAATAAATATGGCAAAAAGGAAATATAGAAATTGTAAATTTAATTGAAATGACTAAACACTGTTTAAATTTGTGAACCGGCCAAATACTCTGTTCAAAGAAAATACATTGTATGTTTGTATGTGTGTTTCTAATTATTGCTATTTATTCATATTTGTTCTCTTTTATTCTTTAAAGTTTAACAATTCATTCTTTATCTTAATATCTTTATATTTGTTTGGGGTTGGTTTTCTTCCCTTTCATCTTTTTTATTGTACAGCAATCTTTCTCCTCAAACCTACCACCTCTCTCTTTTCTTTCCTTCTTACTTTCTCTTCCCCCCTCTTCTTCTCCTCCCTACTTCCTCTTCCTTTCTCCTTCTCCTCCTCTCTTCCTCCCTCTCTTACCCTCACTCCTACTCTAATTTCCCTTCCCTTCCTTCATCCCTCTCTATTGTTGTATCCTTTTATGCACATGGACTACTCAGAGGGCTGAAAAAGTTATTTTTGACTGGTCCTCGCACTTTTGACCAGTCCTCGAACTTACGACTGTCCTCACATTTTACGTTTTTGCCCTATCTTGTCACCATGGTGAAGAGAAGAAGTTTTGAAATGAGTGACACGGTTGTTAAGAATGCTACAATGGGCATAAATGTGAGGATGGTCATAAGTGTGAGGACCAGTCAAAAATGCGAGGACCTGTCAAAAATGACTTTTTTTCAGCCCTCTGAGTAGTCCCTATACACATAGCCATGGCCACCTGGTCACATGACCAGCTAGTCACGCCCACCCAGTCACATGACCTCCAAGCCACGCCCACAAAATGAGCCACGCCCACAGAACCAGTAGTAAAAAAATTTAGAACCCACCCCTGGTTGGGGGTCACCACAACATGAACTGTATTAAAGGGTCGCGGCATTAGGAAGGTTGAGAACCACTGCTGTAGCAAATCCATTTCCCCTCAGCCCCCTTCTTTCGGAGGGCTCCAATCAGCTCCCCCGCCTCTCTTCTCAACTCATTAGCCAGCCTGCCAGCAGGAGGTGAATTGGTGGGCTTTATTGCGTTCCAGGCATTTCCCACCTGAACGGCATACCGCATTTGCAATGGGGAGAGGTGTTTGGGGAAGGCAGCGGGGAGATTCTCTAAGCCTAAAGCAGAGAGGGAAGGAGGGTGGGAGAGAGATATCCAATGCAACCTCTGTGTGTGTATGTGTGTGTGAGAGAGAGGGAGGGAGAGGGAGAGGGAGAGAGATGTGGCTTCTTGAGGGTGCATTTTGGAGGAGTGTCAAGAAAAATGCTAAAAGAGATAGAGTCCCAATGAGTGTCTTAGCCAGTGGTGGGTTCTAATGGTATTACCACTGGTTCACTTCGTGCACGCGCTTTGCGCGCAATCTACCCGAAGTGGGGAGAACCACTGGTCTTAGCTATTTAGCTTAGGAATAACAGAATAACAGAGTTTAAAGGGACTTTGGAGGTCTTCTAGTCCAGGGGCCCCCAAACTTGGCAGCTGAAGTCCACAAGTCTTAAAGCTGCCAAGTTTGAAGACCTCTGTTCTAGTCCAACCCCCTATTCAGGCAGGAAAACTGAGGATGCCAAATCTGAGTGGAGGGCCTGGGAAAGGTGTCAGAATAATACATAAAAGGAACCTTGGAGGGGACCCTATACCATTTCAGAGAAATGGCTGTCCAGTCTCTTCTTGAAAACCTCCAGCGTTGGAGCGCCCAGAACTTCTGAAGACAAGCAGTTCCATTGGTTAATTGTTCTCACTGTCAGGAAATTTCTCCTTAGTTTTAGGTTGCTTCTCTCTTTGTTCAGTTTCCATCCATTGCTTCTTGTTTTGCCTTCTGCTGCTTTGGAAAATACATTGCCCACCCCTTCTTTCTGGCAGCCCCTTAAAAGCCTGCTGCCTATCACACTCTTGGGCAAAGCATGTGAGCCATTTCCTCCTTTCAGTGGTCCATGAAAGTGCATCTATAGTATGTAGATGCAGATAATAAAATTGAAAGAATTGAGCAACATTTTACAGAACTATAGATATGTTGAGGCTGGGGGTGACAAGGAGTGGCTGAGAGGGGAAGGGCTGGGCAAAGCGTCCCTTGATATGAGTGATGTCGAGTTGGCCACGCCCACCCAATCACATGACCACACGTCCACGTCCACCCAATCACATGACCACCCGGCCACGCCCACCAAGCCACACCCGCAGAACTGCTTGTTAAAAAATTTGAATCCCATCACTGACTGTATGTAAACCTTGGACCAAATATTTCTTGTCTGGGAGTTCAAAACTATAAAAACAACTTAAAAGCAATGGGAACATATCTAAATTATCAGCAGATTTGGACTGCTGATATTATTTTATCTTATTGGCTTAGGATTTTAAGTAGTTATTAATATCCACCATGGTTGTTAATCATTTATTCTTATATTACTTTAAAGTGACCATGTCTTCAAACTCTTAAGTCTGACTAATCTTGATTAATCATACCTGCATACTCTCCCATCTGTAAATTTTATTTCTCCTAGCTTTTCCATTTTTAAAAATTGAAGTAAGTAATATCTGTTCATTTATTCAAGCTGGGCACTATTTTGTTTCCACCAAAAATATTAAGTCTCTTTGCAGGTTAATGATTTGAGTTTCAATTTTTATTTTGTAATTCCTTATTAATATTCTGCCTTTATTCCAGGACATGAAGCTCAATTACCTTCAGTTTTACATCCCACAAGAACCAGCCTAGATGTTAAGCTAAGCTGAGAAATAGTGGCCAGTCACAAGTATTAAGTAACTTTGATACTTGTACTGTGTGTTCCTGGTTGTAGTCCAACCCTAGCCACTAAACCACACATCTTTGATAATCTCAGTTCCCCATATCTTACACACTGTACATTTTTCTATAGGACATTTGTGATTTGTTATAATTCTTGTGAAAACAACTGCAGAAAATAAGTAATTGTCCTTAATTAAGATATTTAAGTTTTTATATTAGATTTGTCTTAGAGATGGCCATTTGTTTGGTTCAGACCTTCCTCCGATCAAGAGCTTGTATGCTGCTGTTCAACTAATAGCAATAGCGCTTAGACTTATATACTGCTTTATAATGCTTTATAGCACTCTCTGAGTGGTTTACAAAGTTGCCCCCAACAATCCTCATTTTACCGACCTCTGAAGGGTGGAAGGCAGAGTCAACCTTGAGTCGGTCAGGTTCAAATTCCTGGCAGTGGGCAGAGTTAGCATGCAATACTGCATTCTAACCATTGCACCACCATGGCTAATGTCAAAGGTAAAGAATGGCCACTGCAACTCTTAGTTTGGCGGAAAGGCCCATTTCAGTCCTTTTAGTCGACTTGAAATGGTTTCTTTAAAAAGGGAAATGAGGGGGGGAAATACCATTTGAACTCAGGCAGAAGTGCCAGGTTTGGTTTCTATATCACAGACTCTTCTGGATGAGCCAAGTGACCAAACCAAAGAAGAAACCAAACCAAACCAAACCAAACCAAACCAAACCAAACCAAACCAAACCAAACCAAACCAAACCAAACCAAACCAAACCCTTCTCTTGAATAACCACCTGTTCATTCTCCTTACAAGCTACCCAGAGAGCTGTTGGAGACACATGGCTACCAGATCTTACATTTTAAAGCCACACCTGATTTTTAAAAGGATCCCTTGGAATGGAAAGGGAAAAATGCATGTAAACTCAATTAGTGCTAGCATTTGGTTCCTATAACACTGGCTCCTCTGGGTGAGGCCAAATGACAAAGCTATGAGAGAAGAAATAATGTAACAATTACTTAGGTGGAATCTGATGAGTTATGATCCAGTCCTGGCAAAACTGCCTACTCTGCTTCCAGCGCTTGAACCATTTGGTTTTACAGGTTGGATCAGCGTCTGGGGCAAATGTGGGAAGGAATCACTAATGTTTTCTCAGTTGCAAAGAGGATTAATGGGAATGTCACATAGAAAAAAAGTAAAATTTATGCTTAATTTGTTTGTATTTACACTAATATAATATGAAAAAAACTCAAAGATTAAAAAAATATGAAGAAGTAAAAATATTGAGAAACTTGTATCTTTCAGGATGAGCCCCAATTACATTACACAATTACATTAAAAATATAATTTAGATATGTCCAGATTGCTTTTAAATTGCTCCAGATATATCTCATTACAATCCTTTGCTTTCAAGTAGAAATCAGCCGATGAAATCTAGAGAAGTAACGAAGTCAGGAAGGAAAGTATAGCTATATTTTTAATTTCAGACTCTATGCGAGGCCTTTAGTAAACTTGCATGACAGCCTTAAAACCAGACGGACTGAAGCATAGTATTAGACTATCTGTTACGTCTGTACAGTAGTTTGCAACTGATCTCCCATAAGTACAGAGGTATAGCACATGCCTATGATGCTTTAAGTAGCTGCACCTTTTCCTGGGATTGCATAGGCAGCCACAACATAGTTTTGAGAAAACTATGCTGCTTTAACATGCGGCAGGCTCCTGTTCATTTTTCCACATTCTGTGACAGCTTCCCAGTCTTCAATCCCTTACTTCCTCTCCCACCAAGTAGTAGCCATTCACCTGCCTGTTGAAAAGGGAAGGAAGGAAGGAAGGAAGGAAGGAAGGAAGGAAGGAAGGAAGGAAGGAAGGAGGGAAGGAAGGAAGGCTTCCAATGTTCCTTGCTAGATTCCCATAAAGAAACTTAATGGGAAAGTTGGAGGAAGTTGGAACTAACTCCTGTTCCCACTGCTTTTTTGCCCACCCTTGATCATTCTATTTTCTGTTTAAGTAAGGAAATATATCTGAAACAATGACCCAATGGGGCACATATTGTCTAGAATACAAATATACATACATACATGTCATTAGAGCATTATGCTTGAATGCAAGCAGGCTAACATTTCTGTAATAGAAAGATTTCAGGCAGGATTGGAATAAAGCAGGCATTTGGTCTTAGCTGTACACATTCATAGAAGAGTCAATGTAAGCTTTAGCTATCTGCCATTCTGTTATAGGTAAAGATAATTTTTGTTCCACTCCAGATAAAATGAATAAAATGCTGTGCAGGCATACTTAATTTCATTTCTTCTGGGTAAAGATCCTAGAATTTTTTTTTATAAAAAAGATGGACTTGCTA
This sequence comes from Ptyas mucosa, assembly GCA_012654045.1. Lineage (NCBI taxonomy): Eukaryota > Metazoa > Chordata > Lepidosauria > Squamata > Colubridae > Ptyas > Ptyas mucosa. Next base: position 26,031,456 of record WNWU01000001.1, read on the forward strand.
CCTGTAATTAAAGCCTGTTTGAACATGCTTAATATTTGTTTAATGACAGAAAGAAAAAAAAATCACTGGAGGCTTACAGGCAGAGCTAAATCTCTCCTAACTAACCAACTCTTCATTGACCCGATAAGCACTCCTGGGGGCTTTGGATGGTATATTGCGGCCAGAGCCTAGATCTCAAAATCCAATAAAATATTTTTAAAGGGGCTCTTACAATTAGTGTATCTGATTTGTTTCCAGCCTTCTTAAAAATGAAAATGTTACACAACTGTATGCAACTGTTTTCCACTGAAAAAAGGGCTACAAAAATCTCATGTGAAATTTGATAACCATTCAAGAATCTTTTAAATATGTCAAAATGCTTCCTGTTCTCTTAATCATCACTAAAAACTTCCTTTTTCGGGCACAGATGTTTGTTGTTCTCAAGAAATAAGTGTCTCAACTTGAAAAGGCAAAGTTTGGGCAGCATTGTCTATTGTTATGTCATTATTTGGTTTCGGTAAGGGTTTTTTGGGGGGGCAGATTGTTTTATACAATTTTCTGTTCAGAATTCTGAAGAAATAAACAACTTGGCAATATGCTGCAAGTTTTGATTAGATTAGTACCTTAGAATGTTAACATTAGCAAATATAAATAGGATCACAGGACTATAAAACAGGGTACCTGTATGAGAAAATATAGGGTGTTACTAAGAATGAAACAATTTGTCTGTTCCCACTTTGGAAAATAGATACATCTTCTATTTCTTACAATACAAATATAGATTCAAGAAACACAGGAGGCAAAATCATAAAGTAAAGCCTTAAAATGAGAAAGTGTGAACATGGAGCCTTAGAGCCTTTGATTGTTGTGACCCATCTAGAGTCATTGAGATTCAGGCGGTATAAAGTATAACAAAATTATTGTTGTTGTTGTTATTTCTTACTTTGTTTTCAACATACCCTAATTTCATGGGGCTTGTGGCAGAGCCTTTTTAGCTATCCCCAGATCCACCCAAGAAAGATGAAGAGGGCTCCCACTTTTTGAGGGAAGCAGCATGGCAGGCAAGTCCTACCTGTGAAGGAATCCACCCAAGGTGAAAATTGCAGAGAGGGCTGAGGTCAAGAGGCTGTGGAGTTCCCACTTGGAGAACAGTTCCTGAGAAGAAGAAGTGATGAATAGCCACCTGGAATTAAATTGAGGCCAGTGAGGTGGAGGTGCCAGAGCAATTCAGAAAAGCCAAGATAAGGGAACAGAAAAAGAAACTGTTCCATGAGACTTGACAACTCAGGTTGCTGAATTGTATGAATAGCTGTAAGGGTTTAACTTGTGTTGTGGTTCAAAGAAAAGCCTACATGGCTGTTGGGTGATTGAGAGAGAGGAGATACTGCCTTCCACAAGCAGGTTCCTCGGGACTGGGGGAGATATAGAGCCATTCCCACTGAATTAAGTAGTTAATTGTGAAGTTATTGTTATATCTGTGTAAAACTGATTGTATATCTGTACCGAGGTTGCTTAATGAAGTAGAATTGTACACGATCTTTAATTCTGAAAGCAAGAAAGTAAGATATATTCTCTGTTAATAACCAGAAGATCCAAAGATTTTACTTGATCTGAAGTGGATCTGGGGGAATGCTGTCTTTGTAAGTGACAGCAAATTGATGAAAATACAAATGATGGGAACTAGAAGAGATTTTGTTAGCCAGAACTGGCTTCCATGTAGCAGCATACTGTATTAAGTATAGAATAAAATGAATATGGGAAATAGTAAATCGAGAGCATGACTTACGCTATCAGTAAACAAGAACAAAGCAGCTGCATGGTGTGACATTTCCTGGTTTAAGGTGATCAAACAAATAAAGGTTATATCACTTGAAACTATCTCTGGTATCACTTATTTCTTATATGTAGGGCTTAGTATCACTTTAATTTAGTGATTCCAGTGCTGAATAATTAATACCCTCTGAAGCTAATGCTTTCTGCTTTCTACTGCATTTGTATATTGTCAGGGAGTTGTCTATAAATGTCTAGAGAAATCTTAGCATCTAAACTGCTTGGGAATTCCAGGACCATGAAGAGAATAACTCTGTGTGGTGCCCTAGATCCAAAACGTAGTTTTATAGGATAGGATCAGCAACAGCAATTGAGAAAAACCAAATTTTGCCATCTACACATGTGACTCAGCATTGCATTTACTTTGAACCAATTAGTTGGCAGTTGTCAGACCAACAGGTTGACTCAGCGAATGACTAATATTGCTCAACTCGGGTTGTCTTGAATTAACTGGTAAAGATGATAATTCGTGCATTTTTTTTAAAAAAAGTTAAAATTAAATACAAGGTAATATTTGAAGACTTACAAAACAGAGTATGCTAATCAGCATAGGTCAAAGAGCTTTAGCTGCCAAAAAATAACTTACGCACTATCTTTCTATACAATGCCTTCTGCAGAAAAATATAACTTTATTTGGTTTATTATTGATTTTATATCTAACCTTTGTCTTTATTCAAACTTTCAAAGTAGTTTACAGTAAACATTTTAGAACATAAAACAAAGTCAATACAAGCAAGACCCAAATCAAACAGTTATCAAAGCCTGTTCAAGTTCAAAGCTTGAGAAAGCAAACATGTATTTAACATATTCATAAATCCTAAAGAATGGGGAAATAAATCTAATTCCTTAGAAAATGCTTTAATACCATTAGAGGAAAATGGCCATTCTATGCCATTCTATGTTCTTATATATAGTACCTGCCAATTTACACACTATTTTTACAGTATGCAAATAATTCATTGGTCTGTGAGATGTTCTGCTTTTCCCCCCCTTTATTTGAAACTGGTATGTGAGAGTTAAACTCAAATGTAAAATGGACGTGTTGAATTGTACCAAAGCCATGTATGACACCTTCCATTTCGTTCATGGAATGGCTATCTAGCTAGATAGAGAAGACAATCCAATCATGACCTTCAGAATACAATGCTAAGCATAACTTGTTTCCATGGGAAAGAGTTAATCACTTTATTTTTCTCTCTGGACTAATGAGAGAATTTGTTGGATGCACTGTTCTTTTAAAAAGAACAACTTTGGTATAAAGAACAGGAATCAGATGAGACACAACAAGTCTGAAGTATTGCTTGGCAAAATTTATTTGTGTATTTAAACTGTTAAATAGCTACTAATTAATACCAGTTCTCAGTAACAATACAATATACATTAATACAATATACATATATACATAAATTTAATTAAAATTAATTAATTAAGTGTATTAACCTCTGCCAACCAAAAACATTTTTTTCTGTTTGAACTGGAATTAAACTTCTCCTTTCTATCCCATTATAGTCAAGGCATTTAAAGTCTTTTTGTGTTGTTTCAGTGCCTGACTTACTGTAGATACCATTCCTCTCAATGTCATCCTTCTAAAATAGGTCACTTCATCCTGTTGCCTAACTGGGCTTGTCCTCTTTGTTTCCTTACACAATGATTTTCACCATGGCGCTTATTTTGGATAGTAAAAACAATATATTGTAATTATATTGTTATATCTTTCACAACCTGTTTGCAATCTTCACGTCAGTTGGGAGTTAAAATTGTGTAATAAGACTTGTCAGAGGCAAAAGCAAGGAACTGAACTAAAAAAATTAAGGTTTATAGTTATTTACACATCCTTACTACCTATCTGGGCAAAAATTTGGTTTATAGATCTGATTCCAAAGTGATCCAATTGAATTAACTTCATGAATTGGATTGTTGGTTCAGATTAAATGATCAATCAAGGTGGTTGCCTCCAAATTAAATCAAAGCCTTTTGCTCATATTTCAAAAGTCCCATTCCCCCTACTAATTCAGCTTTCTAATTAGTTTGGCTTTATTTAGACTCAAAATCCAGATTGTACTGATGAGTTGAATAAAATCATTTTTAACAATCCAAACTGAATTGATGATTCAAATTAGATCTGATCCAATGTGTACATCCCTACTTTGAACAGCCTCTAGTAGGTCTTTTTGTCATCAGGATTACGGTAGCAATTATATCAACTGGTTCTATGAGTTGCAACTGGTAACACTCTTGTCCTATCTGTAAGATTTTCCAAATAAGCTATTGTAATATTTATAGAGCTGCTACCTATGCATAAACATCAGAGAAATTGCTGAGTATAATTAAATGTACCTTTAATAGAAGAAAGGCAGTGTTTGGATTGTTTTGTATGAAGATTCCCGTAACTGTACAGCATCTTGTATGACAAGATGATGCAAATTAGATAAGTTACTACAGCTTTATAGAAGGAAGCTCAGAAAGTTACACCTACAGAAATCACACCATTTCCCCACCCACTCACTATTGATGTTGGAGTTTATGATGATGATGAAGATTGGTCACAGATGATTGGCCAGGCAGATCTGGGTTTCACATTTTTATACATCTTTGAGTCCTTCCTAAGTATGTGGGATAGGTAGATTTTGTTATTTTGATGATGTTAAATTATTATTATTATTATTATGACAGTATACACAGCAAACGAGATGACCATGCTGGATTTCGTATCCCAAATCACTAGTTGAACACTTCCCAAGCATTTAGGACTGTGTGATGTATCGGCGGATTATGCGAGCAGATCCCAGTAAAGGATCTGCAGCTGACCAATGGTAACCTTGTCAGTGCCAATATTATTATTATTATTATTATTATTATTATTATTATTATTATTATTTACACAAAAATGTAAAATGACATCTACCAGTTCTTTAACTGGTATCAGTTTTCCAAAGAACCTAGGTTGTTGTAATGTATTGACATAATATATGTATGGATTCAAGCAATGTGGACTTTTGTAATTGACAGATGAAAATGTTGTCAATGCATATATTTTTTAAGGTCTGTGAAATATTTTTTGATATGGCACCAGTATGCTGAAAACCACTGAGACCACCAGGACAGTTGATGCCTTAATTTTTTAATTTTGATTTCCAGATCTTGATACTTTGTGATTTTCTCCAATTTTTAATTCCAATTCTTAATTGTTCTTATTAATTATTTCTATCCAATCTACCATCATCATTATGGTTGGTTGCATAGACAGTCAAATATTTAGATTGGATTTGGCACTTCTATTCATCTATTGAGTCTTTCTCAAGAGCTTGGGATAGGCAGATGTTGCTGTTTGATGGTGTTAAAATTATCTTGCAGGATGTATGTTGATAGAGATTTTGGGGGATTGCATCCCAAGTGCCTATTACTATTGGTACTATTTTTGCTTTTCTTTGACACAGTCATTCTATTTCTATTTGCAGATCCTTATATTTTGTGATTATTTCTAGTTCTTTCTCTTCTCTTCTGCTTTCTCCAGGTAGTACCAAATCTCCTATTAGACTACTATGTCTTTCTTATTGATATTAAGCCTGATGTGTTATGTGGCAAGTATTTGTTTGTCGAATTCTAAAATTCCAAAGAATTTCAGCTTTTTCTAATATTTTGTCATTATTATTATTATTATTATTATTATTATTATTATTTCTAGTTACAGTAGAAAATCTATGGTTTGGACATGGAAATCCTAATTTCAAAGCCTTGCTTCGCTTTGCAGGAAAATTAGTTGTGGATCTTTCTAGCTATTATTTTTACAGAGCTTGATGATAACATGCTTCAAATTGGGGGGGGGGGATACATATGGAACAAACAAGGATATATTAATTTAAGACAAACCATTACAAATTATTATTGAATAACCAAGTATGACTTCCTATTTTGTATATTGTGTTAAATCTTCACTATGATTTTAGCCATAAATGTTGATGTTTCTAGCAATTTAGAGTATGTTTATCCTCACAAATATTCCTTACTTCCTCATAAATTAATTTAAGACAAAGTGAATTTCAAATTACCCACAGAAATTAAGGAATCTGCACCTACATGTTGCTACTTTAATTTTGCCTGTTCTATTAAATATTGCCTACAACAAAATGGTAGCTCGTTTGTTAACAGATGCATTCAGAACAGCCATTTGTTATTGTGGGGTGGAGGAAGTTTTCTGATGTCTATATATACCACACAAACACCCATATAAAATGTGTACTTTAATGTTCTTAATATGTACAGCAAATAGTAGGAATATTGATAGATACTGATAGCAAGTAAGTTAGCAATTAAGATATTGATAGGAAGTAAGATAGTAAGTTAGAGATTCCTTTAGAGCATGGGTGTCAAACTCAAGGCCAGGGAGCCAGAGCTGGCCTGTGGGGATGCTTAGATCTGGTCCGCAGGGCCATCTTGGAAACAACAAAGGACTGGTCTGTGATGCTTCTGCCACAGAAAATGGAGCTTGGTAGGGCCGCAAGTGGCCCTCCTGTGTTCCGTTTTTGTTGGCAGAAGATTGCAGGAAGGCATTGCAGGTGAAAAGAGCTCAGATGCCTATTTTTACTGGCAGATCACTTCAGCCACCACAGATGCCCCCGACATGAGTGACATCAGGCTGGCCACACCCACCCTGGCCATGGCCACCCCACCAGGGGTGGGTTCTACTCATCTTTACTACCGGTTCACAATGGGGCCGCGCTTGCTTGCTTCGCTCACATGCGCTTGCACTCTTCTGCGCATGCGCAGAAGCATTCTGATGATGTCAGGGTCGGTGGGGGAGCCTCCCTCCGGTTTTACTACTGGTTCTATAGAACGGTCCGAACTGGGAGCAACTGCAGCCCACCCCCCCAAAGTCAGACACAACCCTGATGCGGCCCTCAATGAAATTGAGTTTGACACCTCTGCTTTAGAGGCTATTTGAAACCACACAGAAAGGAAAAGGAGAATAAATTCCTACTAAACAAGCAGATATTATTTTGCTCATTTTGTCCAAATACAATCATTGGTTTTATACAATCATTCCTAATGCTAAACAATAATGCTGGCTTCTTTTGGTATCAATAAGAAATGAAACTAGAGATGTTTAATGGACCACACTTGGAATATTGCATCCAAGTTTGGTCACCATGATATAAAAAAGATATTGAGATTCTAGAAAGAGTGGGGAGAAGAGATAATTAGGGGACTGGAGTTTAAAACATACAAAGAACGATTGCATAAGTTGGATATGTATAGTTTAATGAAAAGAAGGAGTAGGGTGACATGATAGCAGTGTTCCAACATTTAAGGGGTTGCCACAAAGAAGAGGGAGTCTTTTATTCTCCAAAGCACCTAAAGGCAGAAGAAACAATGGATGGAAACTAATCAAGGAGAGAACCAACTTGGACCTGAGGATAAATTTTCTGACAATTAAACAATGGAACAACTTGCCTCCAGAAGTTATGGGTGCTTGAACACTAGAGGTTTTTCAAGAAGAGTTTGAACATCCATTTGTCTGAAATGGTTCAGGATTTCCTGCCTGAGCAGAGGGTTGGACTAAAGATCTCCAAAGTCCCTTCCAACTTTGTTATTCTGATATGACTTGGGATGATTTAGGCATGCCTTTCTTTTTAAGTAGGTTTGAATGCTGGCTTGTAGTTTAAAAACAAAATACATTATATTGTAAATACAATTCCACCATATCAGCAAGCTGAACAGATGATTTAATGAGATTTGCCACTTTATTTTGATTAATTCGGGGCATTTAAAATTGCATATTGGTTCCTTAAAACTGTGGTTTGCATCTCAGCACTCCTTAGTCATATTGAACTATAATGTCCATTGCCCTGCCAGGCTTGCCCCAGTATTCCAGCATATCTAAAGAGTGGTAAAATGGGCAAAACTGCCTTATGGCATATTTTATTATACCAGAATTATCTTTATAATAACAAAAGATTATTCCCAGTGAAGTCAATGAGATTTAATTCTGAATAAGCATGCCATTCTGAAAATATTTATTGGGTATTTCATATCACATATTTATAACTTGAACATAAAAGCTGTATTTTAGCATGCACAATTGATTTAAAAATGTTTTTCCCATCATGAATAATATTTTATATTAATCATATTTACAAAGTCATTTTGCTGTCTTAGATATGAATACAGTAAATTTATTTTTTTAAAACTTCTTGGAATTTTACATAGCCCAGGCACTCTTATTCACTTGAAATTGATGTCTTTAAACTTTATACAATTAATACAATTGCAACTTTCCCTTCTCTTTGTTTGTATTTAATTAAAGCACTGATGTTCTCATCTGATGTGCAATAAATTGACTATAATAGAATACATCAACTTCCAAACTCTTGGCAAGGTTATTTATTTCCTTCCCGGACTTGTCATGTAATTACATGCACTTGAAAGACAGGATTGAGCTAGGAGGAGATTTGAAATGTGTGCTGTTCATCTTGAAAATCAGATGGCTGCTTGTAATCCCCAAGATAGATAGATAGAGAGACAGACAGACAGACAGAAAGAAAGATGATAGATAGTCAATTTGAGGAACTGCAGTCATCATTAAGCCTTATTGGTACTTTGGAGCATTTCAGGTATGTAGCTATGCAGTTTTAGAATAAAGACTTATTTAAGCAACTACTGTTTTAGAAAGCTTTGACCCACTCCTATTACTGGTAGTTCCAAGAACTTATTTGCAAGGTGACTCTTTAAATATGTGTGCATATGATAAGAGGGACTGATAATCAGATATTAAGAATCAAGAAGGCCATAATTTCATTCACCAGCTAAAATAATATGATTTCTATGTTCCTATTTGCACAAGGCATTTCATTTGGAATATTGCGTCCATTTTTGGTTGCCAAGACATAAAAAAGATGTTGAGACCAGGGATGGGTTCTACTTACCTTTACTACCAGTTTGCAACGGGGCCACACGCACGCCCTTCTGTGCATGCGCAGAAGCATTTTGATGATGTCGGGGTCGGTGGGTGGAGCCTCCCGCCGGTTTTACTACCGGTTCCATAGAACCAGTGCGAACCAGGGGCAACCCACCACTGGTTGAGACTCTAGAAAAAGGGACTAATTTCTTATTACAAGAGTCAAATGTTTTCCCATGATTTTACAAATAAAATTTATATAAATGCTACCAAAACTCTTTGAGAATATGCTAAGTATCACCTGTTGCAAAGCACATTTTTATGTGGTGTATTATGAATCTCAAATAGCAGACATAAAACTGCTTAAATCCTAAATGTGAATTTTAAGTATCCATCAAACACAGGAACAAGATATTCTATTTGGGAAAGCGTATTATAATTTTTAAAATTGTTTTATAAAACTAATCTTACAGAAATAATTTCACATATAAAGGACTTAAATAAATAGGGATTTAAGAATAAGTTATCACTAGCTAGTTTTTTGGTTTGTTCCTGGAATTAAATAGGCAAACCAAAGAAGAAACAGTTCTAAATTATAACATTGGATCTAGTTTAGCCAAGTCTAGTTTCTCAAGGGCATAGTCATAGGAATGAAGGAAGCACAACCCAGAATCCAGAACTATCCCGACCTACATAATTTATGGTACTTTTTCTGTTTGTTTTTGAAAGCACTAACACCATCAATTCATCCACAGTGCTTTATTTTTTGTGTGTAAATGAAACTCTGGTTTGGATAATTGCTTGCTTCTTTTTCACAAATGGTAATATGGCAGATTGGCCATGAACTTCATGCTTTTTCTAGCTACATTTGGAAAAATGAAATACAAGAATGCCAGTTATCTGTCAATTGAATGACTTTGACCTCAAAAATGTAAAGGGTTGGGTGCACCACAATAATATTTTTGTATAAACTGTCTGAGAATTGTGGGTATAGAGTTCACCTTTCAGCTTGGAATTGCTACCTGGAGATTCCATGAAGCACCTCTAAAGTGTCCAAAGCATTTTTCTTTCACTTTATATTCTGAAAAACATTTATTTCTGCCAGTAGGGATCCCTACTAACTATTGAAATAGGGAGACTTGCAATCATGTTGAAATTATTCAGTTCTATAATAAAATCTCTTAATTTTTAAGGTAAGAACAAAAATGCAATTAGCCAAACTGGCAAAGAGCCACTGTTCTGGCATTAATAAATACACTATCTCATTCCTTACAAATGTTGCACTTATTTAAGAAGCAGAACAGTTTGATGGATAGGATGCCAATTTTTAACAAGTGATACCTGCAGCTAGGGTTTATACCAGTGGTGGGTTGTCCCCGGTTTGCACTGGTTCTATAGAACCGATAGTAAAAATGGCGGGGGGGCTGCCCACTGACCCCGACATCACCAAAATGCTTCTGCGCATGCGCAGAAGAGCACACAAACGAGCAAAGCGAGCATCTGTGCACAGCCCCGTTGTGAACCGGTAGTAAAGGTAAGTAGAACCCACCCCTGGTTTATACTGTTTGGGGATCCACAGACAAGTATATAGATCACTTAAAAATACTATAGCTTGAATTGGCTTAGCGAAAGGCCAGCTATGCATGGCATAGGAAAATATTTCACTGTTGAAGAGTTGCATTTATCTTCTATTTAAATGGACTCTGAGGCAGTTCTTCTGAATGATTTTTTATTTAGAGATCTATAAGCAAGGATATTTTACGTGCTTTGGATCCTTTACAGGTGTTTTATGGAATCTCCAGGTAGCAATTCCAAACGAAAAGATGAACTTCTACACCCACAATTTTCAGAAAGTTTATACAAAAATATTATTGCAGTGCACCCAACCCTTTATATTTTTGAGGTCAAAGTCATTCCATTCCAACCTAATTGAGCCCATTTTTTAATTCAATCTTTCTTTTGCTGATTTCTTCCTCCCTCATACCAGATCTGGCTCATAGGTGTTCTTGCATATTATTAGATTAAAACGGATGTAAAATATAAGCAACTTCTTTGTTGCAGAAAGCAATGAACAAATCTTTCCAAAACTGGAAGGATTTTCTTAGGCCTCTTATGACAAGTCAAGGTCACAATAGTAAAACTGTTCCTTTGTGATAAGTGAAAGTGTTTTGCTTTGAACTTTGAAAGTGATCTGTGCAGATGTTATCACAGGTGAGAATAGAGAACGCATATACATATACCTTTATAGCACTGTATCTTCAGTTGCATCCCAGTCCCTTTTTACTGCTTTTTCACTTCCCACATTTAATTACTTGTTTTACTTTTGGACTGGACCGAAACCCCCACAAAACTTCTTGATCTAACATTAAGTTTTATTTATTCACACGGGTATTTGCTTTTTCCCCCTGAACACCTGCTGCCGTCTCTGACTCAACCTGACCTTTTGTCAGCCTTGCCTATACAATTTGTTTTGACGTTGGACATCCCTGTAAAAATGTAGAGCTAGGCTTGGGCCTAAGGGGATCTTTCCATGTCAGTATGAAATCAATAAGCTGGTGATATTTTTGGACCTTTATCAATATTTATTTCAGATAATTATTTATGCATTAATTATCTAACGGCTTCAATCTAACAATATGCAAGAGAATCAGTGAGCCAGATCTGGTATGAGGGAGGAAGATGCTAGTGAAAGAAAGACTGAATTCAAAAATGGGCTGGATCAGGTAGGTGGTTATGGAGAAAAACTTTATTGAAGAAGAAATTCCCAATGTATTCCAATGGGATAGACAGTTGGATAGATGACTGGAATGTTTTCAACTACTAAATTCTAAGCCCTATCCTCTCCTGATCAAATAACTCAGAGCAGAATACATGTGCTTAACCATGTACCCATATACACAAACTTGAGAGGAAAACACAAACATCTGTTTGTATAAATAAATACAATATGTTAGTACCCTTTTGAATGCTGCTGGTAAAGGCTTAGGAAAAAAATTCAAATGTCATGCTCTTGTCTGTTTTTCTCTCTCTAATCCTAATCCAATTCTAACCCTAACCCTTGTCTAGCAAAATCAGTGAAATTAGCCAACCCAAATATTATATACCCTGTTTCCCCCAAAACAAGACATCCCCTGATAATAAGCCCAATCGGGCTTTTGAGTGCATGGCAATAAGGCCAAGCACTTATTTCAGGGTTCAAAAAAATATAAGACGGGTCTTATTTTCAGGGAAACACGGTATATATATTATATTAAATTATATAACAATGATTTATTTTTATTTATTTATTTTATTCAATTTGTATACCGCCCTTCTCCCCGAGGGGACTCAGGGCGGTGAACAGCCAAAAGTTAAAACATACATACATACAAAATTTAAAAGCCAAATTAAACCAAATTAAACAGTGGCCCCGACTATTTAAAATCCCAATAATAAAATATCAAAACCCCAATATTAAAATATATTTAAATTTTAAAATCAAAATTATTTTTGCAAAAAAGGGGGAAAAAGGTTAGGCCAGGCCCGCCTGGTGGAACAAAAAGGTTTTTAGCTCGCGGCGGAAGGCACGAAGATCCGGGATCCTCCTTATCTCTGGGGAGAGCTCATTCCAGATAGTGGGTGCCCCCACAGAGAAGGCTCTCCCCCTGGGGGCTGCCAGTTGACATTGTTTGGCCGACGGCACCCGGAGGAGCCCCTCTCTGTGGGAGCGTACCGGTTGGTGGGAGGCTATTGGTGGTAGTAGGCGGTCCCGCAGGTACCCAGGTCCTAAGCCATGGAGCGCTTTAAAGGTGGTGACCAAAACCTTGAAGCGCACCTGGAAGACCACCGGGAGCCAGTGCAGCTCATGCAGCAGAGGTGTAACATGGGAGCGCCACATTACTCCCATCACCAGCCGCGCGGCCGCACTCTGCGCCAGTTGGAGCCTCCGAGTGCACGTCAAGGGGAGCCCCATGTAGAGAGCATTGCAATAGTCCAGGCAAGAGGTGATGAGGGCATGAGTGACCATGTGTAAAGAGTCCCGATCCAGAAAGGGATGCAACTGGCGTATCAGGCGAACCTGAAGAAAAATCCTCCCGATTATATTTTAACTGATTATTTTCACTGCATTGGGTGAGAAATATAATATTGCTCCATGCGATAATTTTAAATATTGAAGGCTGCTTTGGATGGTTCCCTCCATGTATAGGTTTGGGAAAAGCTAAGAAAGGCCTTGAATATAAATAGCAGCCTTTATTCATCTGCACGGTGACACAGTGCTTCCCTGAGTCACTGACTCTATCATTCCAATGCTATAAAATCCTTTCTGATTGCAAAAAAGGCCTGTTCTATCTTCTTCCCACAAAAATGGAAAAGAAAAAGAAACTGCCAAAAGTATTTTCAGTCAAGGGATGGAGCTGAAAGAAAACAGACATTCGCCCTGTCCCTGGAAATTAGGTATCATTTGACACCAGTTACATCTACCACTAATTCTAAATTCATTCCACAAATTCCATTTTGGACCCACTTTAGGAGATGATGTCATTTTTAAAAAAAATGTTTTCCCAAAACCAAAACAGTTACAATTGCTTTTTTACACGGCTGGATATTTTAAGTTATAATATATTTTGTACTATTTTAATGAGAACTGAAAAAGGAAACTATAGAAAGAAGAGAATTATGATATAAGTTTAAATAGAGAGGTTAAAATATATTTATAGAGTCATTCATTCTGTAGGATGGGTGGCTATATAAATTTGATAAATGAATAAATGTACTTTTAACTGCTGTGAAGAATATTAGAGTCTACTACTTTGTATCTTTTTTTTCTTTTCTATTTTTCTTTTACTTTTTTTCACTCTTAGTTTCCTTCCTGATTTCCTTTTTTCTCTTGTTTTACTATATCTTAGTTTATCTTAGTTTTAAATCTTCTTTTTTTAAAGATGTGTATTGTATTACATATAATTGTATTATATGTGTATAATATAGCATATATGTAGAGTATATATATAATATCTGTATAAATATATTGTAGCATTACCAAGGTAATCTATTTTCTCCAACCCACTCTGAAGCTATAGACTTACAACCTTCTTAACAACCTCCCCAAAAAATGGAGTTTGGTGAGCTGGACAAATGTTTTCCAGAACTTTTCAGTTAAGGGATAACTTCTTAAAGAGGGAGTGTGTCCTATGTCTTCCTTAATGGGGTAAAAAGCCAAGATCATGAGGCTGGAGTTCAGTAGTTCTATCCACCCTTGATGCCTGTCATTCATTTTTAAAATTTGAAATCAGGGACTTAGCACTCCAGAGTTAGTGCTGTTTCTCTCCCATTTAAACATACTTATTTGGTTATTATGGAAATGAAGCATTCCTTTCTTTCCTATATTTTAGAGCAAAATTGCTCCAGGGTGCTTGATGACATCCCCAAAATTTCATGGGAGGTGGAGCTGGGAACTGGAAAGGAAGTTGGAAATGGAGAAAAAAAAACCTTGCATCACCTTCCAATAAAACATACCACAAGCATAGCTTGAGTCAGAAGAAATGTGGACTGCACCCTGAATGTTTTTTAAGCAGCTACTTAATCATTTCATCTAAAAAGTTTCTATCATTAAAAAGTTGCACACGCATCTATATTTTCCCACATCACTTTGCTAGTTTGTTTGGAATATATGAGGAAAAATATAACTTCACGTCTGACTTAAATTTCACGTTAGTCTGAAATCTGGCAAAGAAAGGAATTTTAAAATTATATACAGTCCTGTATGAAAATGTTGATTTCTATTTTTAGTTGAAGTGAATGAGGAGCATAGGATTTTTATAGCAATGACACAGGATCTTAAACATGTTCACAGAGAAAGTTTCAATCATATATTTGTCTCTTGCTGTTATTCCAGTTGTAATAGGATATACAGTTCCTCTTCCCATTTCTCCCCGAAAACAACTGTCAGTTAAAACTATAATGAAGTAAAAAATTTAAAGTAAGTCCAAGAAGTCAGCCATACCACAATCCTTTACCTCATCAATGAGCATGAAAGAAAAAAAGTGTAAGAAGAGGGTTTTTTTAAATCAACATCTTGAATTAAAAACTAAAAACTTTAAAGTCTCTTTTTAACTCTTATTATATCCCTCATATGAGTCACTGGAATATGTTTTTAGTCAGCACTGCACATAACCAGTTATTACCTGAGTCAGTGGAAGCAAATGAATGCTTATTATTTTCCCTAAACATATAACACAGTTTTTTCCCCCTTTTTCTTTCTGCACTGGGTCACACACTGAAGATCAAATGCCAGCCACAGTGGCTGTTTATATATAACCTGTGAATGGTCTAATGAAAACAAAAGGCTTCAATTCTCAATTCCATATATTTTTTGATTGTTAATATAAACGAGCTGTATGGATTGGCTAGTAGAGGAACACAGAGTTTTCTTCTGTATAAAAGTCACTTGAATCAGCTGAAACTGGCTTTTTCCCAGCAATGTGGGATGACAGTGGCAGTAGCTATGCTGTATTTCTTTTCTTTTTTTAATAAGTACACACAGGTAGAAAAGAGTTAGAGTCTGACCACCATCTTATCTGTTTTGAAAACACTGAATTGATATTGGTCGGGATTTGGGCAGGTGAACAATGTTCATTTTAACTCCTCTACCTCTAAATGACAGAAATAGGGAAGGTCTTTCTTAAGCAATGACCTTTACATTTTTCAATCCATGATGGGTACCTACTACAGAGAAGGACAGTATTCCTTTGTGGTTTCTTATAGAATCTTCCTTTTTGTCTATTCAGAATGCCCCATTGCCTTGTAGCATTGTAGAGGGAAATTATACAATATTGCATGTGAGACAAAAAGCTTGGGAATTGTGGGGGAAAGCCTCCTGATTCAGTTCTCCATTCTCTTCTTAATCATGAAGAATAATGTAATAACAAATAGAATAGAATAGAATAGAATAGAATAGAATAGAATAGAATAGAATAGAATAGAATAGAATAGAATAGAATAAAAACTTTGTCACTTTAAATCAGCATACATTAAAATGATATTTCATTGCATTCAGATCTTAAAAGATAACCATTATATATATATCCACATACACACACATATATGACACAGAGAAACATCACAATCTAGTTCAGATGTATACATATACATGATGAAAAAAAGAATCTTGCGAGTTTACAAGACGGATGGCATAAGGAACAAAGCTGTTAGAGTCTAGTAGTCCTGTTATAGATATTTCGAAACCTTCTCCCAGAGGGGAGCAACAGACACAGACCGTGAAGTGGGTGTGTTGGGTCTCTAACAATACTTCAAGCTCTAAACCCATAGCACTTATAAGAAGTAACCTGAATAACGGGAAGTGAGTTTCCTATAATCTTCTCAGCTGTCCTTACCACTCTCTGTATGGACCTCCTATCTGAGGCACTGCTACCACAAACCAAACCGTGATGTAGTTTGTTAAAATGCTCTCAATCGTGCCTCTGTAAAAAGTAGCCAGGACAGAAGGAGAAAGATGTGCTCTCCTCATACAATGCAGGAAATGCAAACACTAGTTTGATATTTCACTAAAGATAACGTATGAAGAGACCAAGTCAGATTGTTAGGACAAAGATGTTGGGACTCAAATATAGTGGTTGTTTGATAGGATGCCAAAAGAGATTAAAAACACACTGTACAAAAACTGTGTGAAAAATAAGTCTCTTATCATTTTGAGTTGAACTTTGGTTATTTTCCAATTATTGTAAAATGTGACCCTTGTAGAGTTGAAGATTATCCACTCAATTTGCCATTTCATTTACATTCATCCACACAATGCTTAGTCGCAAATGGAGCAAGTTCAGCAAATTTTGCAACTGAGAAATTAGCTTTTTATTTAAAATTCTGTATACCAGCTTTCAATTCAATATTTTTCAGATGACTTATAATAAGTTATAAAATCCAAAGATAAATGTTATCTTTGTCCATTTAAAACAGCTTGAAGGCCTGCATTTATTAAAATGTCTCATTAAGCCTTACCCCCTGTGGTGTCCTCAAAGGGGCACGCATTCACCAGTGGAATAAGAGAGACTCTGAAATGCATTTTGGCTAACTAAATGAAGATATATAAGTGTAGAAACCATTCCATCCAAATTTAAATTTGCTTAAGCCCACCAATATCTAAACTGCCACACTGTACATAGCTGAATTCACCAGAAATGAAAGGATTAGGAATATCATTTCAGACTGTGGCCTGTTTTTTTTTAAATTCCCAATCTAAACTTGCCATTTTCATCACATTTTGTTTAAGATAAAAGCAATAAAAACAGCAATGTCATTTCAAGTAATGTATAATTGGGACGAAGTTCCTCAACATATATTAAGTAGCAAATTCATTATTCACTGTCCCATAGGAATGACCTCCTATTGATAGGCATGGCAGACAACAGAATCTGCCATGCAAATACTAAAGAAAGTTTCTTCCATTAGTAAAACTTTAATGGAAGAAACTTTCTTTACATGGCAACTGTGAATAGATAAGGACATGCACAAACCACTTTGTGTTCACAGGCCTAACATGGTAAGCAACAGAATCTAAAGGTGACGATGACAGTTCTGTGCACTACGATCCTAACTTTAACAAAGCCTTAGGAAAAATAAAGTACAAAATGGGATGAATGCAGCAGAATTCACATTGGTATTAAGATCCTTGTTTCTGTCTTGCTTAAGCGTGCATGGCCAATTCTTTAAAAAAAAAGCTTATGTTTCCTTGTCAAATGTTATGTACATATTGTTGTTGTTAGTTGCGAAGTCATGTACGACCCATCGCGAACCCATGGACAACTTTCCTCCAGGCCTTCCTGTTCTCTACCATCCTTTGGAGTCCATTTATGTTCACACCTACTGCTTCAGTGATTACATCCAGCCACCTCATTCTCTGTCGTCCTGTTCTTCTTTTACCCTCAATCTTTCCCAGCATTAGGCTCTTCTCCAGTGAATACTTCTTTCTCATTAGGTGGCCAAAGTATTTCAGTTTCATCTTCAGGATCTGGCCGCCTAAAGAGCAGTCAGGGTTGATCTCCTCTAGGACTGACAGGTTTGATCGTCTTGGAGCCCAAGGAACTCCCAGGAGTCTTCTCCAGCACTATAGTTTAAAGGCCTCAGTTATGTAATGCTCAGACTTCCTAATGGTTATGTACATAGATGGTGTCATTTATCAATTAAAACACCAAAAATCTCTTTTAAATTGAACTCAACCACCCATTTATATGTGAGATATTTATTGGCAGCACTGTAGCAATTATTATTATACAATATTCTGTTAAATAGGCTAGACTGTCAAACAACTTCCTGGAAAATGATCACTTTTGCACTCAGAAAACTTTTGCCAAGAAAACTATATGGATATATGTATGTAGTTACCAGTATAAGATGTCAATTTAAGGGCATCTTTATCTTCATCTCTATAACTTTTTACTGGAGGTATTTAGGATTGAATCAGGGATCTTGTACCGTTAAGATTCATTGCTCTATCATGGAGCTTTCTTCAAGTAATGCTGTATCCAAATACAGTAACAGGTAGGAAGGCTTCCTCCTCCAATTCAATTGATAGAGGAAAACTTTGATTTATGCTGCAATTTAATCCATGTTTTCTTAATAATGGATCTTGCTGCATTGGGAAGCACTTATGTTCAAATCAGTTAATCAGTATGAACATTAGAACTTAGACTTATAAATGCCATTCCTTAATTCCGCTTGTTTACATTCTATAACATTTACAGATATGAAATGGTCCTTCATTGGGATTATGATTGTAGATAACTGAAGAGAATGATGTAACTCTTTCCCTTCTAAGATGTGACATAAACTTAATAAAATGGTCAGAGCTGAAAACTCTTTTGAAATCTTGATTATGTTGACAAATTATAATTATAATTATCTTTGAAAGAGTTTTCTCTGTATCATTTGGTGAACAGGAACTCTGTACAAATGTAGACTGGAAGAGAAGGACATCTGAGGTTACTGTTGGTTTTCCCTTTTGAACATAAACTACTTGAAGCCACTGTTCATCCCCTTATTGCTCTGCAGGACTCAGGCCATAACTTACATGTCCGAACAAAGCAGCTGGCAGGAAAAGAAAAGGGCATTCAGCATTCCAGCAGACTGTTTTCTTCTCAAACCAAGAAAATAGTTTCTGGCACTAACTAGATTATAGATCTTGTTATAGAAAGTGTTTGGCGCCACAAAAAAAGAGAGAGATACTTTTGCACTATTTGTCATAAAAAACGCTGTTCTTGTAAAAAAACAGAAAACAAGTCTAAGTCAATATCTCATCCTAATGTGTCCAGCATCTATCTCCATAAAGGAGAGAAAAGATGGCATTGAGTAGCACATGATAATTTGTCCATGATAATTTAGTTATATAGATGTAAATTCTTATCATAATATTGATATTAGTGACCTGTGTCCCAAAAATGCTTTTCAAAAGGCAATTGGACTTTCTTGTTATTTTTCCTCCCTTGAAAACGTTTCACTTCTCATCTAAGAAACTTCTTCAATTCTGGATGAATGGTTGGTCGTTAGCTCTCCGAGACTCGAGGCCACTTGGGCGTGTATCTGTACCCTCAGGGTCACCTGAATCGGAGTACAAATGGGAGTGGAACCTTTTTGGGATTGCTGAAAAGACTGTGTTGTAGACAGAAAATAGATGTGTTCTATTCCACCCCACTCTTTGGAGAGAAGGCTGTTCAATTTTAATACAGATGGCCTCTTTGACCAGATTTTAGAGGTCCTCAAAGGGGACCACTGGTTTCAAAGAGGTCATGTATATTAAAATTGAACAGCCTTCTCTCAATAGAATCGGAGGGATATGACACCACCTATCTCCTGTATACAACACACAGTCCTTTCAGCAGCCCCAAGAAGGTTTCACTCCTATTTACATTCCGATTTAGGTGACCCCGAGGGTACAGATAAACCCCAAGTGGCCTCAAGGACTCTCAGAGAGCTAAGGGCTGATCTTCAGAGGGCTAACAGCCAGATGATTGCTAAGGAATGATTTCCCCATCATTCAGCCAGAACTAAACAAGTTTCTTGGATAAGAAGTGAACCATTTTTAAGGGGAAAAAAACCAACCAACCAAGAAAGTCCAGTTGCCTTTTGAAAAACATCTTTGGGACAACTATGACCTGGATGATTGAGAATCTCCATAGACTTCTGATACTTTTGGTACAGATACTAATGGTGGAGTATCTAGCTTCCCCTTCTCCCCCTAAGATTACTTTTTCTTTGAAAACTGCTTAACCATTACTTAAAATAGGGGGCTATAACTATAGGTCTATTCCCCTTAAATGGGAATCCTCAGGCACCCTCTTCTAATAGAGGAATATTTTTAGATGTTAAAGCTTACAGGAGTCCATGTCATAGTAACAAGGAAGTACTCTCAGAATGATGAATGTCTTCTGCTCAGTAGTTTTTGAGAACTTATCTTCAGGCAACAGATTAGGGAAGTTGTACACATCAGTAACAAAAACGCCATTCAGTTTCCATCTTGTAGAATTGTTGTTGCTCTTGTTTTTTTTCAAAGTTCAGACAGTCTTTTGTTATTTAAAATGTGATTGCAGTCAGCTTTAGTTTTTGACTGAGCTGTCCTTGTTCTTAAATGTACATGAGCTTAGACAACATATTATCATTCAAAATTATTATAATCCTTTAGAAATATGGACTCTGTACCTAAATCAAACAAATAATATTTTCCTTCACCTTGAGAGAATATAACGACACCTGGGAAAGATGCAGAGTGGGAAAGCTAGAATGTGGCTCTGGATTGAGGCTATTTTAAATGGTATTTAGAATAACACTGGACAAATACTATTTCAAGTTGCAGGTTCAGAAAGGATGCGGTTAGGGAATGAAGTGTGTAATTTAGGGACACCAGATAACAATAGTAAAGAAGCAGAGAGAAGACAAGGAGAGGGGTCGAAAAGCAACACTTGTGGTTACAAAAAGAAGAAATTCAACCGTGTTTCCTGCTTTCTTCCGCCTTAACAGTCTGTTTTGAAATGAGTTTGGGGAAGGTAAATTCTGAGGGCAAACCAGGGCGGAAAATACCAGGCCAAGGTTTCTTTTTTTTGCACTCTCGGTGTAATGTTTAAAGTTCATAATGTCACACGCAGAAGTTTCTCATTTATTAATCTAGGATTATAGCAAGAAAACTCTGAAAGAAAAAAACCCACACACTCTAAAGGCCCTCTCCTTGCCTTTATGAAAAGCGCAAGCACCTCTCAGCGGATGTTACAGTAAAATAAAAAAAAAAGCAACCTAAATTTAATCGGTTTATAAGGTCTGGTGAGAGAAAAGAAGACTGGGAGAACCCGGGAAGGCGGAAGGGAACATTCCTTGCTTAAACTCTTTGCCTTTCCAATGAATGCACAAAAAGAGGGAGGAAAGCCGGGATTAGGAACCCTTGCTAAAACTCAACAGTTGCAGGACAGCCGCTCTCGTTTTTCGGGAGGGCCGCGTGCCGCGCCGAGCAACTCTTTCCACCCCGCCCCCAGCCACGAGGTGCTTTCCAGCTCCGGCTGCCTCGGGGAGGGCGCGCAGCGTTGAGTCAAAGCCGTTTGGAGCCTGCCTGAAATATTAGCGGCAATTGTGTTTACTCATAAGTAATAGCCTTTTATCTCCTCCTCCTCCTCCTCCTCTTTTCTTTTTCTTTTTTTAAATGCCGTGTCACTTGTGTTCCAACAGGGGTGTGACTTCGGATTCTGCTCCCCTCCCTGTCTAGGTTACTCATTACTTCAGGCGCGCTTCACATTGGAATAGAAGTGGTAGCAAAACTTCAGACGCCGGTTTTCTGGACAGGTTTATTTGTGTAAGCTGCGAGAGGAAACTCCTCCGTCTTTGGGTGCAAGATTTGGAAGCGGGAGCAATGGCCAAGTTCTGGTTGTGTGCAGCCGTTGGATTTTACGCGGTGCTGCAGCTTTGCGCAACCCGAATGGGTAAGTGACGGGTGAATGGAACTCTTATCAGGAACTGAGTTGGATTAGAAGAAAATGGGTTATTAGGAGAAGAAGACTTCTTCTGCTTGCCAGTGAATCGAGTCGTTAACATTGTTTAATCCCAGTGGCATTTTATTGTTGGTTTGTCCATGTATGGTTTGTCCATGTGCGTTTTCCCCCTTTGGAGAGCTGTGTCGGTTGTTGGGCACGCGTACAGAGACATCCGAAAAGTTAGCCCCGAACGGGAGAAACAAGGGAACGGTAAAGTTTGACAGAAGTTTTGCGCATCTGGTGCACATTCAGCAGTGGCTAAGGCACTTAGGGATTCATTTTCCCTCCCTTCGTTGTGCAAAGCAGATGGGAGAGGGAGAAGGAGAGAGAGCAAGAGAGAGAGAGAACGCACAAACCCTCCTAGCTTGGACTTGGGTCTCTGCAGTGATGGGAAGCCAATTGTTCACATAGGAGATGCACAAAGCATTGTACCTCCAACATAATGAAAACCGAACAGCGTTCGTTTGCTTCCAGACGAGACTGCTGCGATCTGGAAGCAGATTTTTTAAGCCCAGTTGGCAGGAAAAGAGTAGTTTTTTTCAACTTCATCCTACTCTCTCTAGTTACCCCCCCCCTTCGCCCTTTCTAGTCGTTCCGTGAATAATAAAATGAAATGCTTGTTTGGGAATGAAAGTGGTTTATGTGTTTTTTAAAAATCACATGCCCCAAATGTCAAAATGCTCTTAAAGTTTGATGTGATACAGAGCCATAAATAGTTGCAGTGAAATAACTGTGCCTTTAACAGAGACTCATTGTTAATAGTAATTGCCCAGAGCTGTTTTGAAGGGAATCTATTATTCTTTCACCCTTATTTCTTCTCCCTTTACTCAGCACCCCATATCTGTTCCTGGGGGCTGACAAAACACTTTTAACAACTGTGGTCTCCTCAGTACCTTTATATTATTTGAACAAAAAGAAATGAATTAGGGAATAGTTGCTTGGCGGATTTGTAAATGGGTGTGTCAAACTGCACATTTCTCAATAAATTTTGGAATCATCAGGATAAAATATCCAGGAAAGTGTGCACAAATATTTCTCTAATGTTTGTTATGAGTTTAATTAAACTATGAGTTTAATTAAAATAAAATCAAGATGTTGAGTGTGTCTTTTTAAGGCAGTGGGAGGTGATCCTTATCTGTGTGAGATACTATGTTTTACAATACATGTAACATGTAAATAACATAATATTTCCAGTTTACTATCCACTCTCAACTAATACCTTATTTTATGAACTGCCAAATCTTTGATTGATAAGGACAGCTTGATATTAGTCTTAGTGCAATCTTTTGTAAGAAAGATGGAAGAGCAGCTCCTGTCCCCCATGAATATTCCATTCCTTGGTAAGGTTAAGGGAGAAAAAGATTTCATGTACCCCTTAAGAAAACTTTAGATAACATTTTAAGCTGGTAGACAGTGCAGTACATTCCAGGGCAGTTTTGTGGGCGGAAATCGCTGTGCAACTATGGATTATTCCTTCCCTATGTTCTGAGATGGCAATAGACTAGGCAATAGAAATAGGCAAAAGAACCCCTTCACTGGGAAGTAAGGCTGAATAAAGTATAGTATCATGATTTGTGATGCACATGTTCATTGACTAGTGAATAGTTTTGTAGGTTTCAAAATCCTACAAAACTTTCTATTCAGAAGCCAACGTAGTACCAGAAATTCTTGTATAACAAATGCAAGGCATGCCACTCCCAAGCCACTTTCAACCTACCGGTAGTGGGAAGTAAGTAAAAGGATTTTCCAGAGAATAGATGACATCTTTCCAGCATTTATATTGCTTTTTTGATAGGCACATTAATGGTTTATAGAATTCTAATCCCGATATTGTTTATTATGGGCCAATAAAATTTCACTAAGAAATCTTGCTTACCCAAAAAGCTTTACTAAGTAGCCTTGGGCACATTACTTTCTGTAGATTTAATCTATGCTATAGGAGACTGTTGTAGATTTACCACTCCTATATTTACATGAGTTATCCTAAAATAAGTGGATTATAATGTGACAATCATACTGTAAAAAAACTATACACATTTAAATAATTGAAGATGCCAGTGATTGCAAAATTCTTGCCCTGTCGTAGAAGATAATAGCTATATGATGTAGGTAATACTATATTGTCCAAATTTCAGAAAGTCAGTCTAGTAAAGTTTAGCTACATGGATAATATATTCCAGTCCTCCATTCTCAATATTTGTTGGAACATAATGTGGTGAATTCATATGGTGAATTCAGGTCCATGTATAATGGTGAATCTCCAATACTTACTTTAAGATCTTTTCTGATAAGCTATTTAAGTTGACAGTTGAAGTTGAGGTTGCCTCAACTTCCGTGAATGTTGGTCAGGTAGGAGCATAACATGTTTCTTAGCTTCTCTTTTTTTCACTTTATTTCTGTATGAAGTTATGTCTTCCATTTCCTGAAACGTTTGATGTGTTTGAGCCAGAACTCAACAAAACTTAATTTTACATTTTCCTTTAGATTTTTATGTACAATTACTTCATCCACTTTGTACTGTTAGCGTATAATTTAAGGTCTTAAGGTCTTTCACAGCTTGGGACAAGGTATCTAAGGGACTGCATATATATATATTACTATTAATGGGATTAACCCATTAGGTGACAGTGATAGTTAGCTAAAGGCAAAAAGACCTTCTGGTGGTAGTAGTTGCTCTCAATCATATCTCCTATCATTTTATACCAGAAGATCTACTTTTATTTCTTCTTCAATACATAGTTTTTTGTTCTCTGGTTGTTTTTCTGCCTCTTTTATATGTTTTTGGACAGCTTTAACATATTTATATTTTGATCTTATTTATATGCCTTGTCCCATAGAAATTTGACCATAACTGGGAGAACTAAAACACTCAGTATCCTCTAATAACTTAGAAAGGAAAATGATATTGAAGAGGTCAGTTTCCCAAGTCAGCTTGACCTTCCGAAGCTTTACCTTAATATGCAGAGCTACTTAACTTAATATATAACTTCTATACATTGTAGTTGTGTTTCTATGATAGGTAAAGTTGAAATCCCTTTTCAGATGAAATCGGGTCCTGACAGAGGTAGAAGTGAGAACATCTACATCAGTTTGTGCTCAGTGAACAATAGGTAATGAGGAAGCCCCTTCAGCATCTTCAACAGAGGTCTGAGGATAGTTTGCTTAAAGGCCTCCAGCAAAATAGAATTCATCAGTTTCTGTGGCATTTTGTTCAATTACATTTCCCAGATGTAGGAATTTTTCTGTAATGTTTAACTTGAGTTTATTCTTGCAATTTCTACCTAGTGTTTTGAGTTCTGTTTTAGGAACAATAGAACAATTCTGTTGCATCTTTTGCATGTCACGTTTTTAGTTATATAAATACAACTATTGACTTTCTTCTGGCATTCATCTGAATGCATTAAGGCTTGAAACAGATTTGACCTCTAAGTGTTTTAAAGCAGGTTTCAAAACACCTACAAGCAGATGTGAGCACAACCCTTCTTCAGACTTTATGGCTGAATGTATGCAGTTTGCAGAGCTGCCTTCATGGCACCATTTTACAAGCCTTCACGTGTTCAGGCTATAATCCAGCAGGCTAAATTTACTGGCTTTTTCAAGTGTTTCCGTTAGAACTTGTTATCCAGCCCCCACACCTTCCTGGTTGCTTTTCTGTGATGTGCTTCAGTATGTTCAGTATTCTCAAAACATGTTGTCTAGGCTGAGCTTTTTATTTGCAAAAAATAAGTGTGAAAATACAGGGAAATGCAATATTTTTCATTTTATTTCAATTGAATATTGTTTTGGTTATGGCCTACCTTCTCAGAATCCTCAGAAATTTAATACAACTCAAATCCAAAGACAAAGTGTGAGACTGTTATAGAAGTTAACTGTGAGTTCTGAAAAGGAAGGCGGGATGTGATAAATGTTTCTGAAGTAGAGTCAAGAAATATGAGAAAAGCATGGAAAGTGAATGAAGAAAGGATGAAAGATCCTCAGAGAGCAATGTAACATATGAGCTTGGTTATTTATGAACAATCATAAACAAATGGAAAAGAGAAAATAACAGAATAAAATGTATCATCACTGCACTTTATCAGTAAAATATATAGCATACACAAGAATAGAAATCCAGATCAGATATAGCTTTCAAGTTAGCAGTTCCAGAGTTGAATAATAGCAGAAGAAAAATACTAATTAA
Organism: Ptyas mucosa; assembly: GCA_012654045.1. Lineage (NCBI taxonomy): Eukaryota > Metazoa > Chordata > Lepidosauria > Squamata > Colubridae > Ptyas > Ptyas mucosa. Next base: position 26,057,341 of record WNWU01000001.1, read on the forward strand.
TGTCCAATATAGTGAATAAATGAGAAGGGTTAATGTCCCCATTATCAAGGAATAGAGATCCAATAGTCATTCTGAACAATTGTAAAGGATATTTCAAGGTCACAGCCATTTGAATACTGATTTAAATGAAAAGAAAAATTAGGATATGTTCCATTATTTTCTATAAGATAGTTATAAACCTCAGATTCAAACATTTAATCAATTTATCTTTTGAATTAGTTCTAACAAAACATAATATACAGTATGCTTAAATTATAGTCTTTGGGTTTTTTTCTTCTCATTTCTGAATATATTTCATAAATCATATCAAAATATGATAAAGGAAACAAATGTGAAGATTTCAAATCTCTTACTCATTAATATTTGTCTTTTTCTCTAATGAGTTCTAGTTCAATAAAGAATGTAGCAAGAAAAATAGTTGCTTTAAGTTAGAAAACAATATATTGTCAGGATAGATTAGCTCTATGAGATATTTTAAATACCAAGTATCAGGGTAACTGGTAAACAGAAAAACAAAGCGAAGAGATGCTTAGAGCAGGGGTGTCAAATTTGCGGCCCACGGGCCAGATGCATAACACATTGGCCACGCCCACCCCTGGTTTAGGGAAGGGAAAAAAAGTCACGATACATCACGTGATGACAATATTACTCCACGAGTTTGACATCCCTGGTTTAGAGGGATGAATTGTAATATAATTCTGAAATATGTGAGGATATTTTTTTATTAAGGCCAATTTATTTCCAGTAGATTCATTTTCGACATTTTGATTATACACTACTATATCCAGAATCCAGTAGAAGACAAACATTTTCAAAGTTACAGCTCATGCAAAGAATGTAATAGCAGGATTGAGCATAGTTTTCACAGTTCGTAAATACACATACATTTGAATGATTTTCCTTTCTGAGATAGAATTTCTTAAGCATCATTCTATAATATTTCTTATCTCAGATCTTTCTCTCTTGAGGGAGGTGGGGCAAAGATTGCTGTACTTCTCGTAGAACTTTTTCTATGTGGTATTAACATTTTCTGTTATAAAGGTAGTCTAAATAACTTTAAAAACCAAAGGTTTTTTAAAAATTACAAATTATACCTATTCTTTAGATTGTTTCATCTGTTTCAAAAGAGAGAAAATGTTGAGAAGCAGAGAAGAAATTTAAGCATTCATGTGAAACAATAATACAGTTGTACATGCTTTAAAAGAAGAACCAGCCTATTTTTAGGCTTTTTCATGAGCCTGAAAAAATGAGAGATTGCATTAAGATTCGCATCAATCCCTAAGGGACCCCGCAAAGCAGGGGCCGAGGGTCAGACCTCTTGTTCTAAATCAACAATGACTGGAAATGGCCTTGAAAAAAAGGAGACAAACCAGGACAATACTGTGCCTCCCTTCTCCAGTTCCCAAAGCTGTTCCAGGATACCATGATCAATGGTATAGAAAGCCACTGAGAAGTCAACCAGATCAAGGATGGGAACCCCCCCTCCCTCCAATGTCCTTTCCACTAGAGATCATCAAAATCAATGCCATTTCCATTTCATATCCAGACCTGAATCGCAACTGAAAGGGGTTCAGATAATCTGTTTTCTTCAGGATCCTCTGGAGCTGCAGCACGACCACCTTCTCAACAACCTTTCCCAGAAAGGGAAGATTGGAGATAGGATGTAAACTGTCTGTCAGTGTGGGATCTAGGAATGGTTTCTTAAGAAGGGGACAAACCCCCTGCACATCATCTCCCAGGAAGCTTTTATAAGCCAGGGGGAATGCAGATCTAAAACATATGGCTGAGCTCACATTCCTTAGGATCCTGTCCTTTTTCTCAGGAACAACAGGGTCAAACGATTCCCAAATAACTGAGCAAACACCTGTCCCAGGTGTATCTACCAGACCAATGGCCCCACTGACATTCAACTGGAAATGAATCTGAGTGATTTTGTCTGCCCGAAAGTTAGTAAATTCCTCCAGTGCGCTCCTGCAGGTAGACTTCCAAGTCCTCCTTTCCCAGAAAGAATTGGGTCGGTTACCCTGAAGAGGGCCACTGAGAGATTGTCAGTAGATACAATTTGTGCAGAGAAGTATAACACAAGCATTTAAAGAAGTATAACACAAGCATTTAAGAAATTCAACATAAGCATTTTAAAGCAACATAAGTTTACCACTAGAGAATGTGGAACATAGGTTTGAACTTTAAAATGTCTGAAGCATTAACAAGCAGGCCCACTGATAATGAATGAAGTTTACTCCCTTAAAAGAGGATACAATTAGGGAGACAATTAGGGCAAATTAACTAGAAGCAATGAATCTTGAGCCTATTTAAAAGGCCTCAAACATGGAAGTTTTATCAAACTCTTAGTATTTTGCTATTCCAGATGAATGTCAGGAAAATACCCTTTCCAGTCTTAATGTTTCATTAGAAACATAATAATAGGGTTGTGCATGCTTCAAAACGAGCCTGCTTGAACTGGCAGTTGGACCTTTTGCTAACATTGATGATGGACAGTATCCTTCAGCCACTGTGTCTGAAGTATAGCTGGCGAGTGTGGTCGGGTGACATGACACACAGCTCTTTCTCCCAATACTTGCGTGTTCTCTGCCTTATCTTGAGAGTCATCACTGAGAGGACTACCTATAATATCCAAAGCAATATCTTAACTAAATATAGAAAGAAAAGCAAATGTTGAGAAATTCTGTCATTTGAAAAGTTTGCCTAATTCCCACTATCGCCCTCTATAATAATTGAAGTTTTAAAACTATCTTTAAAATCAGCCTACAGGTAGTCTTCGATTTACAACCATTTGTTTATGGCTGTTTGAAGTTACAATGGCACTGAAAAAAAATGAATTATTTTTCACATAACTATTGTAGTATCCCCATGGTCACATATCAAAATTCAGACGCATGGCAACTGGCATGTATTTATGATAGTTGCAGTGGCTCAGGGTTATGTGATCGCCTTTTGTGACCTTCTGACAAGCAAAGTCAGTGGGGAAGCCAGATTTATCTAACAACCATGTTAATTACAGTGATTCGCTTAAGAGCTGTGACAAGAGCCCTACTAAGCAGGTATATACAAAAGTATGAAGGCTATTGCTTAACGCATTGTAAGCCGCTCTGAGTGTCCGGAGAAGGGCGGCATATAAATCGAACAAACAAACAAAAATAAATAAATAAATAAATAAATAAATAAATGTCATAAAATGGGGCAAAATTCACTTAACTGTCTTGCTTAGCAACAGAAATGTTGGGCTCAATTGTGGTCATAAGTCAAAGTTAACCTCTGTGCATTTAGCAATATTAGCCTTATCAACCAGTGGTGAAACAATTTAGGGTAATTTGCCTTCTCAGGTAGGATCAAAACTGGCTTTTTTGCCTAAACTCATAAAAGACAGTCTTTAGCAGTGCTACCTGCACTACTACCTATGCCAATTTATTATATCAAACCAGGATATCTTCCTGTTCCAGTATTAAGCAGAACTTTTGTCTTTTGGAGAATTTATCCAGTTAATCACCTAATCAAGTAGTAGTAACTAACCAATTTGAGAATGAGAGAGCATCTAGAACATGGGTCCCCACAACCCCCTGGGCTGCAGCCTACTACTCGGCCTTAAACAGTTTGGAACTGGTCCGCAGAAGTAGTGGATGAGCGTGTGCGTCCTGTGTCCTCCGTTCACGCAGAACCATCCCCCTCCCTCCGCCTTGCCAGAAAGCTTGGAAAACTCTGTTCTAAAAGTTCTAGAGCTACATTATTATTGCCAACTAAATAGATACATTGATTCATTTTCAGAAGTTGCGTTCAACTCAAGGAAGTCATTTTCCCTTTATTTATCTGGACCTGAATTGTTTATTTGAGCATAACGTAGTAATAAACCAGAGATCAAAGAATACTATCATGTCTTTACAATGGATCCCAGCGAACTTTTTTTTAAAATTTCACATCTTTTTGTTTTCTTGGCAACCATTATTGGGAGAGGTTTTAGCAGTGTAGTGCTAAGTTCACAGTTTAAAAGGCAATTAGGAAAGTTCACAGTACTATGGATTGTTTGGTCATTGGCTCTTAGAAAGATAATGTATTACAGCCGGCAAAATTTCCATAACGGCTTACATCCTCTGCTGTAATAGAACTTCCGTGCAGAAACAGAAAAGGTGTGTTGTGTATTTCACAAGCCATACAGATAGTCTTTGACTTACAACCATTTGTTTAGTGACCATTAGAAGCTAAAGCCGTGCTGAATGAAGGGACTTGCAACCTGTGCCTGAAGTTAAGCCATTGCAACGTCTCTGGGGTCACATTAGCAAAGTTCAGGCTCTTGGCAGCCCATCCACACTTAAACTGTATGACTGAAGGGGTGCTTCAACTTCTCCCACACAGGGTCCTGGTTCTGCGAGGCAAATACTCTTTGGTAAAAGTACCATAAAAAACCAGCAGTGGTTCAGCTTCTCCAGCGAAATGCTTAGTGCATGTGACTCCCCGGCCCAGTAGGACAACACAAATAAGAATGCCAACAAATGCGGAGGGCTGGAAGCAGTTTTACCCTGTGAGAAAATGCTGGAGGCTGGCTCACGGAGCACTATAGGAGTCAAATCTGCACTCAAGTGCAGCCTTTTAGGGACAGGTGCTCTTCCATTGGACCAAGAAACAAAGAAGAGGGGAGATCCCCTTGCTCTGCTATCCTGGAAAAGAAAGCTAACAGGCAACTGGGAAGAGATTTAGAACAAGAGGTCTGACTCTTGGCCCCTGCTTTGCGGGGTCCCTTAGGGATTGATGCGAATCTTAATGCAATCTCTCATTTTTTCAGGCTCATGAAAAAGCCTAAAAATAGGCTGGTTCTTCTTTTAAAGCATGTACAACTGTATTATTGTTTCACATGAATGCTTAAATTTCTTCTCTGCTTCTCAACATTTTCTCTCTTTTGAAACAGATGAAACAAACTAAAGAACAGGTGTAATTTGTAATTGTTTAGATGCTAAATGACTTATTTTGTTTCTGCTAAGGCTGGGTCAGAACAGTTCTTTACCTTACTGAGGCTTTGAGGCTGGGAGAGCCTAAACCCAGAATGGCTTCGGTTTGGGTGGGCACTCACTGAATGGGGTCTATGACAACTCGCCATGGCCATCTTGCCACAGGACAATTCACTGCAGGACAAGAGTTACATTAATATCAAAGAAATGGTGGAATAAAATAACTAAAGAAAGGATAGCAATAGCACTTAGACTTACATACCACTTCACAATGCTTTGTAGCCCTCTCTAAGCAATTTACGGAGTCAGCATATTGCCCCCAACAATTTGGGTCTTCATGGAAGGCTGAGTTAACCTTGAGCCTGGTGAGATTTGAACGGCCAAATTGCAGTCAGTCAGAAGAAGTAGCCTGCAGTACTGCACTCTAACCACTGCACCACCATGGCTAAGGATGCAAAAGAAGGGACAGAATGAAATGTGAATGGCAAAAATTAAAATAATTTTTATTTATTTTAAATAATTAAATATAATTGTTAAATTGTCCCACAATGAGCTGTTTCACAGTGAGTTGGCTGTGGCGAGTTGGCTGCAATGAGTTTGCCTCAGTGAGTTGGCTGTGGCAAATTGTCCCATTCCCCGCTGAATGTCCTGTGATTCTCAGTTGACAATTGCAATGAGAAGTGCCAAAATAGATGCTGTAAATCATTATGGTCACGTGACATCTCGCTTTACAGCAGCATTGACTTACAACAGTAGTCTCATTCTCAATTGTAGTTGTAAGTCAAAGTTATCTGTATTCATTTACTTACCATATATATATACACTCTTAGGAAAAGGCTTATTAGCAGGCCAAAATTGGTTGTGGCTACTCTATGTGATTTTTACACATACCATATGGAATAATAATTGTAAATAATTACCTATATACAGATTTAGTCTTTTTTTGATTCAGAAATGCTTTTTGTTACTGTTTTTGTTATAAATATGAATAGTCTTTTACATTTCCTTAACTAACATCTTGTTCTATACAGAATTTTAAAAAAAACTTTATTGAGCATAGGTCACCTTCTATAGTATTTCATTTGAAACCATATAAATTTCAAACAAACATCCTCTGGGCTGTAAAAACTTGGCAAACAGCCTGTGTTTTTTCAGTTGATTTGCACATAGAATCCCAGTTGCAAAGAACAGAATGCCAAATCTGACGGCTTGTCTTCCCTGATTGTCAAACCACAATCAAGCTTTCTTGTAGTGATGAGTTGGCTGTACCATCAGTAGCAGTTGGCTGTGAATTCCCTGCTTCTGCTTTTGATGACCCCACCCTCAGCATGAAAGGAATGTTTGGAAGTCAATTAAATGGAGTAGAACAAAAGGAATGAAAAGATCAGAGAAAAGGAAAAAGGGGAACAAGCAAAGTAGTGTCTTAAAATACTTTCTTTATCGCATGGATATTCCAATTAATTATAAGTACATTTATACAGCTTTTTTTTGAACTCATGAATATATTTGGTGTTAACTTTTATTCAGAAGGGAACTTTTCCAAAACATGTAAAAGCAAATAGGATTTGGTTGTGTTTCATAAGTTTAAGCATGTTGCAGTGCTTACCTCAAACCACAACACAATGGAACTTCTATTGCTTTAGTCGAATACTTTACCATTGCCAGCTTATTTTATATTTTCTTCTGTTTTGTTTGTTAAGATGATTAATTCTAAATAGTACTATGGTGCTATGCAACCAAAGAGAAGTTTTACTGACCTCGGAAGGATGGAAGGTTGAGTCAACCTTGAGTCAGTGAGGATTGAACTGCCATCAGCCGGCAGTCAGCAAAAGTATATTTGATAATGTCTATAGCATAAACATTTCAGATGAACTGTATCAGACTGGGCTACCCTCCCTCCCTCAAAACGATATGCAAGATCTTATATAGATTTCCTTTCATTCAACTTTGCCTAGGATTTCTGTAATGTAGTTTAATATAAAATAAATAGAAACTCAGTTTAAAACTAACATTGAAAGATAGAAATACCAATATATCTGAAATAATTGTTTTGCCATGTAAAGTTTATGATGAAAGCTTACCTTTAATATTGGTCACAATACTTTTCTCTAACATCAACTCTAATTTGGAGCAGAACATGATAAAATGTTTATATTTCTTGTGTCAATGCATGGCTTAGTAATTAAAAATTCCCAAGAAAGGAAATGATTAACAGTGAGTTGCCTGGTTTTATTTTGGAAATAGCATTTGCTTTTGATTTGGGTGAATTGCAGCACGGGTGGAGAAAGAAGCCCTTCCTCCTGATTTTCCATCTCCAGCTTTGTTTTTCCATTTGTTTGCTACTGGTGATACTCTGAAAAAAAAGGGTGTGGTATGCAGTGTCAGACATGTTAAGCATTAAAAGTGAATTTTTATTACTCATTTTGCCATGCAGAGAATCCTTTTTTCTACAGAGTTTTCCATATGGGCAGAGGAAGCTTGTGTGAGAGAGAGACAGACAGAGACCGTCTTCCAATATTGCCAAGCAGCTTCTGTGCAAATATGTGTATATTTCGAATTGTTGGAAGACAGTTCAAGATGCCAGACACAGAATCTTTTAAGACAGCTGAATAAATAATTTGAAAATGGTTAACTTAACAATTTCCCAATTCTATTTTCAAATAATACCTACTTACACAAAACTTACCAAAGTATTATAACTGTCATCTACTCCTGTTCTGAATTTCTATTTACAATTAGGTAAATAGTGAATGGTGAAGGGTACACTTCAATGTCTTTGCATATAAAGTGAACACTTTTTATTAAGAATTTCAGCATATTGGATAGTAGGTTGGATTGGTAGGGTCTACTGTGTGTTATAAATTATAGTGACATTGATAGTAAATTCACAGTACTCATCCAATGACGACCTATGCACTGCTGTACCCATAAGCTTCAACATCAGTTGAAAAATGATAATGATACATTTCTCCAACAAGGAAATACTTCCTCGAAAAATCTTTTCAAGAGATTCTACAGCCAATGGCTAAAACAACATTGTGTACTGATTAGATGTGTCTCCCTTGACACCTGAAGCAGTAAAAGAGGAAGTAAAGAAGAAAAAGACTGATTAGATGGTTGTACTAGAACTAGGGAATCACCACTCAGCCATGAGACTTACTATATAATTTTGGTCTACTCCCTATCTCTTAACATAACCTATCTTATAAAGCTGTTGTGTAGACAAAAGACGATATCAGGCACTATCTATGCTGCTCTGAGTTAATATAATATAAATAAGTAAATAAGAATATTTGTGCTGAATAACAAAAAGAATAACAATAAAAAGCCTGAAAATAATCCTGTATTTCTCCAACTACAGGTAGTCCTTGACCTACAACAAGTTTGTTTAATGACTGTTCAAAGTTACAATGACATTGAAAAAGCTGGTTTATGACTGTTTTTTACAGTTATGACCTTTGCAGAATCCCCTTCTTCGTGGGATCAAAATTCAGAAGCTTGGCAACAGGTTCATATTTATGACTGTTGGCTGTGTCCCAATATCATGTGATCAGCTTTTGCAACCTTCTGACAAGCAAAATCAATGGGGAACCCAGATTAATTTAACAACTGGGCTACCAATTTATCAAGTGCAGTGATTCATTTAACAACTGGGGTAAGAAAGGTTGTAAAATGAGGCAAAACTCACTTAACAAATGTCTTTCTTAACAGAAATTTTGGGCTCAATTGTGATCGAGGACTACCTGTAATCCTTTTCATTAGACTATGCCAGCATTTTTCCTTCCTTTTCCAACCCAATAACATCTGTAATATTTATGTAATATTTTTAATGTTTGGTGGCATCCATTATTAACAAGAATTAAGGTAAAATTGTTTTTTTGAAAATGATAACAACAACAACAACAACAACATAAAAAAGACAAGTTTGAATGAAGTTTGCATCTCCTTTATTTTTTTCTTCTGGCAAATGACTCAAATTAATTTCTTTACTTTTCTGCTCTAGACCTCTAGATTTTGTAATTAGGACTTTCCATATTGCCTGGCTTTTGTAATAACTTCTATAAATAAGTTTCTTTTGTTGATGCTAAGGTTTCTGTAGTACACAATAAACTGGGCCCAGATCATGTCAACTTTCTATTTTCTGCAGCTTGATTTTCATGTTTAGTATTTCTGAATTTAGAAATTTCTAAACTGTTTTCAAGAACTATAGAATAGTGCCAGCCTGTATGACTAAGTGGAACACCCACATAAAACAGCAAAATTGTTAAAATACATAAGTTACAATATTAACTGAATTCTAAAGATTTTAAAAAAAGTTGGCATGGGACAACAAAAAGTTTTCCTGTCTTGCTTATGTGCAGTATGAATTTCAAAACTTTAGTATTTCTACAGGAAACCCCTGGTGGAAAACCTCATAATAGCTACTTCCATAAAAAGATAAATAATTTAGCAATGACCATTTGTTTCTTTTAACACTCACTCTTTAATGACTTTTGGACTTCAGAATTTCCCTATGCCTGGAAACCAGATTTTTCTCCTCCTGCATCCAGATGCATACAGGTAGTCCTTGGTTAACAATGATAACAAGTTGGGATCAGCAACTTTGTTACTAGGAGATACAATCATAAGGCACAATGTCATGTGAGAAAATTGATTTACAACGGCAGTTTTGGCTGCAGTTAGATTAATCCTGCATGGTTGTTAAGTGTGACACATGCAATTGCCATTTGCAATCTTCTGTCTGTTTCCTCATTGCCTTTGCTTGTTAAAAACCAGCAGAGAAGTTAACAAATGGCAATCACAGAATGCTGCAACCATCATAATTCTGAACTGGTTGCCAAGCAGCTGAATCCAACCATGTGACTGTGGGGATGCTGTAGTGCAGGGATATCAAACTTGTGGCCAGATGCATCACATGTTGGTCATGTACATCCCTGTTTTAGTGAAAGGGGAAAAAGTTGTGATACATCACATGACAACAACATGTTGTCACGAGTTTGACACCCCTGCTGTAGTGGCTGCAACTATGAAGCTCATAAGTCTCCTTATATAGCATCATTTTATAACTTTGAACGGTCACTGAAGAAGTGATTGTTAACTGAGGATTACCTGGAATAATTTTCCTTGCATTATATATTATTTATTTTGTTTAGCGTATGGCATTTACAGAGGTGATGCAGTCACTGCTATATGAAGCCTAGTGATATGACAAACTATGACCGTGCTGACTTGGGAATGATGGAAGTTATAGTCCAGTACAGTCAGTGAGTCATATAGTATGAGTTAAGAATATCTTTTTGAAAATAATTGGTTTTTCTTTTTTTTCAATGGGATGGAATAGTCTCTTTAATATGAAGGCAATTCATTGGTGTGACTCATGAAGAAATTTCATCCTGCCCATTGAATATTTTCAGAGTTTGCGTGACAGAGATACTTATTTCTCAATTGCATGGATTTACTTGTCTCTACAAATGAATTTTACCAAAGGTATTTTCCGAGAGATATGAAAAAGATTTGTAATGTCTTCATTAACGTCACTAATTAATTTACAATTCAGTGAAAGAAATGTATGGCTGCTGATTTACTTTTTTTTTGCCTCATGTCCCAGTTTTTCCAGATTAGGAATAAGGTGTAGATCATTTGCATTAGCACTGTCTTTAATGCTGCTGATTTTAGCTAGCTTACTAGATTACTGCTGAGTATGGACCCAAGTATTTGAATTCATCTTGCTTGTTTGTGAAAATCAAGTTACCGTAAAAGGGGGTGAAAATTTAGGTACGTCTTATACACTGAATGTAGCCCCGCCTACCCACTGGCCCCCACCCTTTGACCTCTGCCTCGCAGCAGTTACCTCCTTGCAAGCAAACAGCAAGGAAAAACAGCTCCTTTCAGCTTCAGCACAGCCTAATTAGCACAAGTTGATTGGATCAGCCTCCTGGCTCTCAACTGATTTGCTCTCAGCTGTTTTGCACAGGGCTCTGCTGCTTGCTGCAAAGAGGTAAATTGCTGGAGCAGATTTTTTTCCCCCTTGTGCTAATCAAGCTATGCTGAAAATGAAAATGAAAGTAAAGCAGTCTGTTTGCTGTAAGGAGGCAAAATTGCTCAGAGGCAGAGGGAGATTTCTTTTTCTTCTTTTCCTCACCAAAAAGGTAGGTGCGTCTTATACTCTGGTGTGTCTCATACTCCGAAAAATACGATAATTCAAAATGTGAAATTGAATTATTAATTTGACTTGAATTTAAAAGGTTTTTACACATGTTCAGAAACTTTTTTGAATTTTCAAATCAATTTGGTTTTAAATAAGTTCAGCTCATTCATTCTAAGTTGTCAGTCTGACTTAGAATGTCACTTCACCTTTGAGGTAGAATTCAATCATCCTTGGAAAAAAAATCCAAATTGAAAACTTCCAACATACTTGCTGTATGTTTCTGTTCTACGTTGTAAGATGGGATCTTTCTTTTGGTAGGGAAGAGTATCTGCTTTGGCTTCTGCATTGCTACAGTTACAGGCAAACTCAGAGATATTGCAGTTTGATTTAGTCCATTGCAAACAAACCAATAAATGTAATAAAATGAGTTCCACACATATTTTGGCTTCCTAATGTGCATAAACACTATGTGCATTATGTTTATACTATACTGTAATCTATTAAGTGTGCAATATCTAATTTTTTTATGTCTAAAAATATGTAGCTACCTTAATTAAAAAAATACTTCATTGCTAAAAAGTGCTAATCATCATCTGAGCCTTCAGCGAGTCATAATGTTTTTGCAGGAATATCTGCGAAGTGCATTAAAGTACAGCACAATAAAACGAGGCATATCTGTACAAGTATAATTAGTACATGTAACTGAGTCCCTAAAGACAAATATATTCATATGTTATGCCCCAGTTATGTAGCAATTACCTTTCCTTTCTGACCCTCTTTAAAATGTTGATTTTAGTGTTTACTATTGAAGGAATAGAATGGAAGTCCATCTTTGGAAACCTAGAGAGAAGGAGGCACCAATTCGGCAATGCTGGCAGATTATTTGCCTTCTTATCAGGACATTGGTGGGATCCTCCTGGGTTAACAACTAGTTCGGTGATCGCGTGTCTGACGTGCGCTGTGCACGTGTGCACAGTTTGAAGAAATCTTCACTTTTGCATTTCTTCGGAGGAGAAACATAGCTGAGGCATGGCAATCTGCTCTGCCGCACCAATCAACTGAGAAGATAAAGGTAGGAAAATAGCGTGGGTGGGCCCATCTGATCATCAGGGTGAACCGATTTGCTCCCAGCTGATCGCTGGAGCTACTCGCTCGCCCGAATCGTATGCCCTGATACTGTAACTAGAGGTTGTATATTATGAGAGCCAGTTTGACATGGTGTTTAAGGCATCCAGTTAGAAATAAGGAATTCTGCCTTAAAAGCCACCTGAGTGACCTTGGTCCAATTACTAGGGAGGAGGCAAGAGCAAACCACTTTTGTAAATCCTAGCTGAGAAAACTGCAGGCTAGTCTAAGTGGCCGGGAGTCAAAACTGACTTAAAGGCACACTCATGGGAGTGGACACTTCACACAAAAGCTGCACTTACTTGGAAGGAATGCCCATCCCTAATATAAAACCCAAATATTTCATAACTATTTTGTCTGAAGGCCCAATTCCTTCTGATATCTGTATGACAAAATCGCTCAGATCCGACGGGATTTGGACTCTGACTGGGTAGATCCGGGCAGGATGACGAGGAATAGTCTTGAGAGCGTTATCTGGGAGGAGTTTGACCTTGTGACTCTGGATGACGTGGACAGGATTTTGGGGAGACTTAATGCGACCACATGTTTATTGGACCCGTGTCCCTCCTGGTTAGTACTGGCTTCCCGGGAGGTTACACGAGGCTGGCTCCAGGGAATTATTAACGCTTTGTTGAGTGAGGGTCACTTCCCCGCCGCCTTGAAAGAGGCGGTGGTGAGGCCTCTCCTCAAGAAGCCCTCCCTGGACCCGGCAGTATTGGCTAACTATCGTCCTGTCTCCAACCTTCGCTTTGTGGCGAAGGTTGTTGAGAGTGTGGTTGCACGACAGTTTCCACAATTCCTGGAGGAAACGTCCTATCTGGATCCGTTCCAGTCGGGTTTCAGGCCTGGTCACAGCACGGAAACGGCATTGGTCGCGTTGGTTGATGATCTCTGGAGGGCTCGGGACAGAGGTTCCTCTGTTCTGGTCCTATTAGATCTCTCAGCGGCTTTTGCTACCATCGACCATGGTATCATGCTGCACCGGTTGGAAGAGTTGGGGATGGGGGGCACTGTTCTACGGTGGTTCTCCTCCTTTCTCTCCGACCGGTCACAGTTTGTGTTGACAGGAGGGCAGAGGTCGACCCCGAGGCCTCTCATTTGTGGAGTGCCACAAGGGTCGGTCCTCTCGCCTCTTCTGTTCAACATTTATGTGAAGCCGCTGGGTGAGATCATCCGTGGTTTTGGGGTGAGATACCATCAGTACGCTGACGACACCCAGCTGTACATCTCCACCCCAGACCACCCCAACGATGCCCTTGAAGTGATGTCCCAGTGCCTGGAAGCTGTACGGATCTGGATGGGGAGGAGCAAGCTCAAGCTCAGCCCCTCCAAGACTGAGTGGCTGTGGTTCCCGGCATCCCGATATAGCCAGCTGACGCCATCGCTGGCTATCGGGGGTGAGTCTTTGGCCCCCGTGGAGAGGGCGCGCAATCTGGGAGTCCTCCTGGATACGCAGCTGTCCTTAGAGGAACATCTGACAGCTGTAGCCAGGGGGACCTTTTATCAGGTACGCCTGATTCGCCAGTTGCGCCCCTTTCTTGATCGGGATTCCGTGTGCACGGTCACTCATGCCCTCGTCACCTCTCGCCTGGACTACTGTAACGCTCTCTACATGGGGCTCCCCTTGAGGAGCACCCGGAGGCTCCAACTGGTCCAGAATGCGGCCGCGCAGGCAATTACGGGGGCTACATGGCGCTCCCGCATAACACCGCTCCTGTGCGAGCTGCACTGGCTCCCAGTGGTCTTCCGGGTGCGCTTCAAGGTGTTGGTTACCACCTTTAAAGCGCTCCATGGCATAGGGCCCAGTTATCTACGAGACCGCCTTCTGCCACCGACGACCTCCCATCGACCCGTGCGCTCCCACAGAGAGGGTCTCCTCGGGGTGCCATCGGCCAAGCAATGCAGGCTGGTGACCCCCAGGGCAAGGGCCTTCTCTGTGGGGGCCCCCACCCTCTGGAATCAGTTGCCCCCTGAGATAAGAAGAATCCATTACCTCCGTGCCTTCCGCTGTGCCCTTAAAACATTTTTTTCCAACAAGCTGGGCTGGCCTAAGCAAAACCTTTTAAATAATTTTAAATTGGAGTGTTTTTTAAATTTTGGAGCCAATTTAGATATTCTTTTTAATTTGTTCTTAATGTTTATATTATGTGTTTTTACTTGGCTGTACACCGCCCTGAGTCCCCAGGGAGAAGGGCGGTATAGAAATCTAAAATAAATAAATAAAAAAAAATTCCATGCAGTTGGCTCAGTTTCTGAGGCTTTTGCTGTTTGGTGCTTTAAACAGTACCAAAGCTTTGCCCAAGAACTCCATAAGAATAAGTGTAACTTTTTCACGGTGCTTGCTAACTTCTGAATGATCATAGGATTCTATTTATTTTTCTGTTATTTTATATTCTTGTTTGGTGGCCTTAGAGTTTTAAACATTTGTCCCTACCAGTGGGAATTGTATATCACCTTGCAAGTGATAGCCATTCCAATTGTTTAATCAATCTGTAAATAAAATTTCACCTGTGAAATAAATATGTTTCTTGTTAAAATATCAGATTAATAGTTCTTCCTTTTGGCACAATTATTAACTTGACTGCTGACCATTCATGAAATAGCTATTTTGGCAGCTACAACGAGTATTACATCAGGACTTTTCCCTCAAGTGATGTAATACAATTGTATCTGTGGAATACAGTTACAGCCCTTTAGCAGAAGTTGGCATTCAGTTGTTGCACTGTAAAGGTTTGATGCAAACAAACTTTTCATTTCAAGTTGTTATTCCATATAATATAACTTTCCCTTCTTACTGACTTTTATTTTTGTGCCTTGTGTTTTTCAGTTCAAGAGCAGGTATTATCTCATTTTTATTATACTATAGCTTCTTGTAAAGACTTTTGGGAGATAGATATGAATAAAAAAAATATCTGAGACAAATATAATAAAACAAGTGCTAGTGGTTGAACATTTCAGATTCTAGATGTGGAATAGAATTATGTTTCCTCTACATCAAAGAGTTCAAAGATAAAATAAAGTCAATCGGGGAGAAAAGCTATCTGACAAAAATATTTTTAGTTAGTAAAAATGATTAGGAATTATTTATTTGAGAAAGGAAACATTTATAAATAATAAATATATATTTATATTAGACATATAAATATCTTATACAGGAATAAACAGAAGAGAAAATTTAATAGATCTCCAGATAATTTCAGTAAATGGGTAGTGTAGCCCTGAGCAGATTGCAAATGTCTGATTTTCATATCTTCCTTATAAGAGAAAAACCTTATTTCTGATTATTCTACACATTCTGCTTTTTTCTGTTCTAAGAATATTTATTTACTTGTTAAATTTATTTGCCACCTATTTCACTGTGGGGTTACTCTAAGAAGCTTTCAGCAATAAAAAGAAAGAAATTAAAGGAGTTTAAACAAAAGGAAAAATAATAAAACAATAAAATAAACAATGAAAAAGAAAACGGCAAGAATACATCAATGTGATAACAAAAAGATGGACAGGTAGACGGCAGAGAGCAAAGGGAGGAAGTGGATCCTCCCAGCCACCTCCAGCGTGGAACTCCCCCATTTGGTCCCCAGGTCTTTAGGCTCCTGTGGAAAAATAGGAGGGTGGCGGCAGATCTTACTCTAGAGAGTAAGATGTTCCAAAGGGTGGACGCTGTGGCAGAGAAGGCTCTTCTGTATCCTGTTAGTCAAAGGTCTTTGACTGATGGGATCTGCAGTAGGCTCTCTCTGCTAGCACAAATAACATGGGCTTATCCTAGCATGATGAGATGGTTCATTAGACAGCCTGGACCTATGCCAATGAGGGCTTTAAAGTCTTAACCAACATCTTGAACTGTACTGAGAAACAGACTGGTAGCTAATGAAATTTGCAAAGCACAGCAGCATCCTAGGTGTCCCCAAAACTGCTCTTGCTGCTGCACTTTGGACCAGCTGAACCTTCTGAATAGATTTCAAGGGTAGCTCCATATAGACCACATTGCAATAGTCCAGACAAGAGATAACTAGGACTTGAATAACTGAGTGTGGGAAGTCATGATCCAGGAAAAGTCACAACTGATGCACAAACCGAAGCTGTGCAAAAGCTCTTCTAGTCATGCCCATCACTTATTTCTTGAGCAGGAGATGTGAATCCAGGAGAACCCCTAAGCTGTGAACTAGGTCTGAAGGGGTAGTGCAACCCTGTCCAGAACTAAGGATAACAAAAGGCTTCAGGCATCGAAAGCCACTCAGTCTTGCCAGGGCTCAGTGGAAATCTCATGTACCCCAGCCAGGTCCCTACAGCTTCTAGGTATCGTGAGACAGCAGAGATAGCATCATTCAAGACACCAAGTGTAGAGATGAAGAGCAGAATATCGTCAGCATATTCATGATACTTCATGGTGACAGATGGTCTCACCCAATGGCTTCATGTAGATGTTAAATATAAGAGGAGCAAGTACTGAGGGCTGTGGGATACTGCAAGTGAATGGTCAGGTGGTAGATTTCTCACTCCCTGTCAACTCCCTAGTTTTGAGATGTGATTGGAACTTAAACATCTTATATAGCCTCAATAGGGCTTAAAGTTTACACAAAATATAATTTGTCTCATTTAGCTCTCCTAATAAATTACAATTTATGGTAATAGGTGAATGCAAAAGAAGGACACAATGTGGCTTCAAGGCTTGTTCACGACAGCCAAGCCTGCAGTTGGCAATTATATGTAAAGCAAGTGTACATGTCTATGATCTGTTCTACTGTTTACTTGTTCACCCTTTATTTTCTTAATCTCTGCTCTCAGTGTTCTTCCTCTTTTTTGTGTCCGCTGGCAATAGAAGAAGAGCTGGATATACTGAGCTTTATAGAAAGGCTGCAAGAAAGTTAAGGAGATAGAAAGTTATTGAGACTGACCGAACTTTGTATTTAATGTAATTTAATCTAGCCTATCCAATCCCCCACCTTATTTTCAAAGATTGGATTACTTTATCCCTTTCATGAATGCCTCATCTTTTATATTCTTTTTACCTAATTTGCTCCTGTTCAGACAATGCTGGCTCCCTTGGCCAAGAAACAGCTAAGATGAGCTTTTACCTTTAACTGAGGGGAGGGTTATGACATCATCTATCTCTAATCTACAACACAGTCTTTCCAACAGTTCCAGGAAAGCTCAACACCCATTTGTTACCCTGATGACACAGATAAACCTCCAGGTGGCCTCAATGACTCTCTAAAGGAATGCAAGGAGTATAAACCCTTCCATTCCACCAGCCAGCCAGAGCTGAAGAAGCTTCTTGGATGAGAAGTGAAACGTCTTCAAAGAAAAACCAGAAAGTCCAGTTGCCTCTTGAAAAAGCACCTTTGGGACAACCTGGTACCTGAGAATCTCCATAGACACCTTTACCTCTTTGCTCCAATGTACTTGGATTGTCTGGCTGGAGTTCATGATGTTTTTAAAAGGCAGCTCATCTTCCTGCTCCCTGCCACTTCATTCTTTTGTTTCGGTTCTCTTGAAAAAGAAACGTTTATTTAACAACCGAAAGTCAGCAGATGTTTTTAACATTTGGTTTTTTAAAAAGTATTTGTCTACCGTCTGTTCCTCGTCCTCTTCCTCCGTAGCAAACTTTCCATGTGTGAGTTTAGAATTAAAATAACTAATATTTACATGGCTTTGTGTAATAACTTTGGGATAAAACCAAAAGGTCTGTGTTTAGGCTGCATTACTTTTCAGTAAGAATGCTAGTAGGCTAGTAGGGTAGGCTTTTAATGATAGGATTTTTCCCCCCTCAAGGGGCCATGTTTAATCACTGTCAAAATCAATCACGATGATTTCACTGCCTAAACATTACAGTTTTATTTTGCAGAAACTGCACAGCTGCCCTGTATTCTCATGCAATCTGAAAACTCTTTAAATTCTATTTTTGGAGCTATTGTATGGAACATTAGCCAGGAAGAAAGTTTAGCTATCATTTTGACATTGTGGAGACCATCTCGGTATGTGTTTACCAGAGCAACGGTTGTCATACACATGAAACATATTTAAAATCCCATTAGCAGCAGTTTTAACACAGAAATGGACTCCATTAGCAATGATTTTAACAAAGCAGCTGTACTTGAGGAAATGAAAGAAACATCTTGTTCTTACTTGTAGCTTCACAATGCACCTAATTTTGTCTGGCTCAATCTTTTTCATTTATCTTCATACGCAGTAAGGTTGATGTAATGATATACAGTGCCAGGTTATATGTCTAGTTACTTGTTAATTCATATATATATACATAGACACTAAATTAGTAGATAGGTGTAATAACAATATTGGGGAGATTGAGGTTCAGATATGTAATGGTCCATCTCACTAGGTTATGAGCTGTCAGTATTTTTCAGACTTACCTGTTTATGAGGTGTTTGTGGAAAAAAAATTGTGAAATTTGCTGTTGAAAGTCAGATAATTTACTTCTATGCATTGCATCTCTTTCTGTATGTTAGGCAAAATCTAATACCATGTGGCTTGTATGGTAGGTCCTTATTGTCCCCATACAACTCCACATTTTATTTAAAAATCTGATATATCAAATAAAGCTCCAGCATCAAAACTTTATGCAGTGAACAGGGATGATCTTCCCCGCACCCTGAGAAGGAGCGTATCAGGTAGGACCAACACCCCTTTTCACACTGAGTCACAGGGAGCTTCAGATTCTTAAAGCATTTGTTAGAAGGAACCAAAATTAAAATTAACAATACCTTGGAAAAAAGGAACTTTCCTAGTCGCTTTATTCAATATGCAGCAACATGCACCAAATGAATTGGGTTTGTATTGGGAGATATTTGGGTTTGCCAGCTGCTAGACAGTGGACATTCAGAAAACGTACACAACCTATGAAAGCCCTAGGAAAGTTTTTCTTAATTTGCTATTGAGCAATATTAATAAATTGAGTAATCTATAAGTAACATGCAGGTGCATATCATCTAATTGTTTGCCTTGCAAGATAGAAAATAGGTGACAGGCAGAAAGGATCCACATAATAGTCGCTAACCATGCAACATTTTATGAAGTTGGACCATTTAGTATTTTGGGGAGTGTGTTGGCAAATGATAAAAATAAAGGCACTAGTTGTTGGGAGACATTAGTCCAATTCAGTAATTTAGTAGATAGATTAAAATACAAATTTGCTTTGACAAAATACAGTATTTTTTTCATTGAAAGTATGAATGTGGGCCTGTTCATCCGTGCTCTTAGTCAGTTAACTGATGTGTGATAGGAAGAAATTCAGCTGGTGCAGGGTGGGAATTTGATGATGAGAGGAATCTCACTTGATTATTTGCAGCCACCATACTCATCTTTCAAAGCGAGTAATCTTTCCGGGAAAAAACACATTAATATTATGTGTAAGAGGCTGTATTACATCATTCTGTGATTCACTGCAGTGGAAATGTAGGGCTAATCCAAATATTTATTTCATTCACTTATTTCATTTCAATTATATATAAATTCCTTTTTTTTTCCTTCTAAAGAGTTCAAGATGACACTTCCTCCCTTTTATCCTCACAACAATTGCTTTGTCTGACAGAGAATTGAATGGCTTCTAGTAATTCCATGAGGGAATTAAATCAAACCCCTTCACTTTTTTAACAATTATACCACAAGTTCATCCCAGAGTAGCGTAGTTCATATCCTCCCCTAAATTCCTAGTAGAATTTAGTGAACACATAATTAATCTCGATCTGTAGAAAACTAGATTCAAATCTTACAGCATCTGTGCGCACTGGGAATTTTTGCATGAATCAGCCTCTCTTGATCTCAGCCCACCAAATGAAAGTATTATGACATGGTTATTTCCAATTCACTTTTTCTGGTAAAAGCCCTATATATCTCAATCTTGTGAATACCCTTCAACATTTCTATGGGCATAAAGTAAAAGTGTAGGCTTTATAGAAAAGTATATGAAAGACAGTTTGCTATAGTAGTTAAGGTGTTGGCTTAGAAATCAGAAGACTTGAGTTCTAGTTAATTTTTAGGCATGAAAGACATCTGAATGACTTTAGGTCAGTCTCTCAGCACAACCCATTTCATAGGGTTGTGCAGAAAATAGGAGTTAGGAATATTACATATTGAGGTAATTATAAAATAATAAAGGTGAAATACAAAAAAAGTATCAGGTTATGTTAAATCAGAGTATATTAATTGCTACATGGTGGCAGAAACAGAATAGCAATAGCATTTAGATTTATATACTGCTTCACAGTGCTTTACAGCCCGCTCTAAGCGGTTTACAGAATCAGCCTATTGCCCCCCAACAATTTGGGTCCTCATTTTACCCACCTCGGAAAGGTGGAAGGCTGAGTCAATGTTGAGCCTGGTGAGATTCGAACTGCCAAATTGCAGCCAGCCAGCAGGCAGCAGAAATTCCTGCAGTACTGCACTCTAACCACTGCACCACCACTGCACCAAATAAATAATATTATTGTAACTTCAGTATGTTTAGATATTCTAGCAATCCCATTATAACTGTATGGTATAGGGATCCTCTCCCCCCTTATAGAAGTAATGGTGTCTTTGAAAAAATATTTTTATAAGCAAAATATGTGCCAATTAAATAGAGAAGAACAATTCAGAATTTTAGAATAATCTGATTGGCTTCATGTTTCTATAAGAACATTGGGAAACCTTGACTTTGCAGTGACTTTAGTCATTTAAAATTGACCTACAGCCAAAATAGAGCATGTCCATTAAGATCACAAATAGTGACAACTGTTAAATGAGACAGCCTTGCTTAATGACCCATTCCCTGCTCTCCCTGATTTCACAGTTAAATAATCTTACAGCAAGTATGGGGTAGCTTATGGGTGGGGGAGGCCCACCACCCAACTGGATCCATAAAAGAGACAGAGTAAACAGCAAAAAGCTTCCAAAACCAAAAAGCCCAGCTAGATTAAAGGCCATTACCTCATTCCAATGCCATAGAAGCTTCCAAACAAGCCTCTGTGCTTGCCGATGAAGCTGAGGTTCTGGATTGGGCCTCTGCTGGCTGTTGGAAGACTGCAAACCTCTCCTGGTTCTTGCTAGACTTTGGGGAAGCCAGCTATCTGCATGCAAAGTGCCTACTTCAGGATCAGCTTCCCCAAACCTTTCCCTTACTAAATGACTTATTCTAAGGCTGGCAACTAAGTGAAAGCAAATCCATTGCACATTCCTTTGCATGATCCTGTAAGTAAACCTCCAAGTACTTCTTACACAGGAAAGCTTGGCTCTCCTTAAGCAGGGACACCAGATGCTTATCTGTGAATGCAATAAGGGCAGATGGGAGTGGATGATTGTCATCAACTGAGAGTTTGTGCTAGCTTCTCTGTTTTAATAAAAGCAGCTACAGTGTAGCTCATTTAATAGGGCGAGACTCCTTTCATTGCAAGCAGTCTCACAGAGCACTTTTGGTTTACTCTGTTTGCAGCCTACCAAGCTGTTGTGTTGAGAGGAGTGTTAATTCCGCACACTCATCTTCAGAGAATGATGGCAGCTGTGTCTGCTGTTTGCTCTTTTGCCTTACCCGTCTTTTCCCTACTCAGACAGCAATCCATCTGGTGGAACTGGAGCTAGTCGCTCATTATTTGTCAGCATTTCTGAAGCTGGCTGTGGGGCCAGCTGGATACTCATCATTGGTTCCCTTTTGTGATTCCAAATCTAAGTCCACCATGACACAGATCATTAGAGACAATCCCAAGCTCCCTCTGGAACTTATTGGGATCCATTAGTCTCCTGGGGAAGATCAGCCAAATAGGTCATGCCTCTCTACCATGAACTTCATAGTACCAAAGACCTTCATAGCAACCATTGTCTTGTGTCTGGCCCTGGATGACTTGTGATGGGCCATGGACTGTCAGGGAGGCCATGAATTCCTGAGCTATCCCAGACCCTAGTCCCAGAAAAAGGAAACTGGAGTTCCACAGGATTCTAAGCCTGGGAAACATCAATACCAGTCTACTTATGGAGTCTAGGAGC
The DNA here is from genome assembly GCA_012654045.1 of Ptyas mucosa. Taxonomy (NCBI): domain Eukaryota; kingdom Metazoa; phylum Chordata; class Lepidosauria; order Squamata; family Colubridae; genus Ptyas; species Ptyas mucosa. Next base: position 26,079,547 of record WNWU01000001.1, read on the forward strand.
TTAGGCACAGAGGTTGCTACATAGCAAGGAGGTTGATATTATAGTAGTAGTTCTAACTGAGTAATCTTGAAGGGATTTTGCTATTTGAGTTAGCAGTGTCTCCCTATATTGTGTTTTTTCATATTTGTAGAGAAACTCACACATTATAAATCCCTTAACAGTGCTGTACTTTGCAGATCTATTCAGAAATAAATCCCATTAGATTGAGTAGCTCTTACCAAAAGGTCATTGATTATAGGACTGCAGTCTAAAAAGCATATTCATTTTCCAAGAAAAGCCTAGCCTAGGGAAGAGTGCCTCTGAAATTCCACAATGGTTCATAACAGTAGAGTACCTGCAACAATATAAATATAGATATCAATTAAAGTAAAGTATAAATGGAGTACACATAGTCCTTGACTTCCAACCATAATGGAAATTTCTGTTGTAGGTCATGATAGACTTAAGTCAAGGTACCCACATAACTGACATGATTTTACGACCATTTTGTGGCAGTTATTAAACGAATGTGGCAGTCATTAAGCATACACCACCATTGTTAAGTGAAAGTTGTGGTCATTAAGCAGGTCAGTGCAAAACAATTAAGGGAATTGTTTTCTGAAAAGGCAGTTTGCAGCAAAAAAAAAAAAAGTGGGTCACGTGACTAGAACACTGCAGACCAGCCATAAAGGTGAACTGGTTGCTAAGTACCCAAAATGCAGTCATACGACTTTGGGTGTGTGTGTGTGCCCTTTTTGGAACTCCACAACTTTTGGGATGTCTGCGGTAACTGAATGATTGCTAAGCGATGATTATCTATAATCAAGTACCCTTGATTTGGTATAGGCATTAAAATAACCTATGAAACCCATTTCCATCTATATGGAACTGGAATGCTTCTGTAGCCACAGTGTTCTATAAAAATAAAATAATATGCGATATACAAGGTATCCAAGTCAATGAAAGGTAATGGAGTCCTTGCTTGGCAATGTAGAATAGTAAGTAAACTTCAGTGTGATCTCCATTGATGAAATATCTGCTTCTCCAGCGATGTAGGAAATGGCAGTCAGTCTGGGGATTCGCTCCGTCTAGGCGCGTGACCGAGTCTGTCAATCAAAGTCTCCGCCCTCCCGGGCCGCCCCAGTTCTTTGACTCGGTCTGCGCCATACGGACGTGTTTTCCAGACCTTCTGCCTTTCCTTGCATTTTACCACCTGCAAACCTCTCGACATCTCCCCGTTCGGGTGAGTGACTGCGTTTCAAAGGCCTTTGCCTAGCAGTCTTGACGGCTGGAGCGGCTGCTCGCCAATTGCCTCTGCTTCACCCGATTGCCTCCCTCGGCTAGAGTGGCTGCTCGCCGGGCGCCCAAGTCGCATTTCAAAGCCGGACGGCTAGCGACCTCTCCCGCAGCATATCTCAGCTGTTTAGCGCTCCCCTTCATTCCGCAGGCGCCGGGGGCCTCCATTATCCCTTTGCGGCAGCTACCGGACGGTAGTTAAAATGGCGGCCGCCATGCGGTCAGGCGCAGGAGCACCTTGCGATTCTTCCCTCAGACGCCGCCATCGCAGCGACCCTCAAGAGGGATCGTCTGCTTCCTTGCCCCCTCCGCCCAAGAAGTCCAGGGCGAAGAATGCCACAGCTGCCTCCTCTTCCTCAAGCTCATCTCGGGAGGAGCAGCGGAGGCATAGGGCAATGGAAAAAGCCTTTCTTAAGGCTCAGGCCCATGCCTCTTCAGCGGATGCTGGGGCCCCGCCTACCACGAACAGGGCTGTTCCCAGATCCCCTTCTTCTGTCCGGGACCTATCTCCTGATGTCCCCAGAGTCTCTTCAGGGGCTTCCCCACCTGACTCCCAGCATCTTTTCCAAACCATGCCAGAGTCTTCTCAGCCTCCCTCCACCCCGGTGGCTCCTCCTCCAGAGCCAGCCCCTTCTCCTTCTGCCATGGCTGATTCTCTGGAGGCTCTTCTCACCAAGGTGATCAGGAAGAGCCTGGCCGAATGTATGCAGCAACCACCACCTGCTGCTTCCTACAGTCAAGACCGCCCTTCCTCTAGGGGCCTAGAGGAGACCCACTCTGACCAGGAGCGTTGGGAAGTTCACGCTTCTGCGAACAATCCATCACCATCAGAAGCAGATGACTACTTGGACCAGGCCTGGTCCGATGATGAAGGCTTGGGACCGGATCAGCCTGCCTTCATAGGGCTATTTAAGCCCCAGCTTTTCCGTTCTCTTCTCTACAAGGCCATCGCCACAACTCATCTGGGAACCCCTCCTTCTTCGGCCAGCTCTTCTTCAGTCTCCGATCCAGCATCTGCTATGTTTCAGGAACCCATTGTGGATCCTGAGACCATCCCGGCTCCAAAGCTGTTCACTGACATCTTGCAGCGTCAATGGGCTCTCCCGGGCGCGGGACCCAGCCCTAACGGGTTGGACAAGCGCCTGTACAATTCGGTGGCCCCCCTGGCGGACCTCCTGCAATTCCCCAAGGTGGACTCCCCGATTGTGGCACTAACGGACAGCTCCCATCCCACTGGGCCTGCTGAAGACTCCCTCCGGCCGGAAGACAAAAGGGCGGAGAAAACCCTCCTCAAGGGTCATCTCGCCACAGCCTGGTCTATTAGGGCCTCCACCTCAGCCTCATTTTCAACAGGGCTGCCCTGTTATGGCTCAAGCAGCTGCAAGCTCGCCTGCCCTCGTCTGACGGCAGATCTCACCAGGACCTAAACAAAATTGCGGCTGCCCTTGAATATTCGGCCGACGCAACCCTCAATGCCACCAGGTTTTCGGCCAGGGCCCTAGGCTCCAATGTGACTTCACGCCGCCTACTGTGGCTTCGCAATTGGCAGGCGGACATGCGCAGTAAGTGGCAGCTCGCCTCAGCCCCTTATGTTGCCGGCAATCTGTTTGGTTCTTCCCTAGATCCTCTCCTTATCGAGACTCGGGATAGACGCAAGATTCTGCCACACTCTTCTCGTCGGGGTGACTCTCGTTTCTCAGGGTCTTCAAGGTTCCAGCCATTTCGGACCTCCGCCTCGGGCACCTTCCAGTCCCGATTCCAGCGCTCCTTCGCTTCCAGGCCACAGCCTGACCCTCAGGTTAGACAGGGCTCCAGATTCCCCCCTCGCCGCTCCCCTAGAGGGGGCCGGGGGTGTTTCTCCCGTAGGTCTCGCTAGACCTTCCTCCCCTCCCATTGGTGGCCGTCTATCCCTTTTTCTCCCCCAATGGGAGGAATCGGTTCATGACCCCTGGGTGCTTGACACCATTGCCCGGGGTCTTTCCCTGGAGTTCATCTCCCCCCCTCCTTCCCGTTTTATCCCCTGCCCCGTTTCCAGGGATCGGACCAGGGTTTCCTTGGTTTCGGCCTCGATTGACCACCTGCTCCAAATTGCAGCCATAGAGTGGGTCCCTTCCCACCAGCAGGGACAGGGGTTTTACTCCCGTCTCTTTATTGTTCAAAAGTCCTCAGGGGGTTGGAGGGCTATTTTAGATCTGAAGGCATTGAACCGGCATATTAAATATCGCCGGTTCAAGATGCACTCATTATTTTCTATTCTGGAATCTATCTGCCCCTCTGATTTCCTTTCCTCTATTGATTTAACGGAGGCTTACCTCCATGTCCCCATTTTACCCGCTCACCGCCAGTTCCTCCGCTTCGCCTTTCGGGGCTCCCACTACCAATACCGAGCCCTTCCCTTTGGGCTTTCTTCAGCCCCCAGGGTGTTTACCAAGGTTATGGCATCCCTCATTGGCCACATTCGTGCCCAGCCCATTCGCCTCTTATTTTATTTGGACGATATTTTGATCCTTTCCTCCACACTCCCTGCCGCCAGGGCCGATCTCTCTTCGGTCCTTTCTTCCTTACAATCCCATGGGTTTTCAATTAATTGGGCTAAGAGCCACCTAGCTCCTTCCACCCATATTGTTCATTTGGGGGCCCTCATCGATACCATCGAATCCTCTGTGTCCTTATCCACCGACCGTCAGATCAGCCTGCGGTCTTTAGCTCTCAAGATGCTTACCGGAAGGTCGGCCACCGTCTTGTCCCTTTCTCGTCTTCTGGGCAAGATGGTGTCGACCTTCGGCATCACACCCTGGTCTCGGTTGCACAGCAGGGAACTTCAATGGCTCCTGCTGCCATTCCAAAGGGCCCGGAAAGACACCTCCTTGCGGCGGATTCCGCTTCCTCAACCAGTGCTCCGCTCCCTTCGTCGGTGGACATCGGACGCTTTATCTCACGGCTCCTGCTTCAGAGAACCTCAGCGCCTTATCCTGACCACGGACGCCAGCCTCTTGGGCTGGGGGGCTCATCTTCTCCATCACCTCGCCCAGGGTCAGTGGTCGGCCCAGGAGTCCCTTCTCAATATCAACCTGCTGGAACTACGGGCTGTCCGCCTCGCCCTCCTTCAGTTCCGGGACCTGGTAGAGGGAAAAGATATCCTTGTCCTCACGGACAATACTACCGCCAAAGCCCACATAAACAAGCTGGGGGGCACCAGGTCCCGTGCGCTCATGGACGAGGCTCTTCTTCTGGGCCTCTGGGCAGAAAAGCATCTTTCTTCCATCAAGGCGGCCCACATATCAGGAACATCGAATGTGCAGGCGGACTCCCTCAGCCGGAACCTGATCGACCAAGGGGAATGGTCGATATCCCCTTACCTCTTTCAGGAGGTCACGGCCAGGTTCGGGATTCCTGTCCTAGACCTGTTTGCTTCACGGACCAACCATCAAGTCCAACGCTACTTCTCCCGATTCCGAGATCCTCAGGCGGAAGCTACGGACGCCCTGCGAGTTCCTTGGCCTCCCGGCCTTCTTTATGCCTTCCCCCCCCTTCCCATTATCCCGAGAGTGATCCGGAAGATGCTCGCCGAGAGGGCGGAGCTCATACTGTTGGCCCCTCACTGGCCCATGAGACCATGGTTTGCGGACTTGCGGTCCCTATCCGTCGCCTCGCCGTGGCAGATTCCCGCCTCCATGATCCATCTGTCCCAGGGATCGCTGTTTCACCCGGACCCGATCTGGCTCCACTTGACCGCCTGGCGGTTGAGCGGCTCATTTTGACGGAATCCAAGCTGCCTCCACGGATCGCCTCCACCATCCAGGCCGCCCGCCGCCCCTCCACGATCCGCATATACGAGGCTACCTGGCAGGCATTCTCTACTTGGTGCTCTTCAGTTCCAGTGTCTCCTACGTCAGCTTCCATTCTCAACATTTTGTCCTTTCTCCAGGCCGGCCTCGACCGCGGCCTGGCGCCTAACACTTTACGCCGACAGGTGGCAGCCATCTCCTCCGTCCTGTCCTGTGGTTCTGCAGATCTCATCTCCAGGCACCCCATCATCAGGGAATTCCTCCGGGGGGCCACGAATCTGCACCCCCTGGTCATCCACAGATTCCCCACCTGGAGGCTTAACAAGGTCCTCGCAGCACTCACGGCTCCCCCATTCGAGCCCCTCCGTCAGGTTTCTCTGCGGTTCTTGTCTCTGAAGGTCTCCTTCCTTGTGGCGATTACTTCTGCCCGCCGCATTTCCGAGCTAGCCGCCCTATCCATTAGGTCGGACCTTTGCATATTTCATACGGATAGGGTGGTCCTGCGCCTCGACCCGGCCTTCATGACTAAGATTAATTCCACTTTCCATCGCGCCCAGGAGCTGGTCCTCCCGGACTTCTGTCCTCGACCATCTCATCGGCTGGAGTTCTCCTGGCACTCCCTCGACGTCCGCAGGGCTCTGAAGGTCTACATCGACCGGACGGCCTCCATTCGCAAAACGGAGGCTCTCTTTGTCGCCTTTCACCCTACCTCGCTGGGCTCCCGGGTGTCCAGTTCCACCTTGGGCCGCTGGCTCAGGGCAACGATCACGCTGGCTTACCGCCATTCGGGTCTCTCTGTGCCACCTCACATCATGGCCCACTCGACCAGGAGCGCCTCCACCTCCGCAGCCTGGTCCACTCAGGCTTCACTTGAGGAAGTCTGCAGGGCCGCTACATGGACTAGCTTGAGTCCTTTCATCAGGCATTACAGGATCGACGCCTTCGCTTCCTCCGATGCCGCCTTCGGCAGGAGGGTACTGCAGGCGGTCCACGCTCCCTGAGGGACACCGGACCAGTCTTCTCCCGCCCTGATGGACAACTTTCTTTGGTATGTCCCCAGACTGACTGCCATTTCCTACATCGCTGGAGAATGGACGTTGGACTTACCTGATACGTCCCTTCTCAGCTCAGGAGGAAATGGCAGTCAGGCCCACCCTCTTCGATCAGTCCGGTGGCGGGCTGGGAGGGGTGTATTCTAACTGTTTCTCGTTCCAGGAAAACACGTCTTTCGGGTCTGTCACTTCGTCCTCGCCGAAGAACTGGGGTGGCCCGGGAGGGCGGAGACTTTGATTGACAGACTCGGTCACGCGCCTAGACAGAGCGAATCCCCAGACTGACTGCCATTTCCTCCTGAGCTGAGAAGGGACGTATCAGGTAAGTCCAACGTCCATTCTCCATAAAGGAGGGAACAGCAGTCAGGAATGGGTTAACTCTGTCTGTTAGCTGCTTGGACTGAGTCTGCAAAACTATTAAGCCATGCCCCTTCCTGTTGCTTCCCAGCTTTTTAGCCTCAGTCTAGATGGACAGACGTGTTTCTTCGAGCTGTCCATTCTTGACTGTTTTTTCATAGCGAACAATTTTTTAAATTTTATTTTAATTAAGGTTCTCAATTATAGTAGAGGGGAACCTTAGTTTCTCGCCAGTGTGAAGGCGATTCAGCCTGAGCCCACTGAAGGCCTCAGAGGCAGTGAGAGGTCTGTCGGCTGGTAAACCTCTGGGCAGCATTCATGGGCTTTTGCCCTGAAATGCTGAGCCGCAGCCCCTTTTGTGCAGCTAAAGCAGCACTTATGAGCCTGGCTCTGTAGCGCTTGCCCGGAGGGTGCATGGGATGGCACCTTTGAACAATGCTGCAGGCAGCGCTCATGAGCCTGGCTCTGTAGCGCTGACCTAATTGTGTGAGAGTGGTGTGGAGTAGCAGCGGCCATTTTGGAGCCTCAAAGAGGAGATCCGGTGGCCATTTTGGAGCTTCAGCGAGGAGGTCCGTCAGCCATTTTGGAACCCCATTGAGGAGGTTCGCAGGAGATCCTCTACACGAACTGTGGTCTGGGTAAGACTGATCCGAATGGAAGCTTTGTGAGGTGGAGGGTGCATAGACCCTCACAAGCTCCCTATTGATTGGCTGTCGGGCCAGCATTCACGAGCAGAGCTCCACAACACTGGGCCCAGAGGTCTGCAGGACTGCATTGTCTCGAGGGGAGGAGCCACCCTGCCTGGCCTTCTCAAGTCTTCCTGTTTCTCTTCCAGAACTTGGGGGCCTTGCCTGCATTGCTAGTGCTTCTCTTTTAGCTCCTTTGTCATCTAGCTTAGATCCCAGGCCAGGACCTCGCAATGTCCTCTTCAGTTCCGGGGTGTTCCTGGCCCAGCTCAGAAGCAGGCATTTCTGCCCAGGACAGTGATCCCAGAGAGGGGCCTTCGGGCTCTAGATCTCCTGGGTGAGGCAAGGCTCGTTCTCAAGCAAAGAAGCCTTATTCTCAATCTTCTAAGTCGTTGGACAGGTTGGCTCAACAGAGGCACAAGGCCATTGAGAAGACAATATTGAAGGCCCAAAAGGAGGCAGAGAAACAGGGGAAGACCCTACAGGACAAGGATCTTTCAGAGCCCCAGATTTCTTCTGCTGGGCAACCGGAGCTGCCAGATATTCTGGAGGAGGATCCTGCAGCTGCTTGATCCCCAGATGGTGACACAGAGCAGGCTTCTGTTTTACCCAGCAACATTGAGTTGCTTTTTGGCATTATGCTGGCCTTAGAGTCTTCTGGTACCCCCTGGGAGTAGCCAGTGGAACATAGGATGGCTTCAGCCCTGAGGATAAGAGATTGGAGCAGTCTATGGTCAAGGCCCATTAGGCCTCAGCCTGGGCAGTCAGCTTCAGTGGCATCCTTTTTCAACAGGGCTTCATTGCTCTGTTTAAGACAATTACAGGACCGCCTTCCAGTCACGGATACTCGCTCCCACCAAGATCTCAATAAGATCATGGCAGCAGTGGAATTTTCCATGGACGCAACACTTAATGCGTCTAGATTTGTGGCCAAAGCCATTGGCTCTTCTATTGCAACATGTTGTCTCCTGTGGCTTCACCAGTGGCAGGCAGACGCTAGAAACAAATGGAGACTGGCTTCTTCCCCGTAGAAGGGATAAATTGTTTGGTGAATCCCTTGACCCTATTCTTATAGAGGCTAGGGACAAATGCAAAATCATGCAAAATCATGCCTAACATGACCAGGCAGGCGGACTTGCATCCAGTGCCGTATTTTCATCCATCTTCTTTCCGGGGTTCGGATGGTGGTTTTGGAACTCAGCAGTCGCAGAGACCTTTTCCCTTCAGGCAAGGTCAGAGTCAGGACAGGCAAGGCAGACAGGGGCAACGTTACCCTTCTAAACGGTCCTTTTTGGGTGGGACGGGTCTTGACTGCCCTTATCCGGGGTCCTTTCAAGCCCCTTCAGGAGATCAGCTTGCACTTTCTGTCATATAAAGTGGCGTTCCTAGTGGCTATTCCGCTAGAAGAATATCTGAGCTGGTGGCACTGTCAACCAGGGAGGACCTATGCGTCTTCCATGCCAACAGGGTTATTTTACACTTGGACCCAACCTTTCTTCCTAAGGTCAACACATTGTTCCATAGGGCCCAGGAGCTTGTATTGCCCAATTTTTGTCCTGAGTCATTCCACCATTTGGAACGTACTTGGCATACACTAGATGTGCTGAGGACTCTCCGTATCTATCTCAAAAGGGCCTCCTCCCTTAGGAGAATGGAAGCCCTTTTCATCTCCTTTCAGCCATCAATGCTCAGTTGCAAGGATACGTCATCCACTTTGGGGAGACGGATTTGGGCTTGTATTGCTACAGCCTATGAAGTTCAGGTCTTACCAGTCCCTAGATGCATCATTGCCCACTCTACCAGGAGTGCAGCAACTTTGGTGGCTTGGGCTACCCAAGCTTCGCTGAAGGAGGTCTGCGTTTGGCAGGCAGGTGCTCCAGAGAGTTGTTTCAGAGCAGGTGACCCAGAACCGGACTACACCCTCCCAATAGGACTTCCAGCTTTAGTACATCCCATTCCTGGCTGCTGGTCTCTCCTTTATGGAGAAGGGGCATTGGTCTTACCTGACACGCCCTTTCTCAGAGTGGAGGGAACAGCAATCAGCCCCACTCGGTTTTTCCATCCAGCCCTGGAGTTTTCGGGAGAGATGTGCACTGTTTTTTTGTCTTCGCAGCTCAACATGTCAGTCTGCATCGACGCCTTTGTCAAAAAGCTGGGAAGCAACAGGAAGAGGCGTGGCTTAACAGTTTTGCAGACTCAGTCTAAGCAGCTAACAGACAGAGTTAGCCCATTCCTGATTGCTGTTCCCTCCACTCTGAGAAAGGGCGTATCAGGTAAGACCAACAACCGTTCTGTTCAGAATCAGGAAAAAATAACATGGCACTGCAATTCAGATGTGAATTCATGACAAATTGAAATATGTTTTCATTTCTTCAAGATGTCTTAGAATAGTTCCCAGAACATTGGTATAGTAGTAGTAGTATGAGAGATGTAATCCTAACACAACTAGATGACACCAAGTTGTTCTATACAGGACCAGATTGTTAGGGACAATATGCTGACTGTAAATGGCATAGAGAGGGCTGTAAAGTACTCTAAAGCGATATATAAGTCTAAGTGCTGTTGCTATACAGTGAAAAAGCCAAGCTTGGTTTCCTACATCCTGTCACTTTCTCAGCTACTCTGTTCTTAACCACACAAACCAGAAAGGAAAATCCCAAGTAGATGAGCACTTCCTGGTCTCCTTGACAACAAACTGCAGTTGTTCATGTTTAAATACCAGTTCACTTTGCTTTTTTTCCATGAAACAAAGCACTATTTCTTCAAACTCATTTTTGGTGCAGAAATTTTGCCTGGCCTCTGAATCTTCAAATTATATGATACCCGTTTTCAATTTTAAAACATCAACTAGTACCCTGCCTGAGCATGAAGCCTGCAGATGAATACTTAAACAGTAAAGGAATAATCTCCATTATTATTAACATTTTACCCTAACTTTGTGGAACAGCTCTTCTAGCAACTGTGAATGATTAGTTCTGCATGATTGTGTTTGAACATAAACCCTTTAGCTGCTACCTTTGCCTTTATAGTCTCTGAAATCCGTGTGATTATTTCCTAAATAAATGCTTCAAGGAATAAAACTAGATCTGTTTTATCTTCTCTCTGAACTACACTAATTCAGAGTTTTTCATGTTTATACTTTGGTAATCACAAGGACCTCGCCCGTGCACAAAGAAGGTTTTACTACTATTGAGATGCTCAGAAATTGTTTTGCAGACATTAAAAAAGAGGAAGGGGGAAGCATAATCTAATAATGAAATGTCTAAGAGTTCTTCTGCACAAGGATGCAATTGCAACATTAAATTGAAATAAGATCCTGCTGATTAAAAGAAACTGACACTGGGAGTGATAACACCCACCCAGCAGCTTCCTGCTGGAGTTTTGAAGTTTCAAATTTCAAAGGTAACTTCAAAGTACAGTATGCTGGTAATGAGTCATAGCATAGCTAGCCTAGCCTCTCAACTTTTGGTATCCTGCTATGATGGGGAGATGGCACGATTGCATAAAGAATCCAAATACAAAACCATCATTACAGGGAGTATGCTACTATAGTTAGATGAAATTTAAATTTTAGTATGAAATAGGGTGAAGATGAGAGATTGCTCTCTTTTTTTAAAAAAATCAGGTTTATTAGCTTTGTATCACACATTTCTTCCAGGAGCTCAAGCAGGGGTGAAATGTTCCCGGTTTGGACCGTATCGCCCAATCCAGTAATGATGGAGGCGGGTGGTTCGGAGAACCGGTAGCAAAAATCCCTGGCCCCCTCCCCCATGCCCAGCTGAGCTGCACAATCATCAGAGGCTTTTTTTTACTTTTAAAAGCATTTTTTCTACAACCTCTTCAGCCGAAAAAATGCTTTTAAAAGTAAAAAAAAAAGCCTCTGATGATTGTGGGGCTCAGCTGGGATCCTCAAAGGCTTTTAAAAGAAAAAAAACCCCTTTTTTCTTTTAAATGCCTCTGACGATCCAAGCTGAGTTGCCTGATCGGCAGAGACTT
>WNWU01000001.1:26090800-26188456 GCA_012654045.1 Ptyas mucosa
TTTTAAATGCCTCTAACAATCAGGCAACTCAGCTTGGATCGTCAGAGGCATTTAAAAGAAAAAAAAAGTCTCTTCCAACCAGGCAACTCAACTGGGATCGTCAGAGCCTTTTGAAAGCATTTTTTTACAACCTCTTCCCTGAAGAGGTTGTAGAAAAAATGGTTTTAAAAGTATTAAAAAAAATTGGCCACACCCACCCAGTCACATTACCCCCCACCACCAAGCCACGCCCACAGAATCGGTAGTAACAAATTTTAAATTTCACCACTGAGCTCAAGCAACACATATGTGCTTCCTCCCCCTCCTCCCCCCATTTTTCTCCACAACCAACAATCCTATGAGTTTGGTTGTACAGAAGTAGTGGCTAGCTGAAAGAAGCTTCCATGGCTGAGGGAGGAGTTGAATCTGATCCTTACTAACTGGCAGTTGAACAGTGACTAGTTAAGTGCTGTCTGCTTATTGGTTGGGAAAAGCAAGCTCTAGTTGATTGTGATTTCTTTGTGAGCAATATAGATTCATGAAGAAAAATTTCATGTATCTTAATGTCCTAATAACCTTAACTGGTGAAAGTAATTTACTCAAACTCTGTTTCATTCAAACTTCATTCAGAAGACTTGAAGGATGGAAAGGTCTGGCCATCAGTATATATCATTAACTAGAACAAATATATATATCAGGAAGTGTACTATATACATATATGGTGCAGTGCAGAGGTGGGTTTCAGCAGGATCTGACCAGTTCTGGAGAACCGGTAGCGGAAATTTTGAGTAGTTCGGAGAACCAATAAATATCATCTCTGACTGGCCCTGCTCCCATCTATTCTCTGCCTCCCAAGTCCCAGCTGATTGGGAGGAAATGGGGATTTTGCAGTAACCTTCCCCTGGAGTGGGGAGGGAATGGAGATTTTACAGTATCCTTCCCCTGCCACCAAGCCACGCCCACCAAGCCATGCCACACCCACGAAGCCACACCCACAGAACCGGTAGTAAAAAAGTTTGAAACCCACCACTGGTGGAGTGTCTGTGCATATAGTAAATGTATATAAGTATACATGCTTATACTCTATGTCTATGTGAGATTGGAGAAAACACCAATTTATGAAGAACAACTACACGAATGAAGGTAAATATACATGTCCCAGGATAATGTTGTAGGATCTAATCTGGGTTGGTCATCGGGACTAGAGGTTTAGTCTTCTGAGCTTTTGGATTTGTGGTGGAGCCGTCGGAAGAGTAAACCTCTGGCCCCAATGACCAATCCAGATTGGATGCTGCAGAACAACTACAACTCAGTAAGTATGCAATATACATAAACACTTAGAATTTTGAGTATGAATAGAGGAGAGAAGTAAAGTAGCTGGAACATGGAGGATCAGGGCTAAGATATCATTTGAGTGCAACAATGGGTCAGAATGCATGACGAGGGTGAGACTTTGTAAAAAAATTGTCATTCAGCAGCATTAGTGATTAAGAAATAGCAATACCAGGGAAACTTAACAAACTGAAGTTTGTTTTATCCTCCCCTGTTTATTTCTAGTCAACTCACCCACAATAGCGTTACAGTCTTTAAAGCCTATTGCAGAAGAAATAAGAAACCAAAGACAGGAAAAGGAAAGTGACTTGTACTGGTGGGTTAAACATTTCTATGTTCATTAAAATTTAAACAGGCTTAGGGGCATTTCATGACTTCACATTGACTCACTAAAATCTCATGCTCTGGGTGAGATTAATGATTAGGACAATTACGAAAGTTATGCAAGTGTTGCCCTTTCTTAGGAGCCATTATTAAAAAACAATTGGCTTTCAGTTTTGGAACATCACATGGTGTCAGGGAGTAACTACCCTGTCAGTGCTTGCCAATTCTATGAAGGGCAGACTAAAAAAATTGAAGTCCAGTTTTGATCTCAGTGTAAATGGGATAGAATCAGTACTTTAGAATTGCTTGTTAAGCATACTGTACTCAATGGAGCTGTTGTTACCAAGGTTACTATATAAATGAGGCAGATGAGAGAAAAAGTCACCATATATTCTTCTTTATCAACAGCACCAGAACTAGAGATCATTGCAAGGTATAAAATTAAAAGTGTACTTAAATTGTTTTGCAGTCTTTGTTTTGAACACACACAGGAAACCAGGCAGTATTCTTGCTTGGATTATTTCCAACCCTATTTCTGAAATTTCTTCATAACCAATTGTAGACTGTTGCTTTTTTAAGCTTTACCATTGTCATCCTTCAACTCCTCTTATGGATTGCAGTCTTCATAATTCAATTCGAAATACATTTTTGTTTTTTAATTCTATAAATCTAGTTGCTTTTCTGGTATACCTGTGAGCAAAGTTCTGTCAGCGTGTACATTTTAATACACTGTAGTGATTCTGTAGTATGAAAGTTATATATCTTAGTCAGATCCCCACTAGCTAATTTGATTATTCTGTCAAACAGACTTATTCATTCATTTACTTGGATTTATACAGTATACTGTGTATTGTTGAAGTCTCTAACAGTTTACAGTATGAGATAAAATCAAGTTAAAATGTAGATTAACTTGGTTTCATCTCTATAAAAACTGCTGAAAGACTCTTTGAAGAATTGTGTATCTACATATTAATTTCTGTTGGCAGAAATCATAAATTCAAGTCCCAAATATAGCAACTATTCTGCAGAGTGCTTCATTGGAATTTATAAGAATTCCATTGCTTTATGGTACAAAATCCTTTGCATAAATTAAACTTAAGGTAGTTTTCCTTCCTGTTGTCATTCAGATAAGCAGTTAACTTTATTAGGGAATCACTGCAGTATACAGCATTGTACATTGTGTAGTGTGCAGTATAGTATCAGCTGGTAACAACATTGGGTGCTTCAAGCTGGCAATCATTTAATCTAATTTCCAGAATTTTACTTGGGAAGATTTTCAGATGTGTTGTATGATAGTTATAAACCCATTATACTCTTCCAGTGATTTTTTTAGAACATGAGTCAACAAGGATGTGTCTTCTACTAAGTCACATTACTCCTGATTCAATATTATTGACATTATCAATGATCCAACTGTCCATGCTTGGAGATGTGTGAAATGCTCCTGGTTCGAATGGGATCGCCTGATCCGGTAGCGATGGCGCTGGGTGGTTCGGAGAACTGGTAACAAAAATCCCTGCCCCCCCCCCCCCATGCCCAGCTGAGCCTCACGATCATCAGCGGCTTTTTTTTTTTTACTTTTAAAAGCATTCGGCCAAAGATGTTGTAGAAAAAATGCTTTTAAAAGTAAAAAAAAAGTTGGCCACGCCCACCCCCTCACACTTCCCCCCCCCCCCAAAGCCACGTCCACAGAATCGGTAGTAACAAATTTTTACATTTCACCACTGATCAATCTGGGTTCTTCTGCTTCAAAGTTTTTGTTCTGCCACTCAGATCTATTCCCCCTGATTTTGAGATACAGGGAAGAAAAAGGTTCACAGTAATGTGAATATATTTTCCCTAGTAATAACAATTGTCATTTTATGGAAATACAGTTCTTAAAAGTAGAAGTACAGATTAAATAAATGTTTTTAGCAGATTAATTTTGAAATTTTTGTGTACTTATATCCAAGAACCAATATTATGGAAAAGAACTAATTTCTTTTCAAGACCTGAAGAAGAAACTGGCAATAAGATTTTTAATTATTTTATCACATACTGTACCTCTTTTTGTTTCACAGAGCCACAGTGATGTGGTTGGATGTCATACTAATAAGCCAAATTTGTTAGGGTTTAATTACTTTTACTGTTAATGGAGCAGCTTAATAATAAGGCAGAGAGCCTCCATCATTTAGGTGTAATGCTAAACAAACAATCTTGTTTTGGGCTTGTTCCCATTTTAAGTTTAAGAGAGAAACAAAATAATGTCCAACAACAGTTTTCAAAATCAAAGAATAGCAATAGCACTTAGACTTATATACCACTTCACAGTGCTTTACAGTCCTCTCTAAGCGATTTACAGAGTCAGTATATTGCCCCTAACAATGTGAAATATTAATTTGGAATGATCAATTTGTATCTAATCCTACAGCAGTGATTAGTGACAAATTCCATAAGCAAATACACAAACATATTAGTCTGCTAAGCATGTCCTTGTTATTACAAAGGTAGGGAAATTTATCTTCAAAGGATAGTATGCTCATCATACTATCCTTAATATCTTTTAACTGAGTAAGGGTCAGTCAGATATTTGTTTTGCTTTTTTAGAAAATCTTTTTACCTAGTAGCTTGAGAGAAGGATTGGAGTAATTAGTCCCTTTTCCACCAGGCCATTATAATAGTTATGTGGTACAAATGTTTATTTTCTTTTAGCATAGGAATAAGTTGAATGCCTTTTTCCACCTTTGCCAGTTCCTCATTCAGCTGCATAGAGTTCCTTATCATTTGTTGGCAATAGCTAAAATTCATGTATTTATATCTGACTTATTAAAAGGATGCTCATGGTAGCTAACAGTAAAGTCAAATAAATAAATGAATAAGCAAGTTACAATAAACATCTTAAAATTCATTAACTATGTTAGAAACAAATAACAGTGTCTGCCAAGATTAAAATCTAATTCCACTTCATGTTTTTGTGACTGTAAATCAGCTATTCTGGGATTATTTCAGATTACATGTGCCTCGGCTTTAGTCTCCAGCTTTTTGCTTAGTACAGTACTTGCTGACAGGTTCTGAATCAGGATAAGAAAATAAATTGCAGACAACAGAGTGGATGTTGTTCTAAAGTTTTATCTTCCTAAATTCAGCACGCTCCGACAATCACCCAGTGCAATTACAGTGAAATATTGTCAGCTGTAACCTTATTGTGCTTTCCCTTCCCGTTTTAAATCTAGCGCTACTTCTCCCCCAGATTCTACCCCAAATCCCTGTGCTGATTGGAGGGCTCCAGCTGCCTTCCTCTGGCCAGTAATTCAGTGCAATTAGTCCTGGTTTCGTTGGGGCCGTTCCAATCGGGATAGGTCTGGTAAGCCTCCATTAATGCTGGCTAATGCAGCCGGCACCTCATCCACGCAAGTGCAGTCCTATCCACCCTCAGCTGGAGGCCCTGTGAACAGCTGAAGGAGGAGGATTCCATCGTCTGTATGCAGGAGGAGGCAAGTGATGTCAAGGCAAGATATCTGGGCAGGAATGTGGGCTGCACACTCTTGTCTCCCTCCGTTCCCACCGGAATGACAGCCCCGACAACGTGGGCTGACATGTGGCCCCCTACCATGTGGCTGGCTGGAAGACAAAAGCAGAAAGGGTTATGGAACCCATCCATTCCCCCCCCCCCAGGCTTTCCTGGGTTTTTCCTATAAAATCTAGCCACCAGTCCGCTGCTACATCATAGTGCGGAATCCAGGAGGCCTCTGCTATTGAGTACCCCTTCCAAAGCACAAGGTACTGGAGGCGTCCCTTATGTCATTGAACATCTAAAACCACCTCCACTTCATAATGTTCTCTGCCTACATTCACAGGTGGAGGTGGAGGGTTCCTTGTATATTGGAGGTCCCCACCAGATGTAGGAGGCTACTATGGAAAACCGGATGGGTTTTCCCTAGTGGGGGGGGGGGGGCAACCGTAACTGTACAGTGATGGGGTTGATAATTTTAACTATTGGGAATGGGCCAATATATTTTGGGGCAATTTTTTTGCATGGCACCTTGATATTTAAGTACTTAGTGGAAAGGTAGACCCTCTGACCCACATGGAAAGGCAGTTGTGGTCGCCATTTCTTATCCAAGTGGTATTTGTACCTATCTGCTGCCTTCTGCAGGGCATCCCTAACATGGCCCCAGACTCTTGCCATTTTGACCAGCCATTCCTGTAACCTCCACCTCTTCGGATTCCGGGTGGGGGCACTCGGATATTGGGACGAATTCAACCCCTGAAACAATATGGAACGGGGTATATCCGATGCTGCTATGTACGGTGTTATTGTATGCGACCCCAGTGAAAGGTAATAGGTCCGCCCAGTCGACTTGTTGCTATTTGATGTAGCACCGGATATACCTCTCTACCATTGCATTGGCTCTCTCGACCGCCCCATTAGTAGAAGGATGGAAGGTGGAGTTAAGTCCCTGTGAGGAGCCTATTGTTGCCAAAACTTCCGCCAGAATTTGGCTGTGAACTATACCCCGCGATCAGAGATAATCTTTTGGGGCACTCCATGAAGGCAGTATATGTTTGTTAAGAACAGTTTGGGCTAGCTTTCTAGCCGAAGGTAACCCTGGGCAAGCCATGAAATGGGCTTGTTTTGAAAAAAAAGTCAGTTACTGTCCATATCACTGTTACCCGGCTCTCAGGCAAGTCCACAATGAAGTCCATGGCTATCTCCTCCCAGGGTCTCTCAGGAGCTGCCACTGGCTGTAGGAGGCCTGGAGGTTTACCGATCCGTGTCTTCATCATAGTACATGACACGCAACTGTGTACATAGTCTTCCACATCCTTTTTTAACTGGAGCCACCAAAATTGACTATTCATGAGATGCAAAGTTTTTAAGAATCCGAAATGTCCGGACATCATGACATTGGCGCAACACTTCAAGTCATAGTCTATGTGGAACATAGATTTTGGTCCCTTTCCATGCCAGATCAGCCCTATGACTTAAAATACTCTTATTGGCTTGGTACCATTCATCAGATGGAAGTTCTTTCTGGATGTCCTGGGCAATGCCTGTGGCTTGTGTTGTTATATGGGTTGAATCGGAGACCGGTTGGGTGATCTTATCCCCCATGACTGGTTTTGGAATGAGGCCTGTACCATCTGTTCTCATTCACTAGAGTATTGAGGTTTACGGGACAAGGCATCAGCCAGGAAATTCTTTCCTCCAGGATGTATTTCAGGCTGAAATTGAAACACCAGAAATACATGGCCCACCTGACCTGCTTGGGCGAGAATCGATGGGGGGTTTGGAGTGCTTCCAGATTCTTGTGGTTGGTCCAGACCTCAAATGGTAAGTCCCCCCCCTTCCAGCAGATGTCGCCACGTCACTAATGCCCATCGTACCGCAAATGCCTTCTTCTCCCAGATAGCCCACCTGCATTCGGTGTCGCTTAATTCCCGGGACGTTTTAGGAAGTTTTATCTTCCTAAATTTGGCACGCTCCGACAATCACCCAGTGCAATTACAGTGAAATATTGTCAGCTGTAACCTTATTGTGCTTTCCCTTCCCGTTTTAAACCTAGCGCTACTCCTCCCCCAGATTCCACCCCAAATCTTTTTGCTGATTGGAGGGCTCCAGCTGCCTTCCTCCGGCCAGTAATTCAGTGCAATTAGTCCTGGTTCGTTGGGGCCGTTCCAATCGGGATAGGTCTGGTAAGCCTCTATTAATGCTGGCTACACACAGCCGGCACCTCATCCATGTAAGTGCAGTCCTATCCACCCTCAGCTGGAGGCCCTGTGAACAGCTGAAGGAAGAGGATTCCATCATCTGTATGCAGGAGGAGGCAAGTGACGGCAGGCAAGATATCTGGAATGACAACTCCGACGAAGTGGGCTGACACTTGCTGTGTCTCAAAGAGAAATATTGTGGAACTGAAGTAATAATGTATTTGGGTCTAAAAGCCAATTACAACTCAAGAAAGAAACCCAGTGATACTGTATATAATGATCCATTTCAAAGATATGCCTTTTTGTCACACTGGGCTGTCGAAATGCCCAAATCTGAGAAGTAAAAAAAAGTCATGGGAAGTATTTTGAGAAGATTGGGTAGTAATTATTTCCATGTCATTAGTCAATTAAAAGTGACTAGATCTTGTGGGACCTACTAAGTGTTCTTTCTCTGTCAGTGCCCAGCCCTCTGGAACAGTGTCTGCCAAGATAGATGAACAGTGTCCACTCTCCTGGGGTTCCAGAAAGTTCTTAAGACCTGGCTCTGTTTTCATGCCTGGGATTCATGTGGGGTTTTTTTTATTGTTATGGTTGTTTTTAGTCCAGGCGGTCAGGTTTTAACTCTTTTAATTATATATTTGGATGTTGTAAGCCACCCAGAGTTATTTAGAATAGGGGGCCATAGTAAAATTGAATAATAATAATGACATATAATGAGTGGAGCTTTCTTTTAGGTATCATGCTTTTAAAGTAACTGTATCTTTGCTCAGTGATATTAATATGCATATTAGTAATATTCATGTTTCTGTGTTATGAAAACCCTGCTGTTACGTGTGGTTCCAACTGTGGTTAATGGCACAGTTTTGTTTTGTTTTCGCTTCTGGGAGTGACTAGCTTTTCTTGCTTCCTTTCGTTTTGTTTCAGTTAAGCGGTAAAGTACTTTTAGAATAAATAATCAAAGATTTAGTTAATCTCCCTTCCTTAGATGGCGGCATGTAATAAAACAGTTAAACCTAGTTCTTTCCGTTTTTACTTGGTTGTTTTACATATCTGGCATCCTATTACAGGAGGAAAGCCATATTAAAAATTAGAATCTGGTAGCACCTTTCCAACAAATTTTATTATAAGGTATGCACACTTCATCAGATGCAGAGATGCAGGACTTACGTAGGAATTAAATTGGGAGGAAGGGAAGATAGATTGGCTATGCAAACATGGGTGACACATGAGGTCTTCACAATTAACAACTGTAATATGTTAAAAAAAACCTACTGTTTGTTGACATCTGAGATTGCCTGAAACGTTTTGATGTATGTGAGTGCAACAGTTTCTCACTGAATAGCTTTCTGATTTTTTTCAAAACAATGACCTTGAGGTCTGCTATGGAGTATTGAGGAAAATTGAAATACTCTGATATGACTTTGTCCTTGTTTTAAGTCCTGATGTCAAATGTGTCTATTCTTTTGTGAAAAGTTTGTCCTATTTCTTCTGTGTAGAACCTCCATTGAAGGATATTGCTAGTTGATAATGACATACTTCACACTGAAGCTGCGGGGGTGACATGATATACTTGACATGATATAATTTTATTATATAGCAGTGATAGAATCACTGCTGGATATCTATTTATATCACATACTATGATTGACTTATGCCTAAAATCTCTATAAATTTTTTAATTCATATACAGGCAAAAGAAATAGAAATCTGTAATTTCCAACTAATGGAATGTTGTTCAATATTTTGACCACAGTCTGAGCCTTCTATTCCATAAATAGAAATTTCTGTTTCTCTGGTTACATAGTCAGCAAGTCATTATCATTTGTTCCAATGTTGCAAATCAAATGTAGTTTAATTCTGCTTGCTCTAAAGGTTTATTTTGTTCATTAGAAAAGAGCCTTGGTTAAAATACATGAATGAGTTTAAAGCAGAACTAGTAGAAGACATACGCTAATGGGAATTATTTAGAAGATACATATAAAGAAGACCACAAGTGAAATAGATTGATAGCAGTGGTGGGTTGCTACTGGTTCACCCTGGTTCAGGCAAACCGGTAGCGGTGGCAGGAGGCTCCGCCCACCCACCTGGATGTCTCTGTGCATGCACAGAAGCATCACGCATGGATGTGTGAACCGGTAGCGACTGAAATTGAAACCCACTACTGGTTGATAGCCTTAGTAGAAGACATGGAAATTTTTATTATGGCATAAAAGATCATTTCAACGACACTTTTGTGCATTGCAGTCCATCTTGTGGCAGAGATAAATTGCATTGTATAAAATGCAGACTTTCATTATTAGAAAAATAAAAGCCAGGTTAGAGCAGTTGCTTTTCTTCTGATACGTGGAATTGGTTAAAACTGCTTACCTTCAAGGGTTTAATAATAAATAAATAATTTATTTTTATTTAAATAATGTATTTAAATAAATAAATAAAAATTTAATAATCTTACAAAACAATAGTTCTGAAGCAGCCATTTCTGAAAACGTTTGTTGCAATGCTTTTTGCTATCTTTATCATGACAATGCTCTTTTCTTCCTGTCTCCCCCTCCCCACCCCTATGTACAGATTTGAATATAAGTTGTAGATATGCAGGTGTTTTCCATGTAGAGAAGAATCAACGCTACAGTCTTACCAGAGAAGAGGCTGTTCAGCTTTGCGAAGCACTTAATAGTACCATCCCAACAAAGGAACAAATGGAAAAAGCCTTTACCCTTGGTTTTGAAACTTGCAGGTAGGAAACCTTTCCAAATATACAATATACACAGATGTACTGTCAAAGAATAGATACAGACATTTTTTCCACCTGTTGCTTCCCTTACCTATTCTTTGCAGCTTGTTCAATTTTTCTCCCAAAATGTGCAATATATTTATCTTTTCTCATTTTCTCTAGTGCTTTCTTTTCTTGGATTGAGTTTAACAATTAACTATTATAACAAACATATAGTCCTTCAAGCCAGCTTACTTTTTGAAAATGTTCAGAGTCAGGACCTAACTTTTTAAGTTAAACAGCCTGAAGTATTATCTATTTTTAACTATGCAGCTGCAATTTCTCTTGGAAGATATACATATGGAAAATCTTAGCAGTCAGATGGCTCTGCGTAATTATTATACTCTTAATGACTGATTTTGGAAGCCTTTGTTATTTATTTTTCTCTCTCTTCCTTGTGCTGGTCTTTTTTGTAATTTCAGCCTTGTCTACCTAGTTTTTCTTTTTTACAAAAATAAAACAATGAGACACCTCAAGATCTTTCTCTCATTCAACCCTATCACTAATGTGAGGTATTCACAAACTTCAAACTAAAGAGCAGTGTGTTTAAAGCACATGTTTGAAGTCATTACTAAAGTAACTATTAGTGCAAGCCTGCAAAGTTGATTGATATAATTATCTCAGCGGCTGAATTGTGGAGGCTAAAAGAATAGTGGTTTCTCTTAAGGCCACCCAGGTCAAGGTTTGAGCCTGAAACTTCCCAGCTTCTATGGCTAAGTACAATATTAGTCATTGTGCAATTGTAGCTTTCATCACTAGCCTTGCAAATATTTCTCTGTCTTCCTGCCCACCTGCATAGATATCTGTGCCAGAGGGCAGGTTGAACACTGGTCTAGCAATGTCAACCCCGTAAAGACTACTGCTTATTACTAGCATTTGGCAATTGCTGGAGTAAAATTATAGCATAAAATAAAGTATGCCTGAATCCACTGGTATATTCTAATCATTCATCTCTCTAACAACGATGATAGAGAAATGATATAATGTAGAAAATATTCCTACTCCATGTTCTGATGGAAAGTTGCCGAGCTATTGCTTCTGAATTTTTAAACTATAATTCCGTGCGTTGTTCAGACTTGTATGAGAGTACTTTCAAAGTATTAATAATAAATACAAATCTAGTGGTGTATGAGGTAATTACCCTTATTAGCATAAAAAGTAGTTTGATTAGCAAGTTGCTGTTAATGCAGTTATTCAAAAATACTTAGCTCCACTGGAAGAAATTAAAACCAGTATGTCCATTACGATCAGTATGTCAGAAAATTTTGGCCAGCAACATTTGACTGTTGGCCTGACTTATATCACTTACATCACTGTTCCATTTTCAAAAGGAATCAAAATAATATGCAATGTGGAAGAAATAGAAAACTAACATTTTAAAATGCATGATCATTTAGGTAATTATTCAGTCTTGGGTAATGATTCACTGTTTTCCAACTCACAATACATATTTATATATTGAATGGAGAAGCTTCCTCCTACATATACTTCGTTTTGTTTCGAGCTGTGAAAATACTGTAAGGTTAAATGAATGCAGACGTATAATCAGTGGTGGGATTCAGCCACTTCGCACCACTTCGGGAGAACCGGTTGTTAACTTTCTGTGCAGTTTGGCAAACTGATCGTTGGAAGAAATCATTAGGGCAGAGAACCTGGTTTAGCTCAGCAGACTAAAAGCATAGTGATCAATACCAGCTGTCTGCAATTACTGTAAATTCGAAACTCACCAGGCTCAAGGTTGACTCAGCCTTCCATCCTTTCTAAGGTAGGTTAAATGAGGACCCAGTTTGTGGGGGCAATAAGCTGACTTTGTATAAATATACAAAAGTATGAAGGCTATTGCTTAACGCATTGTAAGCCGCCCTGAGTCTCCGGAGAAGGGCGGCATATAAATCAAATTAAAAACAAAAAACAAAAAAAACGGTTGTTAAATTACTTGAATCCCACCACTGCGTATAATATAAGTAGGAAATTAGTATTTCAGCACCAAAGCTTTTCAGAAAACTTTCATACATGGTACATGCCATGTGAAGATTTGATATAATGAACCAATGTAATGTAAATGTTTCTGTTGTGATGTAATAGCCTACTATACTTTTCCCTGACTTTTTTTTTAAAAAAAAACAAAGCTTTAAAAAGTTGACAGTATATTCTGGCTTTACATAAAGTCCTAGGTTTGGTCAATATGTGTGCAAAGCTTTTGAACTCCAACCCAACCCTGAACACACCAGATTAAAAAAGAATACCCGGTCCATAAACCAAGACAAAAGTTGAGCAGCCTGTTTCTTCCCTAACTTGATGGGGCTTCTACTTGTATAGTTAGTCCTTAACTTACGACCACAGTTGAGCCCCTCATTTTTGTTGCCAAGTGAAACATTTGTTAAGTGAGTTTTGCTCCATTTTACAACCTAAGAGCTGTGGTGGTGCAGTGGTTAGAGTGCATTATTGTAGGCTAACTCACTGCTCACTCCAGGAGTTCAGTTCTGACCAGCTCAAAGTTGACTCAGCCTTCCATCCTCCCGAGGTCGGTAAAATGAGGATCCAGATTGTTGGGGGCAATATGCTGACCCTGTAAAGCGTTTAGAGAAGACTGTAAAGCACTGTGAAGCAGTATATAAATCTAAGTGCTATTGCTATTGCTTTCTTGCCACAGTTTGATAAGTAAGTAATCTGGTTGTTAAGTGAACCTGGCTTCCTGTTTGATTTGCATGTCAAAAGGTTGCAAAAGGTCATCACATGACTTCATAAGTACGAATCAGTTGCCAAGTATCTGAATTTTGATCCCATGATCCTGGGGATGCTACAAGAGTTGTAACTGAAAAATTGTTGTCAATCCCTTTTTTCAGTATTTGTTGTAAGGTGTGTATGTGTTTATGTGTTTAGCCAAATGCATAAGAATATCTTCATGTGAGCACTCATTAACAACTTTTGCCCTGCTACTAGTATACAAACATGTTGGTTTTTTCATCAATAGGCACCGAATTTCCAAGTTTAATTGAAATATGTTTTCATTATAAATGCCCTTTATCTTTTGGAATCAGATTAGTTTACCTGTATCAACTTGCCCATATTAGAAGAATGCTTTTGCATGCACTGCTCACTTGGTTGTTATTTAGCTCCACTGGGCATGAAAAAAACATCCCTTTCAATGATGACTCCTTGCCTAATTCTGTAACAAAAATAGGAAGAGCAGTGTTCTGTAGATCATCATAACACTTTTAAATTAGAAAACAATACATTGAAATTCTACGTGTGTCCAGAATTCATTGCAACTTACTCCCATGTAAATGTTGTTAGGATTCTAGCCTTTGTAATATAT
Organism: Ptyas mucosa; assembly: GCA_012654045.1. Taxonomy (NCBI): domain Eukaryota; kingdom Metazoa; phylum Chordata; class Lepidosauria; order Squamata; family Colubridae; genus Ptyas; species Ptyas mucosa. The sequence goes on from WNWU01000001.1 coordinate 26,104,216, forward strand.
AAAGTACACAAATGGCAAAGAAGATGAACATGAAAACTGTGTGAATAAAATCCACTATTAGTACGGGACATTTTAATATGAGGTTGTAAAGGTGACCATAACGTATTACTTAATTATACACGTATTTAACTGTATGTAAGATTAATATTTCTGCTTGATTTATGAGATAGATCTTACATTCAATTGAGAACAACAAGGATATTACATCTTTTACAAAATCATAATTTTAGAGAGGCGCGTGTTTTTCCTCATTCAGCAGATAAACTAGAATCTGGTTCTGTCTGCTGCATCAGGGGAGACGGATTCTAGATTCATGGAATCATAGAGCTGAAAGAGATAAAGCTTCATAAAGCTACCTAATAGTATCTCTTCGTATAAGAAGAGATAGTGTATTATTTAATAGCAGAAGAGAGTTCTTATCCTTTCCTGAATGCGTGACCAGAATGTTTTTCTTCACATAATGAAGAAGAGCCTGTAGTACAGTGGTTTAAAGCACCCTGTTATTAACATCTATTAACATCTGCTGCTTGCAATTACTGCAAGTTCGAATCCCACCAGGCTCAAGGTTGACTCAGCCTTCCATCCTTTCTAAGGTCGGTAAAATGAGGACCCAGATTGTGGGGGCAATAAGCTGACTTTGTATAAATATACAAAAAGTATGAAGGCTATTGCTTAACGCACTGTAAGCCGCCCTGAGTCTCCGGAGAAGGGCGGCATATAAATCAAATAAAAATAAAAAAAAAAAAAAAATGAATTAAAAAGTTGTCCAATTTCAAAGAAACTAATGGTCTCTTTAACATTTATTCCCTAACTAATATGTGGGAAAATTTATCATATACCCTTTGAGCAGAACCTGAGGTTATAACATGCAGAATGGTGAGAGGGGTTGAAACAATATATGACTTTCATTATGAGCTTGAGAGTGTGGTTGGCACTTAAGAATAAAGGCCACTTCTGGCTATCCTGATCATCTCATGACTCAGTGCTATCCAAACTGCTGTGGTTCTTTAGGGTTTCAGTTAGAAATTCTCTCCCAAAAGTTGCTTAAAAAAATAGAGATTATCAGGTAATCACCGAATTATGGTTCCCTGGGTTATGGTATACTAAGCAAATAATGTGTAAAATTATATAATTTATGCTAGATTGATAAATACGATACAAAAGGAGCATTTTGCAAAGCTACTTGGTACTAAGTACTGTTCATTTTTTTAGGCATCTTCCCTGTTATAGTAGGTTTGTTGTAGCTCCTTCAACTTTTCCCAGGTTCTTTGCATGTGCATGCCCAAACAGTACTTCCAACTGAGACTTTTTGCTGAAGAAAATGTCCATGCATGTATACTAGATGCATTTATTTATTATTTGTTAAACATGTGTAATTTAAATGATGATGATGCTTGCAGAAATAATCTGGGAAAAGCCTCAAAGCAACCTTGGATGCCTTCAATAGGGGCAACTGTTTCAGTGCTTTGAGGATGGTTGCTTCGTTTTTGCAGATATTTTGCTCAATACTAATTTGGAGTTCTATGATTAAATTTAAGGAAGATCAGTCGAGTAAATTGTTGTAGGTTCTTTTTTATAACTAATCCTCTTTCATTTTCTTGTTTGCATTCTACTAAACTGTGAATACTTAGAATACCAAAATCATATAAATTAAAACTATAGCTTTACAATTCAGTATCATGCATTCCTGTCCAATGCTAACATAATAGGGAAAATTACTTGTAATTCCTCACCTGTAAAATCTGGGAGACTGGAGACTTAAGAGAAGGTGGTCTCCATGTTGTGAAAGACTTGCCACGATCTTGTTGACCTTTCAGATTACTTAAAGTAGAATACTTTGGGACACTTTTTAAATTAGTTAGGCCACAGCATGGGAATGGTAATAAGCTCTTCCATTTCTTTAATCTTTGCTTTTCTTATTCTTATTGTTGCATTCTGTTCTGTATTAATTTTGTATAACATTCAACAGAATGCCCTGCATTTTACATGTTCTATATCACTGAGAGTTATACTTTGTCATAATTTTGTGTTGCCACATTTCTGTATTGCTTTAAGCCATATAGTTGCGGCAGTATAAAAATAAAATGAATAATAAATGAATAAATAAAGAAGTATGGAACAAATACATTAGCAAATGTATGGAAACAGAACAGTTATCAATTGTTGGCTATATAATTCCATACATTAATTCAATGCTGTTTTTCCCTTTTTTTCTAGATATGGTTATATAGAAGACCAAATCGTACTTCCCCGGCATACTCCTTATTATCTCTGTGCAGCAAACAACACAGGAATTTATGTACTTGCCTCAAATATTTCTGACCGATATGATACATATTGCTTCAATTCATCAGGTGTGTTTTGGGTTGGTCACATATTTTCTATTGCTGGGAAATTTCTGTTTGACACAGAAACACAGTAGAATAAAGATAGGAGAGAACAATGTGTACGAAGAAACCATTTGTTCCTGGTCAGCTTACCTCATGATCCATAAAATTGAATAAATTCAACAAAATGTACTGTATTTTTCGGAGTATAAGACACACCAGAGTATAAGACGCAGTTTAGTTTTTGGGGTGGAAAATAGGGGGAAAAAAATCTGCCTACAAGGTTTTTTTATCCTCTGCTTGGTGATAAAAAACAGTTTCTAAGGCACAGCTGAGAGGAAACAGCAATGAGAAAAGCAGGCAAAGCACAGGGGAGGCGGGGAGATCGCGTCACTCGGCTAGCACCTAATTAGGGCTGAAAAAAGCTTCTAAAGAACAGCTGAGAGTCAGAGCAAAGCATGGAGATCGCTTCACTTGCTACCACCTCATTAAAGCACAGCAGAGAGTCGAGGGAGCAGGCAAAGCTGGGAAGAGTGCTTCACTCGCTAGTGCCTCATTAGGGCTGAAAAAAAGCTTCGAAAAAGCTACATTCGGAGTATAAGATACACCCAAATTTTCAGCCTCTTTTAGGGGGAAAAAAGGTGCGTCTTATACTCTGAAAAATACGGTACATTGTGATCTGATAACTGCTTCGTAGCAAGCACTCTTGGTATTATGGTCTTCAGCAAGCAAAAAGGAGAGTTAAAAACAGAATATGGTATTGAAGTCTGCAGATCTCTTGACTCTGAAACTGGCTTGTTTTCTCACATGCTGTTTCAGTCCTGTTACAGACTTTTGGTAGCAGATGTTTGCAGAGGAAAAAGACTATGGAGATGTAAGTGAAAGGTACAACTCAGATTCATCTCCCATATGCTACTTTTGTTCCAAAACATGAACTTTACTTATTTTATTTATTTATTTATTTATTATATTTCTATACCGCCTTTCTCCCGTAGGACTCAAGGCGGTGTACAACCAAGAAGAATATGGACATACAAACATCATAAAATTGCTAATTAAAATTATTACTTAGTTTGGTCAATTAAATAAAACCCAGAATTAGATAACATTTTAAAAAATCATTCACATGTTCATATGTTTAGCCCCGCCTGTTGGAACATCAGGGTCTTGAGGGCACGGCGGAAAGCACGGAGATCAGGGATGTTCCGTATCTCCGGGGGCAGTTCATTCCAAAAGGTTGGAGCCCTCACAGAGAAGGCCCTCCCCCTGGGAATCGCCAGTCAGCATAGTTTGAGTGACGGTACCCTGAGTAGTCCCTCCCTCTGAGAATGAACTGGTCGGTGGGAGGCTATTGGTGGCAGAAGACGGTCTCGTAGGTACCCAGGTCCTAAGCCATGGAGCGCTTTAAAGGTGATGACTAACACCTTGAATTGCACCCGGAAGACCACCGGGAGCCAGTGTAGCTCACACAGGAGAGATGTTACATGGGCGCAAACTTGCTGTTTATATGGAGTTAGGGAAGGTCTTGATTAATGGTTCTGTCATTGTTGTCTCTAAAAATAAAAGTCCAGTGTAGTTAAGCAGCTGGAGAAGTGAAAGAAACAATTAAATAATAATACACATGAATTTTATGGTGTGTGTGTATTATGTGTGAGTAATACACACACACACACACACACATCCATATATATCCATATATCCATATACATATATATTTGTTTTCTGAGGTTTTCGCGGGTATTTGTATGTAGGTCTTTGGTTATTCGGGTTTTCTCCCGCGTAAAATTGGAAGTGTCTTGGCAACGTTTCGACAAAGTCTCATTCGTCATCTTCAGGCTGGTGTTCTCGGCTTCGTGCTTCCAGCTGGTGTTCTCGGCTTCCAGCACGAAGCCAAGAACACCAGCCTGAAGATGACGAATAAGACTTTGTCGAAACGTTGCCAAGACACTTCCAATTTTACGCGGGAGAAAACCCGAATAACCAAAGACCTACATATATATATATATTCACTGCCCTGCGTCCCTTCTGGGAGAAGGGCGGTATACAAATTAAATTAATAAATTAATTAATAAAATAAATAAATATACTATAATGATAGTATCTTTGTAGACTTCATCTTTGTAGTTCTGCAGGCCTTCACCATCTTCTTTTGTTTCTTTTACGAAAGTTAGCCAATATATTGTTGCTTTTTTTGTTTCCCATTTTGTCTCCTATTTTTTAGAATCCAGAGATGTGGTTTGTGAGCCAGTGAAAAAGTTATATTCTGCTTTGCCTAATAATAACAGCAGTATTGGTAAGGATTGAATTTCATTTTTTAAAAAATATATAAAGCCTTCCTCTGGTGAAACTGAAGTGCACGAACAGTGTGGAATGTGTCGCTAAACTTGGAGTGAGACTTAACCTGGCTTTAAGTGATAACATAGTCTATTTAGACTAATTTATAATCAGAAAACAGTTGCAAATTTTTTTAAAAATGAGATTCATTTTTCTCTGGGAGTCTTTAGTGAGAATTTATCACAGATAGTTTGAGTCACAGGTATTCTGCATAGGGTAGGATTGTAAATTCAGCAAGTGATGTTAAAAAGGTATTGAATAGACTTCTTTTCTAATACAACAATTTTGCAAGTCTCACAAAAATCAAGCATTCCAGAGACCTCAATACATAATGGCATGTTATTTTCTGTAGTGCTTATGGCATGTTATTTTCTGTAGTGCTATGTTGGCATAGTTTTTCCAGTAAGGAATGCCATTTTGTGTGTTACACAAAATATATTATGTTCCACTTTTCAAAGAAAAGAAGTATTTCTTGAATATACACATGCAAAGTGCACAATCATTATTGTATGACAGAGATAATGGTTTATTAAGGAATTATTTCATAATAGTGGCCAAAAGAATTTACCCTTAAATATGCTGTTATAGGGAAAAAAGTCTTCTTAATTGGCAGAATCTTACAAACCTTTCCCAAATGGACTGAAAATTGAATTGATCTTTTATTCTCATGTCGACACATTTCTAGATTGGCTTCTGCAGCCTCCATCCCAAAATTTATAAAGCAGAATTGCGTTCCCTGAAATACTGATCACTCTTAATCAAAATTTTGGCTCATTGAAGCAAGCTAGGACCAAATTATATATTTTTGAAGTACTTTATAAATGAACAATTGTGTAGATTTAATCAGAATGTCACATGTAATAACCCCATAAAAAGACATGTTCTGATTCTGACCACGTCAAAGGAGGAGAGAGGAACTTAATAGCTTGAAGCTTTCTATCACTTAGGTTCATACTATTCAGTCAGAATCTAAATTTGAGCAAACATTTGCATATTGTTTAAGTTTCAGTAAGGATTTTAATAAGTTTTCACATTGCACTATATAACCATTTCCTTCACCCTTTGTCTAGTTTCAGTCAACAGGGTAATGTTAAATACTGTATATCCTTTTTCATTCAGAAATTTTCAATGCTGATGGATCACGATATGTTGAAGGAAAGAAGGTCACAGAAAGGCCACAAGTTACTGAAGATGACAGCAGTGTGGGCAGTGGTTTTGCATTTACCAGAGGAACTGCAGATCCCAGTGATTTCACCCCAGGTATTTGCATTGATCAGCCTTCTACAGAATGACATTTAAATAGTACCTTGGAAAGGTCCACAGATATCCATCAGAATTTGTGTAGACCTTCTCAACTTAGATGGTCTCCAGATGAGTGGACTTCAGTTCTCAGAATTGCTCAGCAAGCATCAACATTTTTGAGGCTTTTGGGAGCTGAAGTAGATTGGGGGAAATTCTGCATTAGAGATAGTCTTCAATTTACAACAGTTCATTTAGTGACCATTCAAAGTTACAACAACACTGAAAAAAGTGGGTTATGACCATTTTCCACATTTATGACCGTTGCAGCATCCCCGTAGTCACATCATTTACATTTGGATGCTTGACATCTGGTTCATATTTATGATGGTTGCAGTGTCCTGGGATCATGGGATCATCTTTTGCCATAGTTCATGTCTAAAGGGTATTCTTCCAATGAACAGAACTCACTTCGGGAATTAGTTAGCAAAAAGAAAAACCAAAACATTATTTATTTTGTCTCCCATGCTACCTATAAAGTATTTTAATGATATATTACAGAAAAAGACATCACTAAAGAACATACAAAATTGTATCTAATTGATGTTGCTTTGCCGATAGTTGGTACTTTTTGCTAGCAGAGGCATTTATCAATAAAACAAGGAAAATATTATTTTCAACAATTCTTTCTCCTCTTAGTCACCCACATTTTTCACATTTCAGAGACCTTGCCATTAACTAATCTTTAGAATTTTTTGATAATTTTGCTGTTTGACAACAAAGTAATACTGTAATAATGAAAATTAAATTATTTTTTACAATAAAACCAAACATTAATAGTTTATTTCATTGACTATTAGTTGTAAAAACACAACCATATGACAATTAAATAATGATGGTTGACCACAGTCTCATATCTATCTTCCCAAGGAATCAGGGGGAAAATATCTCTAACGATGGGTTTTTTGAAAAGTATTGTAGCCTGAAGATGCACTTCAGACTCGACTCTAAATTATGCATGTTAATTGATGTTGCCCCCTAGCTGGACCCCTTAAAACTATTTTTACTAATTCAGAGTTCTCCCCGCTCAGACTGGTGTATCAGTGGCAAATAAAACACAATACTGTAAACCTATTTGGAATTTACAATACAGTGCAGTACATATGGTGCAGTACATTTTCTCTAGCTATCCCACTTCAAACTAAAACACAATAAAGCAGCCAGAAAATCTATCCATTATCCATGTGACTGTTTCTGTGCCATCACCTCACCCAGTATAAAAAGAAACTTCTGAGTATTACCTATTTATTTTTATAGCTGTTATTGTTGGTCTGTCCTGCCTGCCTTATAGTATATATGGACCTAATAAAATGAAGGGCTTAAGGGAAAATGTGGCTCCAGTAGGATTCTTGCTCATTGGCTCTGGCTTCATGAGGATTTCTGAAACTTGGAAGTGCAACATTTATTGTTGGAAAAAGAAAATGAGCCTTTCTTTCAAGTGTTAGGGAAACTGCACTTACCGTAATTGAATAACACATTAGTAAAAGTACATATAATAATTGTGCATAATAGTCCACGGAAAGTATACAGTACAAACTTTTTCTAACTAAAATATCATTTACACTAAGAGAAAATGCCATACAATATTTTGTCCCCACAAAATCAGGAATACAAAACACAGTCATATGATTGAAGATTGTGTTGTTGGTTGGTCACTAAGTGAAAAGCTCATTCATATTTTATGACACAGAGGACGATATCACAACATTTACACCAGAATACGGAAGGGATGACCACAATTATCAGCATCCAAGAAATCCTGAAGATCAGAATCCCCAAAATCCTAGTAAGTATAATAATTGTAGTAGTATCTGTTGTAACTTGGTTTTAACAATGACAACGTACTCCTTCATCCTTTTGACACTGACTCAGCAGTGAAATTCGGCCGGATCTATCCGGCTTGCGTGAACTGGTAGTGCTGGCGGTGGGAGGCTCTGCCCACATGCCGGGACATCATTATGTCCTGTTTTTGATCCTTGATGTGCAGAAGACGTGTGCACACACTCACATTCCCCGAACTGGTAGCGAAGGTAAGTGCATTTCACCGCTGCATTGACTGTATATATATAGAGAGAGACTATATGAAAGAATATATATTCATTCATATTTCTCTGGTTTAGAATCATACATTTAAGCTCTTGTATCTTCTAAAGTAAAGAGTACCTCGAATAAGAAGAAATTAAAATTCTAGTATATGACAGGAACATTTAGGTTCAGTGTATCCAGTTTTTATACTGTGTAATTGCTACCTATGGTATGTTATAGTAATGAGCTCATAGGATTTGATATCTGTTGTAGAGCCATTAGATATTTGCTTTAAAAAAGTGGGGAGGATGAGTCTCATGGGTAAGGGCTGATCAGATGATTTTATATGGCCTAGTGCAGTGACGGCTAACCTTTTTGATGTCGCGTGCCAAAAGTGGGGGGAGCGTGGGGGGTCGTGGGTGCCTGTGCCCACATCCATAATTCAATGCGCCCTGCCCTCCCGTGCATGCGCACATGACCCTCCCCCCACACTTCCCCACATGCTTTTGGCACATGATAGCACGGTGGGCCCAGTAGGCCCATTTTCCCCCGTCCCCAGGCTCCAGAGGCTTTCTAGGAGCCGGGGGAGGGCAAAAACAGCCTTCCCCATCCCCCCGGAGGCCTTCCGGAGGCCAGAAACAGCCAGTTTCCCGACTTCCGGTGGGATCGGAAGGCCTGAAAATCAGTTGGCCAGTGTGCGCATGCGCGGTGGACCTGAGCTAGGGCAACACTCGTGTGCCCACCAATATGGCTCCGCGTGCCACCTGTGGCACCCGTGCCATAGGTTTGCCATCACAGGCCTAGTGATTGGCTCCATTTGTGCCTGAGCTTCGCTTTATGAAATATTTCTAAATGCATATATTTATCTAATAGACTCTCTACAGTCTGTGACTAAAATTAAAACCTGTGGCATTCATTAAGCAATAGATATCCCCCCCAAAACCTGTTAAATTGTGATGGAATGTGCACCTGGAGAAGCAGTGGAAGGGAGTCTTGGCAGCATAGAGCTTTCTCAGGGAGGAAGCAGTACATTCCAGAGAAAAGGCCAAATTAACAGACTGTGGTCCCAGGTGTAAGGGAAGGGGCAAGAGGCTTAGGATAGCCTGTAGAATGTATCAGTGTATATTATTACTGTAGAGCAGGAATGTCAAACTGGCAGCCCACTGGCCGGATGCCTCACATGCAGGCCACGCCCATCCCAACTCTGCAAATGGGAAAAGGGTCGTGAAACGTCACATGATGGCAACGTGACACCGTGAGTTTGACACCGTGATGTAGAGGATTAGAGTGTCAGTAGGCAAGATTCTTCCCATTAGGTGTAAGCAAATAAAAGATTGGACTCAGTTGGATTTGTTGTCTTTGGGGTTGGGCCTGATATAAATGTTCAGACATATCCTTTGTGTAAGTCTTCTTGGAAGAAGTAATTGGATTTTTTTCTTAGTATTTCTAACAATTATATTGGAAATATATGTCATTGTGGATCCTTCAGCCAAGACGCTCATTAAAAACCCTTACGGATGTTTTATGGCTGTGTATACAAAGCAAAAGAAGTGTTTACTTGGTTATGATAACATTTCATATTTAGAGGAAGAACTTCAGTTTGAGATTTTGTCATCCAGCTTTGTGATGGGATTTCATCTTGCAGTTGATTTCACCTTGCATTTCTTCATATACTGGGCGTTTTTATATTTTTCTGCTAATATATTTGGATTGTTAGAAGTGAAGCCGAAGAGAATTTCATATTACCTATCCAAATAACAGTTTTATGTGAATTGTTCTAATCTAATGGATCATTTCCTTGTTTATCATTTTACATACATGATAACTATTAACATGACTTTGGTATTGCAACAGTTTTTGTTTTCTCAGCATTGATTTTAGATTTCTTAAAGAAGTTGTGAGTTATACAACAGCCTAATTAATGGAAGATATTCTCAAAGTGATATTAATATAAACTTGTTTTCATTGTCTTCATAGAACTGATTGATCAATAATCTTCAATTTCCTAATGATTTTTTTCTCCAATTCCTGATGTTTAAAAACATACAAATAAGCACAAGACTATCTACTGGAGATCCACCCATTAGAAAAACTTTTTGTAGTTTTTTTTCCCTTCCAAGATAATAGCCACTGTGTCCAATATATGTATCTAATTGTTCATAAATGTGCATCTTTTTTCTATTTTGAATCATATTTAGCAGTATATATATGCAGTGGTCTTTTCTATAGAGAAAGATGGTTTAATTTATGCAATAGCCTTCATTTTTTCACAGATCCTGCAGTTATAATGGAAACCTTTGTTATTACTTTGGATATTTACCTGCAATTGCAAATTATCAGGATTTGCTTTTGGCAATGCTTACTTTGAATGCAGCTTTTTTTGTTTCAATAATTTTCAGAGATTAGAAGCATAAATTTCTTTCTTGTGAAACTTGGCAAACTCAGAAGCCAATTTTCATCAGTTCATGAAAAGGTAAGCTGGAAACAGGTCTCAAAGTTCTGGCCAATAACGCCATTTAAACTAATGTGTGTGTGTTTTTTTAAAAAAAAAATCTGAAGCCATTCCTTGATTTCTGATTTCTCAAATACCCATGGATAAAGCAATTTTATATGCTAAATTGTTGCAGCTATATGATTCAAAACGTATAAAAAGACTTTGTCTTTGCTTGTTGCCGGTTCTGTAGTAAATAATATTAAGATAGAATTGACAAACACTTATTATTTCAAGTTATTCTAAACATTGCAGATGGTGGTTGTGAATGGGAATGATTTTTCTGTACTCTCCTAATCTGTGCCTAAATCAAGGATTAATGTAATCCTATTGATCTGTTGCAATGTTATACTCTGGGTTCCTTCCTCTCTCTCTGATGATTCATTCTGTCAGAAGCATCTCTCAATAGTTTGTATATGTTTTTCTGCATTTGGGTGAATGCATGGGTGATACGATGGAATTTCCCTAGTTTAAGATTTCTATTTTGCAATTGACTTTTTGTTAGCTATAAATTATAATTGCACTGAATATTCTATTGTGGTGCACAGAATGTATATTCATACAAAATATGTTTGTATCATATAAAGTATTTTACACAAGAAACTTTGGTTAGGGGAGGGAACTTTGCTTATATTAATACTGCTACATTGATGTTGCTTTTTAGGAAGTCTTGAACTTTAGCTTTGATGTTTCCACATAAATACAATATATGTATATTGTATATTGAACAGAGGAAAGTTACAGTTCTAAAACAAACATATACAATTATGATTATATGAACTTCAGATTGTGCGATTGACTGGCAGATAATTAAGATTACATTGAATAATAGACAATCTAGAAAAATGTTTTACAGTTCAATCCCTATACCAAATAAGTTTCATTCCTGGTTTTGTTTGGAACCTCAAAATTGAAAGCTAAGGGTTTCCATTCTTAGGTTATGCATAAAAACAACGTATCACTTGTGTCTGCGACCTTGGGGAAAATATGTGATGGAATTCCAGCATATATTTCTTAACCATCCTCACTTCTACTCTTTCCATTGTGTTGAAATGGAAAGTTGCTATGTTGTTCTTTACTTCAGTGGGCTCTTCCTCCTCTTCCTGATACCTGGTCAAGGGCTTCTGTTCTTTGTATTGTTGTTGCTTTCTCTTTTATCATTGAAACTGATCTCCATTAGATTTACTTCTCTGTATTCTAATGGTGGAAATTATAATATGGTTCTCTATCTCAGCATTGCCATAAGGAAATACTAAAATTTACCATTTGAACAAAAATGTGTAACTGTGAAAATGTGATCCTTGAACTAGCTTCCTATTTGAAAATCCCATTACAGCAAATTAAGGAGCTTCAGTTCAAGGATGCTGGGTATCCCATTTTATATTCAAACTGACAATAGAAATACAAATTCTTATCATCCTTTAATATAACCATGATAAAATTAGATTTGTTTGAGAAACAAAACATCTGGATTTAAAGAGCTCAACTTTCTACTACTATCAGTATTTTTTTTTTCTTGGAGTACTTCAGAAGTAACATCATTGTTATTTTCTGGATGTGACACTGTGTTTATTACTTGGATTCCCTCTCAAACCCCCCACATCTTTACTTTGTGTTCTTAATGTTTGTGTTGTTAGCATGTAATTCATCTTGTCTTAGAGTATTCCTAAAATAAAATACATATCAGTATATTATTTGAAAACCAACAACAGTAGGACTATTTAAGGGCACAGGAAGTGACCCTTTATCATCTTCTATGAGGAAGTTCTATTGATCGAAGATACAACACATGTTCAACACTAGTTATTCTGCCATCATTATAGCTAAAGAAAATTCAAATCAAGGAAAGCATCATGGAAATTCTAGTCAAGATCAGCAAATCACTGAAGATTTTCCATTGTGGTGGCCATCTGAAGAACACAAAAGAATGCAGAATAGAACCTCCAGGAAGGCTAAACTCTTGTAACGTTTTAGTCAATCATAGTCGTTTGCCTATGCTTTTTTTTAAAATCTCTGGCCAAAAGTTTGGTTTCACTGGAAAAAAAAATGTTGCATATATTCTTCATGAGTGCTGCTTGAACAGTTTTGGTATTGGTGCACTGCATGTCATATAGAAATCTGTTGTTTGGACTTAAGTGAAACTGTTGCTTTAAGAGCATACTATAAGTATGCTTTAAGGACATTCTATTTTAGGAATTAATCTATGTGCTGACATGTAGAAAAGCTAATGGGCATATCTCTTGCATATATAGTATGGAAAGACATATGATTGCTTCAACTAAAATTCTAGTGCAGGGGCATTGCTTGTTAATAAACTGACCCAATTATTAAACAGTTAATTATTTTAGATGAATTTAAATCTTCCTTTCAGTTTACTTTTAAAAATAAAATGTGCCCCATAATTTACATGCAGGTAAGACATGCAAGCATTTCCTTTTTAATATGTATTATAAGTCAAACACCCATATTCTCATGTTCTACACCAGTATTGTTTATCTAAGTGCCTTGTAAATATTTAAAAGCAGCCCATTTCTATAAGAGTTAAATTTAAAGAAAAGAAATTGACGACATGACAAAGAAAAGTCTTATATGAACTGGTTCCTTAATGGATTTAAACTGGGCTGTGTGATTGGAGAATAACAAAATATTTCTAAAGACCTGCATTGTGTTCTTTTCTCCATTCATTTTGCCATAAATTTTCCATAGTTATGCTGAGGTTCCACTTACACCTCCATAGTCATATACTCCTGAGATTTGATACATAAACTTATTTTCTTTGCAAATATTTACTGTTTTACAGGAGTGAAATCTACTTACCTTCCTTACTGGTTTGGAAGCGCACGCGCACCTGTCGTGCATGCGCAGACCTTCTGTGCATGCACAAAACCTTCTGTGCATGCACAGAAGGTAAAAAACAGATTATTCTCCAGCTAGGCAAGAAACGGCAGTCAGAGTGGGATTCGCTCAGTCTGGCATGTGACCGAGTCTGTCAGGCAAAAGGCTTGATTACTTCCTGGTTAAAACCAGGAAGTAATGACACCCGGGTGGGCGGGCAGAGCTTTGCTCCACCATCGCTACTGGATCACCGAACCACCGGCTAAGATCACTACTGGACCGGGCAATCCAGTATAGGTTTGGATCCACAGTTTTCTGGAAGTATACTTTCCAGAAGATGCAATCATTCGTCATCCTCTGGATATGGTCCAGAAGGACCAGACCCTTTCAGAAAGATTCACTTTGGAAAAACTACCAGGCCATGCCTAGTTTAGCTGGATCGGCATTATCTGGAAGAAAAAATATACATTTCCCTGAACAACTCTATCTTTACAAAAAGAACAGTTTGTTCATACTTACTCCCTGATATAAAGTCTTTAGAAACTTTTGACTCCTTCCCTAGGCCTTTGAATCCGGATGCCCTAATTATAGAGTTGTAGTATATTTTAATCTGGTTGCCATTTTATGATTTTAGCTGACTTTCAGTGTATTGTGAGGAGGTTTGGAAGGGGGATTGTATTTATAGTTCATTTTTTGTATGCTGCCCATTTTGCTTGAGTTAAGCAGCCATATACATGTTATAAATACCTACCTACCCAGAAAAGAATTGAAATACATTTTAAAAGGCAACATATGGGGGCTTTAGCAAGATAAAGTTGGCTGCAAATGAGCCTTTTTATACTCTGAATAACTGGCTGCATGAGCATGTACATACATGATACATGATGCCAAAGACGAAGTGTTTGCTTTTCATATTGTCCTATTTCTTCTTGAAACATTCTCAGAAAACCAAATTACAGTTGCATTTCTTAAGCTTCATCATTCATAACTGATATACAACATGGATACTCATTGAAATAAAATGTAAGAATAAATAGAGGCACCAGAATATAGATAAAGAAAAAGGAAAGAACTTGCACTTTTGACTATTTCCCAGTTTATATTAGTTATGAGGAAGATAATTTTTGGTTTACATTATTATGAGCATCACTTTTCTATCTTCTTTCCATGACTTAATGTAACTTTGCTCTGGCATGTAAATATAGGCTGTGCATATTTTGATAACTAATTCAAAACATGCACTTGAAATGCAAATGCCAGGTTGGTGATTACTTGAAATGAACTGCAAAGACTTTTAACATTCCTTTCTGCAGTTTAATCAGGTATTGTTACTTTACTTAATAAAAATACTGCAAACTCATTTACCTGTTTTCCAACCAGGTATCAGTGACAATATTTCCACAGTTAACATGTCAATTCAGCATTGGTAGACTCTTTTTGTATCTTTGATACAAAATACTGATTTTTAAGGATTTGTAGCATAAGCTTTAGGACAACTATGTATTCTTTAAAAGATGTACATAATACTAACTTTCATAGAAGTACCAGAGGAAATCTTTGATTGCTAGGACTATTATTCTGATTTTATTATCTCATAGTTTATTATCAGTTTAAGAGTAAAAGTTGTTCTATTCAATTTCATTCAAACTCATTCAGAAAATTTAATTAAATCACCTCTTAGTATTTGGAATAAAATTATATTCCATATTATCGTATTAGTGTATTTAAGATAGTCATGGTTTTTTAATAACTTACTAGCACATTGTCCTGATTGGATTTGTTGCAAGAAATTTTTGTTCTTTGGCTATAAATAGATTTTACTCCTTGCTCTTTGATTTTGTATAATTTTAGCAAGCCCAGTGAATCTGGGAGAAGTGTGTTCACTGAATATTGTCTTCAGTCAGCTCTGAATGTAATATAGTTCCTATTGTGCTCTCATTTCTATATGTAAGAATACAATTCCATTCCATTCCATTCCATTCTTTCCAAATAAATTCATATTCAGATCCCACTTACATTCTTCCAAAGAACTCTCTCCCCCATTTTATGGGGGAGATTCTTTTAAGAGTTAGGATTAGGATTAGGTTTGTAATTAGAATCAATCTTTCAAGTACCTCATATCTCATTGAAATGTTGCAGTTGCTGAAGTAAACATGATTTGGTATGTGTTTACTAGCAAAATGTGTTTTGCCTCCCTTAAATCACAATCAGAGGACACAATCCAGATTCTATCATTCATTTAAAGTGAACTTGATTTTTTTTTCATTCACACACACACACACACACACACACACACGGAACTGAAATTAGATAATCCATTTTTCATCTCTTATTGACTATTCCAATCATGAAGCAAGAACATATCAATGATGTAGGCAACAGAAAAATGGATAACTGGATGAAAATATAAAAATCTTACCATAAGTTTACATCAATAAATCAATAGATCAGAGTTTTGAAGAAGATGATGATGATGGTGGTGATTATGATGAAGAAGGGTCTGGGCAAAAAAATCCTGAAACAGTTCTTGAGTGGGACAACGGTGGTGATAAGGAACTTCAGACGTCAAATACCAGTAAGAACTAATCCCTATTGTGCATTGTATTATAAAAAATAATTAAGATATGATAAAGTGCCTTTTAGATGTAGGCTTATGGTATTTGTATTGATCTACAAAAGATTATTTTATCTGAGATAGATAATAGTAAATAATAGAAGAATTTCAGTTGAAACTGGCGGGTGATTTTGCACTGTATTTCTCTGCATGGTCTATTTTGCATAGCTGGCATTGAAAGTTGAATGCTTTCTGAAGCTGAAAGTCTTCTGTCTAAAATCTGTGCTTAATTTGAATGGGAAATGGCCAAATTCTGAGCTGCCTTATCTGCTTTCCATTGGTGTCTGTTTTATACTTTCACTTGGCAAATCCAAAATTAAATGTCAAATTGATAAACATCTGCGGCGGATTTAGCTTTGGCTTTGGTGGTGGTTATTATGATGCTGCAGTGTTCTTTACGCATAAATCTGAATAAGTTTCTTTCTTGTTAATAGCCACATTGGTTAGTTAACAAGTGTGTTCAATTAATACCATTTCTACTATCTTTTTCTATTTTAATTTATTTCGTTGTACCTATGCTACTGTTGGGGAGCAGGTGGTGTTGGTGAAAGGAACTATATGGTTAATGCACGTTCTCATTAAATGAAGAAGATAATTTGAAAAAATGATCACATATTGAAAAGGTGTTACCTTTTATTCTTTTTATTCTATGTTTCCCAACGTGATTGATTCTGTTCCTATAGTACCCATGTTTTCCCGAAAATAAGACCCTGTCTTATATTTTTTTTGAACCCTGAAATAAGCTCTTGGCCTTATTGTCATGCGCTCAAAAGCCCGATTGGGCTTATTATCAGGAAATGTCTTATTTTGGGGGGAACAGGGTAAGAAACTATTTGCCAGAAAAAAACTTTCCTCTTATGTAGTTCCATGCCAAAAAAATATTTACCTATATAGATATGGGCCATGAAGCTATTCAAGGTTCAGAAGCTTTTTTAATGTTAGTGTTACACTTACATGCTTGGGGTTGTTGATTCAAACCTAACTTCCTTTAATGTAGAACCAGTTTGATGTAGTGGTTAAGGCATCAGACTAGAAACCACCCTCAGTGAATGCTTTCAACTAAGGGAGAAGATATTGCTTGTTCTCTTACATCTGATTATTTCATCTGTCTATACCAGGAATAGTGCATTTCTCATGAGATAGTCATGCTTGGGGGCTTACATATGCAAATTTTTCGAGTACATGAAAGTACATGTGTGATCTGTACTTTTAAAAACCTTTGCCTTAACATATATATATACATTATTCTCTAAAATAACTTAAGTCCAAGTGCTAGTTGATAGTGGGATTCCAAATATTCAAGGCATTGTCAATTGAACCATTGTTACAACAGCTGTGAACTCCAGCAAAGATGTCAAACAAGAAGAGTCAGACCATAATATATTGCTACCTGCTGTACATTCTGGAAGGGACAGTGAAGTCAGATACTCAACAAATGACACAAGTGCAGATGTCCTACCTGGAATTGTTGAACAATATTCAACTACTACCGGTATGAGGAATTAAACATGCTACTGAACATATTTTTCATTTATGTTGGTTTAAAGTAGAATTTATTTCCACAATATCAAAACTCAGAATGTAGTTAGTCATTGGAAGTATTGATAATTTTAACTGTATGCAGTATACAGGTAATATTATTGTGATGACTTCAAATAGGAAAATAGACTCAAACATATAGAGCCATTTTCCAAATGTGTTTGCTTTTATCCACCAAAACCATGATATTGAAGACTTTTGCTAAGTGGTTTTGTATAATACAGGAAAATGTTTTGGAAGCATTGGCTTAAACCATTTCACAAATAAATACTTTGGTAATAATAGTTGTTTTTTATCTAAAGGCATTCTTTTGCCAATGTTAAAACAAGAGAAATAGATTGCATTTCTATGTCGATAGACAAACTTGGTTGTACAGTTGCAGCTTTATTTCTTATGAAAAGTATTGCCATCTTCTCTTGAAGATGGGAAAATGTCTCTTACTGCATTGGGCTTTTTGTGGGCTTTCTCTTTTGAGTTTTCAATTACAATTTTTCTCACTATCTAAAGCTTTTTCTCTTAGATTTAGTGATCATAATGTGTAACGCATTATGTTTTCTGCTAAATTATTTAATAAATTGACAATGAAGGATAAATCTGGTATTTTAGCTTCAATATTTCATAGTGTTTCTACTTCAATTTCCTTGGATTTATACAGCAGCACCTTTAGAACTGAATAAGCTTAATTGTCTGAACTTCATTCTGGCAATGAATACCATACAAAATAAGACTTTGGATTGACAATATAAATCTGGACTATATATCTGAAGTGAGTGTCCAAAATATTTCAAGAAAGAAAACGTCCAAATAAAAGAAGAAAAGGAAGAAAAAGGAGAATGTTCTTGGACTTAAGATGCTACTGTGAATCCAGATGGTACAAAGCCTTTTGCATCTATCAAACACATTTGATAGATCAGATAAGGGTGCAAGCTGCTGTCACATCTTTTCTGCCTCTACTGCTGTTATATTCCTTCTACTATTGTTCCTGGTGTCTGGGGCATCTCTGGAAAATCAACCATTTCTGAAAATTTTGGTGCTGATTATGGGGCCTGTGAATTCAACAATACCTTTCAAAATTTTATCTACTTTCCCCTTCCTCTGCCTAACGCACATGATGAAAGTGCAAGCCATATATATATATATATATATTAACAAGATAATCTGGAGGGTTATTCAGCAAACATAATAATGGAATTGATTCAAAACATCGTCATAACAGCTATGTCCTCCAGTGATGATTTCTTCAAGCAGGAAGACTCAAAGCAGCCTCAACTGGAGGGTGCATCTTCTGAACTGGAAATTGAAGACACAGTATCCCCTGCAATCAATACTTCAGACGTGTTACATCCAGAATTTTCCCCTTCCGATGAAAAAGAAAGTATCCTGGAAAAAGAATCTTTTCATCGTCCAGGTAACAATATGAATACTTCCATTACAGAGCCAACTTTCTCTTTAAATTAGCTGCATTTGTTTTTTCATCCAAATTTCTAAACAAAATACCATTCTAAACTCGATTGCAGAAAATGTGACTTCAGTAACAAAGTGGTCAATGCCTGGAAGGCACTACCTGACTCTGTAGTTTCTTCCCCAAACCCCCAAAACTTTAACCTTAAACTGTCTACTATTGACCTCACCCCATTCCTAAGAGGTCTGTAAGGGATGTGCATAAGTGCACTAGCGTGCCTACCGTCCCTGTACTAATATTCCTTTTTTACTTACTCTTTTCATGTATTCCAATTATGTTTATACTTTTACCTGTTATCTTATATATGCTTGACAAATACATTTAGGATTATATGATGATTATGATAAGGTGTAAATTGTAAAAAAGAACTGTGTTTTGCTTCTCCTCCCCCCCATTCACTCTTAATTATTTTAGAGTTGATTTAGATAGCAGTTTACAGATTTAAATAATGACTCTTCAGCAAGACATTATGTGAAACAATATTTATATACCAGTAGTTACTTTGCAAAGCCATTATGTCTAGAGATATAGTAGAGATGTGAAGTCAGTTTCCAAACAGAATTACACTCTCAGAATCTATATTCTTTATTTCTCTGTAAATTCACCTGTGAATTTACATATTCTTGTCTGACATGGAGAGTCACAGGGTAGATGAGCCAGTGGTTTGGTGTAATAAAAGGTTTCAGATGTAAGAATAGAAGTTTATAGCCTTATTACTGTCTGAACAAACCAGGGGTCTCTGCTACATCTATCGGGCAATGCAATGACTCATGTCCATTTGCAATTATTTGTTATTGCATACTGTACACAATTTGATTAAAGTAAAATCTTGGATTTCAGGTGATTTGGACCTCCTGAAATTAGTTCATTGCCTAAATTTGATTAATAGAAAAAGCAGGTATTTTGGCTTAGTTCGGTTTCCATATAACCTGGGGAATTATACTTCATGCAGTTACCTACTTTAATACTGGCAGTAAATTTGTGAACTATGCTGAACCCAAGACACCTAATAACTGTGGCAGCCTGTTGATATTAGAGATCTAACATGCAAGGAACCTTTTGTATATGCTCCTTTTAAACTAAATACATATCTGTTTGCCAAAGCACCCTCAGATCTTTGAATCTGAGACACCATCAAGTAAATACACAAATAGTTAAAATTTATTACTGCCTTATTTATCATAACTGCAACAGTTACTTTCTCCAATGGAAGCATTGAACTTGAAGAAGAACATCAACATCAGCCATCAGCTGTTGATACAGTTGCACAAAAGAGTCAAAGTTCTGTTGCAAACAGGACAATCCATGATATCCTACAAGTACTTGTATCTCCAAGGGACAGCTATTATGAAAATTTGAAATTTCCTTTATTTTGGTTCTGGCAGAAAGTGAGCCATGTTTAAATCTATTTATTAAAAATGGAGTTCTTTTTTGGAAATTATCTCTGCCAGTGAGTTTATTCTTCTGGATAAGTTCTTTACTTTCTTAATAATGGTTTTCTGCTTCCCAGAAAATTTTATATAGTGGGTAAAGCTAGGTGAAACAGACAGAAGAAAATTTGTGCAAATATAGTCCTAACATAGATCCAAGTATTGTTACAGAAGGCAATGATCTACAAAAATACTTCTCAAGACCTGTTGAGGCTGCATTAGGTGCTCAACACTTGCCTAAATAGGTGGATACTTTGCCTACTTTTTAAACGCATAACTGGAAATCACCTGAAACAGCTTCCCAGATGAAAATAGCCATGAAAAAGGAAAGGTTAAAAAAGAAATACTTTCCTTTTTGTTAGTGCTGTTATTGAAAGTTTATTATACTTTTCCAAATGTATAGGTATTCTTTGTTTTAATGACCACATTTGGGAATAGCAAGCCAGTCACTAAGCAATGCAGTTGTTACGTAAGTCGCCTATGGTTGTTAAGTGAGATATTGCATGACTGAATTGTGTCTTCTGGCTTCTCTGTTGACTGCTTGTTGGAAGCTGGCTGTGAAGTGCGCAAATGGCACTCATGCAATCATTGAACACAGTGATAATTGTTAATTTCTCCCAGTTGTGAAGTGCCCAAAAGGCGATCCCATGATTGTAGGTATGAGAACAGGTCAAAAAATTAGTTTTTCAACACCATCATAATTTCAAACAGTCATTAAATAGGGAAGATATTAATTGAGGACTAGATGTTCTGTTCCCCTTCCCCACACAGGCAAACACACAACCAGGCACGCCTGCCAAGTTTTTATTAAGCAATCAGACTAGAAACTGTTGCAGATAAGAGTAAGATTATGCAGTAAACTGTCTGCCAAGTCAGTTTTCACTCACAGTAACCAAGAGAGAGTTTATCCTCAGTCCGGTCCAGTAGCAAAAAGTAATCCACGAAGCAAGAGTTAGCCAAGGTCCAATCCAAATACGTATAAGCCAGATTCCAGGTAACGCAATGTGACTCTCAGGTTTTTAACTTTGACCGTCACAAAGCCTGAAGAGCAATCACACCCACTTTTATTCCTTGTGGGGTGTGGCTCAGTGACTCAGCTCAATCTCTGGCCCTCCCACACCTTTTCCACTGCTGTGCACGCTTCTCCCTCTGACACTGCTTGGGATCAAGCCAGGATTCATCATCCTCGTTACCTATCTGTTGTTGTTCCGATACGCTTTCCTCCTGACATATCCCAGGCTATTCCTCTTGGCCTTTGGATGACACCTGAGGCATTGCCAGAGAGGAGGGTCCTGGAGAGGGAGGCCTTGTCAGTTCTTCCCCATCACCTTCTGAGACCTCTTCCTCTGTTAGGACAGGCTCGGGAGTCGGGGTCACAACAACTAGGTGTAGAATATAATATTCCTCTTTAATTCTAGCAGAAAAAGGACTTATTCCACAGCAGTATTTGTTCTTTGTAAAAGAAAATGCATTTATTTTGCACTATTTTTTCCAGCTGAATTAGGCCCTGTATATACAGATATAATATACTTCACTGGCTAAGTGTTGGACATGACTAAATGATGACAAAAACGCTTCATATTGAGAGCCAGTTTGATCTAGTGGTTAAGATTTCAGGCTAGAAAACAGGAAACTCTGACTTCTAGTCCCACATTAGTCACAAAGCCAGGGGGTAACCTTGGTCCAGTCACTTTTTCTGAGCCCTAGGAAGTAGGCAATGGCAAAACACTTCTGAAAGACCTTGTCAAGAAAACTACAGAAACTTGTTCAATCAGTTTCCAGGAATCTGATATGATTGAATGGAAGGAAGAAAAAACTTATTTCATATGGAGTGTAAACATTTTGACTCCACTAAAACATTTTAAAGATATTCTTGGTTTTCTCTTTCTATTTATAATTACCGTATATACTCGAGTATAACCCAAGTTTTTCAGCACATTTTTTATGCTGAAAAAAAGCCCCCCTCGGCTTATACTTGAGTGAGAAAAAATGTCTTTTTTCCTGCAACCCGTTTTGGCTTCCAGGGGCTGCAGGGAGGCTTGGTAAGGCCAAAATGGGGTGTGGGGGTGTG
The DNA here is from genome assembly GCA_012654045.1 of Ptyas mucosa. Taxonomy (NCBI): domain Eukaryota; kingdom Metazoa; phylum Chordata; class Lepidosauria; order Squamata; family Colubridae; genus Ptyas; species Ptyas mucosa. The sequence goes on from WNWU01000001.1 coordinate 26,126,643, forward strand.
TGGGCCCCTCCGCGCTCCGTTTTGGCTTCCAGGGGCTGCAGGGAGGCTTGCTAAGGCCAAAATGGGGCGTGTGGGGGATGCCTAGCAAGACTCCCTGCAGCCCCCTGGAAGCAAAAACGGGCTGAGGGAGGGGCTTCAAGGGAGAAAGAAACAAAGAAATCTTCACTGTTTAGGGAGATCCCCAGTGCACTGAACTGGAGTTGAGAGCTTATTGTAATAGGCTGGCTGCTAGCTATCCTTGCTCAGACTAAGCTAATCAATAGTGGAGCTGTAAGAATGCCAGATGAGAAGGAGAAATGGAGGGAGAAAGAAAGAAAAAGAGAGGGAGGGAAGGGTAAACCCTTTTACTCACACTTCATCCTCACTGTTTGGTGATCCATAAATTCACTGAACTTGAGTTGAGAACTTATTGTAAGTGCCTGCACTAGCTATCCTTGCTCAGGGTAAACTACAAAATGTTTCAAAATGCCTGGCTTTTCTTCCTCTTACCAAAAACCTTCTGGGGTTCTTCACAGAAAGAGAGAAAGGAGAAAGGGAGGGAGAAAGAAAGAAAGAGAAAGAGAGAAGAAAGAAAGAGACAAAGAAAGAAAGAGAAAAGGGAAGGGAGAAAGAGAGAGAATGCAGTTATCTCTTAACAGAGGCTTGAACTTGCCTGAAATTAGTCAACCCCTATATCACTTAACCCAATGTATCAGATTAAATTGTTATTGAATTATATTTGGTATATATACTACATTCTCTTGTATAATTTAGTTATAGTGTAGTTTACACTATGCACTTACAGAGCTAGTTTACTGTTTTTCTTTGAAATAAATATTCAAAAACATTTAACCTACTGATGCCTCAATTAATGTAATTTTATTGGTATCTATTTTTATTTTGAAATTTATTAGTAGCTGCTGCATTTCCCACCCTAGGCTTATACTCGAGTCAATGAGTTTTCCCAGGGTGTTTGTGTGTGTGTGTGTGTGTGTTAAAATTAGGTGCCTCGGCTTATATTTGGGTTGGCTTATACTCGAGTATATACGGTATGTAAAAGTGCAACTGGAAAAGTAGCTCTGAAAAGTATTTAAAACTGACCTAGACATCTTTGTAACAGCAGTAGTTTCCAGTGTTAGCACTGACTGAAGTTCCTACTCATGATTCATTATTGCACCTAAAGATTAGTGAAGAAAAATATCACACAAACACATCTAGAGAGCAATTGCTGCCTGGAATTCTTCATACAACTGCAACTAAGCATGAAAATAATATTTCACATATAGGTATTAGCAATTTTTTTAAAAAAATGTTTTCTATTATTTTTCTAGTGGAATTGTGTTATTTTTTATTTTTTTTAAAAAATTGATTTATATGCCGTCCTTCTCTGGAGACTCAGGGCGGCTTACAATGCGTTAAGCAATAGCCTTCATACTTTTGTATATTTATACAAAGTCAGCTTATTGCCCCCACAATCTGGGTCCTCATTTTACCTACCTTAGAAAGGATGGAAGGCTGAGTCAACCTTGAGCCTGGTGGGATTTGAACTTGCAATAATTGCAGGCAGCTGGCAACTTAAGTGCTACTTTAACAGCATTTAGTCCACTGCGCCACCAGGCTCAGTTATAGCTTTAAATACATAGAATATGAGGCCATTAACCATTGTGCCACATGAATTGGAAATTGTTACCAATAAAACTTTCTCATATGTGATTAATATATAATGTGACAATAAATCTTATCTGTATAGGGATAGGTTTTGTTTCATCCATAGAGATTGTACATCAGTATAGAATATATTATTGTATTGACTTTAGATATATTCATAAATAAAATTTAGAAAAAAATCACAGAATCAATTTTCTCTCGGGGGAATTTCTCCAAAGAAATTTTAGTTGATATTTAGGCAAATAAATTTTACTCATTTTCATATTTCTGAACTAGGAAAGAGATTACTTCATCTATTACTATAAATAATAAGTAATATTCTATATGCAATCTTTTTAAATCAATTGTTGCAACAACTATAGTCTCCAAGGAGAAAGGCAAAGGCAACGAAATCACGCAAAATCCATCATTTTATGACATCCATCCAAGACCAGACAATAAAAATGATCTCCCTGAGAACAAAACTAGAGAAGATGTTCAGTCTGAAATTATTGAGAGAAAGCCTGAATTGGAAACAACTCAGACAGGTATTTCTCAGAAGATACAATTACTGTATAACCAGCTTATTCTGCTATTTTTGGGGTCTTTCTCAAAAAAGAAAAAAAATCCATACATATATTATATGGTATTTTAACATGTAATCTGTATAAAAGTACAGCCAGAAAGTATGTGGAAAATGATGTTGAATAGCTGTTAAACTGATGGTTTAGCAGCAATTCCTTAAGGTTTACGAGAGGACAAATAATTTACTTCTCAGTTTATGGAAGAATGTTGATTCACTTCATTTGTTTAGGTGATGAAAATAGTCAGTTGAAAATGAATGCTGTGAATGCTTCACTAGCAATGTTCCATCATCACAATCCCAAATTAGGGAAATATTTATACTTTTAAATTAAAATATGTCTGCCAAATGAAAAATACCAATATTTATCAAACCAGTACAATGATTTGCAGGTCAGAAAGATAGAAGCCATACATTGTATATATGTTTTAGAAATGTATTTAGTGGAAGTCACTCCTATTTTGTTTCAAATCAATTGATGAATACTGTAATAACTGTGATTTCCACTGAAGCTGATGATTATGAGGATTCTACCCAAGATCCATTGATTAAGGAAGATCCTGATTTGAATGGAAAACTTCATCATACTACAAATTCATCAATAAATGATTTCATACCTGGAATTAGTATTCTCACAGACAATGTGCAAGAAAACAAAACATCGCATACAGGTACTAGGGGAAAAAAGAATTAATTTTCTCTATATTGCCATTTTAGATTAATCAATTTAATGGCCTAATTTAATTCTGAAATCCTTCAGGACTTGGAAGACACTTATAATCATTAGATTATTTTTAGTCAGTGAATATAGTTGACCAGATGGTAAACTTCCTCAAAAGCCCATTTTAAAAAAAATACAGAAAATATAAATTAAGTAGAAATTTTGGGCAGTGATTATTTGGATGGGAATTCATTTGGACAATGCACAGATTAAAAATTTAAATATCCAAATCTAAGTTCATCATTGGTTCATCAAACAGTTGCCATACTCAAGGATCTTGAAGATTCAGCTCAATCACCATTTATTTATTTATTTATTGGTTCAATTTATATGCCGCCCTTCTCCAGAGGCTCAGGGCGGCTTACAATGCATTAAGCAATAGCCTTCATACTTTTGTATATATCTGCTTAGTAGGTGCCCCCCCCCCCCCAAAAGCGGTGTTCTTCTTTATACAAAGTCAGCTTATTGCCCCCACAATCCAGGTCCTCATTTTACCTACCTCGAAAGGATGGAAGGCTGAGTCAACCTTGAGCCTGGTGAGATTCGAACTTGCAGTAATTGCAGGTAGCTGGTGCTACTTAACAGCACTTTAGTCTGCTGCACCACTAAGGCCTCCTATTTACCAGCCAGACTGGATCAGTGAAGAAAAACCTACTAATACTTCCAGTAGTGACACGGAAATCAGTAAACAGCATGAAAATGAATTGCTGTGAATAATATTGTCCTTTCATAGTGATGCATGGATGAAGTATGGTTTCATTGTACCTATAGTATATATATTTTTCACTCTTACAACTCCTGAAAAGGTTTTCATATTAGACTAGTATTCATATCATAATTCAAATAATATATAACAATTTACAAAATATTTCTACGCTGATTTGTTTTGTTCTTAAGCTGATTTAATATGGTATGGTGTCATTGTGATTCTGTGTAAATCCCCTATTGTTTTGTGAGAAAAAAAATATTGGGTCGATGCTGTCAAGGGAATGCAGCTAATAGTTTTGTTTCATTCTCCATTGCTTTATTGCTGCCATAGATGTGGGCTTTTATGGGACCAAAGAAGATTCAACCTCAGACAAGTATACTACAAAACCCACAATGGATGTCTTATTTCCCGGAATTGTTCCTCGAAGAGGAATAAATCAAAAAAATAAAACTGATCATACAGGTATCCACTAGAATGGTGGTGGGATCTTTTTTACCCCTCTTTAGGTGAGATATTCTTCTGTTTTTAATTTCCATGTCTATTTTAGGCATGTAAAAAAAAGTGTGCCTAAGAACACTTTATGAGGTATGTCACTTTCCATTGGATAGAAATAGAGTCTGGAAAGGAAAACTTTTCTGTATCTCAGATTCACTCATAGTCCCCATGATTCTATTTATTTCTGTCTATTATGCAGCCAGTAATTTTATGTATTTCTAGTGCTCAAATACAAAAATGAAACCTGATTCTTATATCCTCTTGATTTGTAAATTTCAGCGTACTGTATCATTAATGTTTTACAGGTTACTTGTGAAAATAATTGGTGGAGGGGTCCTTGATGGTTTCTGATTTTCTGCTAGCACTGATGATGCTACTTGGTTTGGGTAATGAAATATCTGCGAGAAAGCAACCAAGCTCAGAGAGCACCAAGGTCCCCTCATTTCAACCCTGAGCTACAAATATTCTTCTTTATTAGCAATTAATTGGTTGCCTGATGATGATGATGATAAGAAAAATAAGTATGAAATCAACATTTGAAACTAGTGAACTAATGGTCCTTTTTGACTATAATTACGATTTGAAATTACTAACTCAAGAACTTCAAGAATATATTGAATATGTTTATATAATTAATGTTTCATTGAAACTGTTTTCTTGGATATGTGTGGAAGAATAGTGGATGAATAGGTATGCTCATACCAGAATGCATGTGACTGCTATGAATGCCATAGGCATGATAGTTTTGGTGGCTTTTGGCCAGTAAGATCATAAGATTCACATTCAAAGTTCAGTGCTCATTCTGGATTAAAATAACTTTACATTTGGCATCATGAGGAAATGACCTATATTTTCCTGATGTACACATTTTGAAAAGCATGTATTGTATATACTTAAAACTAGTTTTCAAAATGTTTTAGATTATTTTTATGCAGTATTGTATAGATCTGCATTTAATATTAGAATCTATAAATTTCATTTTCTAAGTCATTTATTTTGCTCTCAAATTATGCCGTGTAGGTCTGTTTACATTTTAAATACAAATTTATTTTTGTTTTCAATTCTTTCTGCCTAGTGATATCTTTATATGTTTTTTAAATTAGCATGACTAGCAGATTGCTTGTACCAGAGAATATTTGTTGATAATGTAATAATAAGATGGTAATTTTTTGGAATCCTGTTTATAATTGGGTTGCTTCCTATCATTACAGTACTTTTTAAAAAATGGTATTTAGGTAATTAGAATATGTATAACTTTGTTAATATATTTATTGATCTTTCTACTGTTGTGCCAATTACATGTCAAGGACTCCTCTAACAACTAGTAGTGCTGATCTGTGGAGATAAAATGTTGAATGAAATATTGTGTACCTTCTTTTTTAAAAAAAAATGAAAATACAATGTACTGCAATAGCTGTCAGCATCAATTACTATAGTCTGGCGTTGGTATATTTATTACGAGTAAAAATATATGAACTTTCTTAATATATTTTCATGTCTGTGCACGCATAAAAGTGACTTCGCTTGCTAGTGTAAGGTAGGAGAAGGACCTCATGCTGAGAGTTATTGGAGGCATTTCTTTCTTTTTTCCTCTTGCCCCTCATTTGCTTCTTAGTCTATCACTACAGATAGTCCTTGATTTACAACCATTCATTTAGTGGCCTTTAAAGTTACAATGGCACTGAAAAAAGTGAGCCATGACCGTTTTTCACACTTATGACCATTGCAGCATCCTCATGGTCTTGTGAACAAAATTCAGATGCTTAGCAGCTGGTTCATATGTATGACGCTCGCAGTGTCCAGGAGTCATGTGACCAGCTTTTGTGACCTTCTGACAAAGTCAATGGGGAAACCAAATTCATTTAACAACCGTGTTACTAATTCAAAACTGTAAAGATTCACTTAACAACTGGGCCAAAAAAGGTCGTAAAATGTAGCAAAGCTCATGAACGAATGTTTCAGTTAGCAACATAAATTTTGGACTCAATTGTGGTCATAAGTTGAGGACTACCTGTATTGTACACATTGCAACAGGCCATAATATTTGGCAATAAGAGAGAGAGAATATCTCTTACATTTCATCTTTGCTTTTCCACTTTTTAAACTTAAGAGTAAGAATTTGGTGGGAAAAGTTTTGATCTTGCATATATCCTGCTCATAATTGATTATGAGACAAAAATGAAAAATCAGATCTTGGTCCAGAGTGGCATCCTACATGGACCAGTGATGATGAAAAACTTATAAATAACAGTCAAGATCCTATAAACAGATATCCACCTTCCAGTGATAGTAAGACCTATAGTATATATTCCTACAACGTTAATATTTAGTTTTGCAATTCGTAAGACTTCCTGTCTCGTAATTTATGAATTTGGATGACCTATCAGTAAAAACAAAAAGAGTAATATTTATGAGGAAAGCAGTGCAGAATTCTTGATTTTCAAGGGAAATCTTACTATAAACAAAACCTGTCTCTGGTCTATAGCTTCATATAAAGATATATATGGTTGGAATGTTGCCCACCAGGATGTGCGTGATTTTCTGTGGCTAGAGCGATAATTTTTCTATCTTTTCTCATTGTGTGGAGTATTCTTTTCTGATTTCTAAAGAATAAATAATTATGTCGCTTTGCGACATAATGACATGCATGACACTAATTTCTAATGTATTGCAATTGCCTACCGTTTGTAAATCTGATTATGTGTTATTGATTTCGGCCGAAATTGGGGAATTTTCACAGATTGTCACTTAAATTAATAAAATACTGTAATTTGTCAAAATACTGTTTTGACAGTCTTGCACGAGTTCACCAAAATTTCATTAAAATTTTGCTATTGCTCCTTGAGCTCTGAGAAGAAGTAATGAAATTGCATGATATTTCATACATTTTTTTGATTTTGGGAAATGGGACATTAAGGGTTAGAAAGATATCAATTTTCAGTCTAAAAGCTGAAGAAGAGAATAATTTGAAAAAGTAGGTAGATTGTTTAAATATATTTGCTACCTTAATTAGAACTTTAAATGAACCGTCTGTTATTGTTTATCAGTCTTTAGATTATGGCATGTTAATAAATGAAATTTGTTGAAATCAAATAGGCCAGTCTTGATATCAGCAAAAGGGGTTGCAAATTGATAGCAGCATCTACATCTGATACTCCTCTGAGTATCACCCGAGTCTTGTTCTCCTCCTGGCTAAAGAAGAACTGGGGCTTTCCAGATATTCCAGTTTAACACTTTAAAAACCTGGGCTTTTCATAAATACTTCAGATAGCTTCTGTAGTATTTGCTCTGCTATTTATTCTAGAACAAGTACCAGTAGTTTCTCCTATAGAATGATTTTTCTATCAGAAATTTTGATTAAAGCACTACGCCTCCTAGTAAAATTCCATAGCAGATCAACACTAAAAAGGTCTCCTTTTCCATCATCTTTTGATGTGCCTGTCTCAGATGTCAGTGCAAGGAAGTGTTAGATCCCTTCAGTGCAAAGGACGCTTTTTTTGAGATATCCATTGTGGCTCCTAAGACCAAGAGCCATAAAAGGAGTGTGAACTGGTTCGAATTCTGAATGTTTATAATACCGGTAATATAAACATTAAAAGGCATTACCCTGTATATCTCATTTTGTTCTTTCCATTAGCCCAAAATACTTTTTTGTTATAATAGTTATAGTATATACCGGTAGTATATATTATTATATATAATAATATAAAATAATTTACATAATAATTTTGATAGGTTTCTAGCAATATGCTTTAGAATGTCAACTATCAATGTAGAAATAAACAGAATTTATACTAATTATAGGCCTGTTTTTCAGAATGTAGCTATTGTGAACTGTAGATGAATTTGTAATCATGCATTCTAGAGCAGACACTGTACTGTTCTCTTAATCTGATGTAGATTTTATTTTGCTGGATAAATTATTTCCAAATTCACAAATCAGTTTGAGTATGTTGTTTCTAACCTTTCTAATCAGTGCCCTGTATACTCTCTGTTGATTTAATTTGATTTGCTCATTATCTGGTAGCCATTCGGAATTGTCTGAATTAGGTATATTGCAACATATGCTCACAGTTACACTGTATCGTACCCTTGAGTTCAAATGCCAAAACTTTGTTTTTTATCCTTGGTATTCATTTAAATCACCATTTTTTATTGTCCCTAATACAAACCAGTGGGACTTAGTGGAAAAGTGTGGAAAATATTATGGTAGAAATATCAATTTTTGAAAGAAGTGTCTTTTACTTATTTGCATCTGGCATTTAGCTATGCTTTCCTATTCAAATCAGTTTGGATATTTTTGCCTGCAAAAGACTTGCTCAAGTAAACTGAAACATTATTATGCTTATTAAGTTTCCCTGGCACAGCACAGCTCTCCCACATCTTCTGAAAGAAAAGCAAGCTTTTAGTGGTGTGTGTGAAATAAAGATTTCTGTTTGTGTAAAAAAAAAAAAAGAAAAGCCTAGAGATCAATCTCTCTCCATAAGTAGTCACAGCTCATCAATACTTATGGGAATTAAAGCTTTATGAATGAAACACATCGGTCCACAGAGGCTGATTAAATAATATTTTTCCTCTGCAAATACAAAAGCAGAAATTCCAGATATCGATAATGCAGAGAGTAATGCATGCCTTTTCTGTAGGTCCTGATCCAAACAAACACTCCAGTGTAGTGAGAGACAAAAATGGGACACCTTTGCCGGAAGAGTCAGGAAAAAGTCAACCCCGAATGGCTCATATACCAGGTTTGTTTCTATGCTTTTTTCATTGGTATTTATCATGAAGTCATACTGTGATGTTCCGGTATTTTTTGTTGTCATCTTTTGTGTCTAAAACATGCAAATGCCACCATTAGGTATATACCTTCCAATGATGTCCAATGATTTTGCACACTTTTCATTTCTCCCTGCCTCCATGGGTATATGCCCATGTCTTAGGATATATTGGAATTAAAGGTTCTCTGACACTAAGACCAGTGGCTTAAATCAGGAAAAGTATTGCCAACAGAAAAAAAAATAGCTCAATTATGTAGGGAAAGGGAAAGTTCTGTTGAACTTCATTATTTGGATTATAGAATGCCACAATTTACTGGCATATAGGAACATAGGGTAATTTGGTAGAATGTGGCATGGAATGGATGAAATTATGACAGCTGTAATCCAGATATATCTCCATGGCTAAGAAACAAGTTTTTATGGGTTCAATTACATAATTGCTTACACAATTTTTATCTGTGATATATGCAGTACCCAATAAGTGTTATCCTATCTCTCATAGAAAATGAATAGCAATTGCAAAACTGTTTAACATAGCAACATAGCAGTATTGATGCTAATCTGAATATTCCAACTTTTTTTATTGAAATCATACCTTCATTTATCTCAGATCTCTAATTTGTAAACCATGTAATTTGATTTCTGGCTTTTAGGTCAGATTAAAATAAATTCTGTAGTTAATTCTTATAATATTATCCTTCTAATAGTTATTTTCCCCCCATGCCATTTGACTATACAACTTTCTGGAAACTCTTACTGTGGCTAAAGTAGTACAAGGAAACTGTCATTTAAAAAAAAAAATCAGAGTTACATTTTGTTTCACTCTTCACGATTGTGGAAGTAACAGCAACTATCATTGTCTCCTACCTTACACAGGACAATAATGGATACAAATTATCAACACAAATATCATTGCTTTTATATAATTGTTGTTAAGAGTAGCTGGGACATAATTTTCACATGTGAAAACCAAATCATGAAGAACAGTTTTCTGACAACTAAAAATAACATTTCATGGGTATTATTCTGAAGGAAGTAAAATTAGATATTAAAGAGAATATATCAATTCTCTAGTCAGATGACAAAAGAATTTTTTTTCCTATCCACAGATTGGCTTATTGTAGTTGCTTCTCTTTTGGCCCTGGCATTGATTCTTGGTGTTTGCATTGCTGTAAACAGTCGAAGGAGGTAAGAAATGATTTATAGTTTTCCATTTCTCAGTGCCAAAACTGTCTATTGCTGAAATATTTTTAGGACTGACCATTTTAGAGCATTCAAAGGAGACAGTAGCAATGTCAATGTTATTCGCTCCAAAATTAGTGAAGATCATTGGTCTGATCATTGGTGAACTGATCATAACATGCTACTGAGTTTTCCAAAATTTTCAATAAAATTGGATGGGTGGAGGGAGAATATAAGAGTTTTCTTTTAAAGAAATTGGGATGGATGTATTGAAACATTTTTTTTCCAAAATACATTGGACACATCCCTATCATAGAAAGCCAAAGTTAATTCTTAATTCTCTTTTTAATATGTGAAGCACATATCAATGTTTCTTTAATGTTTGTTATTCTAGCCTGAGAGGTTTTTTTTAAACCAAACATTTCAGTTTAATGAAGGGGCATTTGCTTTTTGAGCACTGGTATATGAACTGTGTCATTCTTCGAAATAATATAGTTTCATTATAAGCCTGCTTCAAATTCCAGGGCTGTATACCAGGCTCCCCCAAAATTTTAATAATTTCAGTTGTCTTCTGTTTCTGCAATATTCAAAATTGGATAACACAAATAAAAGAGAAAGGAGAGTCATAGGTCAGTATTCGCATCTCTGAAAGTTACATGAACCAACCTACAGTATTAAAAAAAAGTTTTCAAGAGATATATTTGAAAGTTTTGGTGTCATTTTGATATCCCTTTCCTCTTGTTTTTCTTAAGAACCATTGTAATAGACAGTAAGAACTGATGTTAATCAATGTACATTGCTGCTATTAGGTAAGAACATTTTGGTGAGGAGTGCTGGCAAAAAATATTTGCCCATTCCTTCCAGAACCATGTGGATGAATGAAAAGTTGAAAAGGCATCTGCTTTTTGAGCGCTGGTATATGAACCATGTCATTCTTTGAAATATATGACATGGTGCATTTGAGTTGTGTTTTTAATGTAAATGTAGGCATTACTAGCTGTGGGCCTTTCCTTCCTTCCTTCCTTCCTTCCTTGTTCAATTACTTCAATCCATGTGCAACTCAAGATCCATAGACATAGCCTTACCCTTAACCCATCCAATCTAAGATTATTGGGTCAACTGAGTCAAAGAAAGCACCATACTAAGCAAAAGAACCACTGCAGCTGTTCTTCCAGGAATAATCTTTATCTGCCTTTTACCACTTTCTGAAGAATCCAAAGATATGCCCCATTCAAAATAAGGAATTTGTTAGAAGTCTGTTTTGATAGGCTATGCCTCATTCCAATTATGTCAAAGCACCAGAACCAGAAATATCTGAAAAGCAAAGATTAATCTGCTGTAATTAAAGTTCTTACCTAAGAAATAAGCAAGGAATGAATATTTTTAATGTAGTCTGCTGCTCCAGACAAAATTAAGGCAGTATATAACATCTTGTCTTTAAATATTTTATTGTAAAGATTTAAAATATTTTATTTTAAATATTTTGACTTTACAATCTTTTCCTTTTCTGATAGATGTGGGCAGAAGAAGAAGCTTGTGATTAACAACGGTAAAGGAGGCATAGATGAGAAAAAGAAAGATGGGTTAAATGGAGAAGCTAGCAAATCTCAGGAAATGGTACACTTGGTACACAAAGAGAAGCCAGAAGACCAAAAGGGCTCACGTGATGAATTCCAGGCAATCGATGAAACACCGAACCAACAAGATGTGCCCTTGAAGAGTGGCATGTAGGAAGGCTGGCCGATCAAATTGAATCAGAGTTGGGGGAAACAAAAAGCATCATACTGAACTGGGACTAGAACTCAGAAATGCAATGAGCTACTGATATCTTTAAAGCATAATTAAGCATACATTTCTTGGTTTTTTTTTTCTTTTGTAATGATCAGCTACAAAAAATAACATGTCATTTTTGGTTTTGTCCAACATTGCATCATTTTGCCCAGTTTTAATTAGTCACCATCATCTTATTGCTAGCATTTGTTCCCCATTTACAATCTGTTTGGTAAGGCAAAACATCAAAATTTATTTTGCCTGACCTACAGAATTTTTGAACTTTGCAGAATCTGTAGCTATTAAGACATTATAGTAAAATGCATTCCCAGGGAATTCACAATGATAGGCTATCTTGAAGTTTGACAGATAGATTTTGGAATTGAATTTTTATTGGTCAGTTACGAAATTGTCAGATTTATTAAATCTCATTAATGTTTTAATATTTTGGAATTACATGTTGTAATAGTTGAATATGAAAAGCATGTTTTTACACATTCCACAGATCTCCACCATGTTAAAATCACACTCACTAAAAAGGGTGGAAAGACCAAAAAAACAACCCACCCACCCTCAAACCCAAACCTGATTTATAGCAAATAAATTTTTATTCTCTATAATCTAAATAATGTGGTGATGTTATCTTTAAATTTCAGTGTTCATCTTCCTTGCTGCTATACTTCTGGTGTATTGTATTCAATTTATTAGGGATCCCATTCATTATCCTATGGGCTGTGAACTGACCCTAGAACATTTGGACGGGACCAAACCAAGATACATTCCTTCCTTCTTGTCCCACTATCTCAGTTTTTGTCTTCCCTTGAAATACCCATTTCCTATTTGAATCTGCATCAATAGATTTAGTCTAATGAGAATTAGAGAATTAAAGTGTTCTTAAGAATAAAACAACTCTAAAACACCTCTTTTCCTGCACAGTTCCCATTGTAGCAGAGTAAGTTTATGTAAAATCTTTTCTATGCAGTCATGACTTACAATGGAAGAACACATGAAACATATTTGAAATAAATAATTTCAGGAGTTCTGTTCCCTTGAAAACATGCCACTGGCTGAAACCCAGCCGGTATCATCAATACACAGAACAAGTGCCTTTAGTAGAATGTACTGTATCTGCCTCTCAGTTTTTTAGAAATATTATATGGAATGTTGGAGAAAATTTTGGAAAATATTTGTGTTGCGTGTATGCATTACTGAGTGTCTTCAGTTGTTATGCTTTTTAGTAATAAGTTAGATGTAGAAAGTTATCTTATTTTGGAATCCACTCTATTAGCTGATCAGATATAAGAAACAATTGTTTGAACTTTTATTGGATTGTTTTTCAGTCTGAAAGAATGCATGGAGTATACCGTATTTTTCAGAGTGTAAGATGCACTGGTATATAAGACGCAGCTTAGTTTTTGAGGAGGAAAATAGGGGAAAAAAAATTCTGCGTACCAAGTATTCATCTGGCTAGCGTCCTTAGTCTGGTCAGCTTCAGTACATTAGTTTGCTGGTCTTTTATCTCCTGCTTGGGGATAAAGAACAGCTTCTAAAGAACAGCTGAGAGTCAGAGCAAAGCATGGAGATCGCTTCATGCGCTAGCACCTCATTAAAGCACAGTGAAGAGTCGAGGGAGCAGGCAAAGCTGGGAAGATCATTTCACTTGCTAGTGCCTTGTTAGGGCTGAAAAAAAGCTTCGAAAAAGCTACATTCGGATTATAAGACACACCCAAATTTTCAGCCTCTTTTAGAGGGGAGAAAGGTGCGTTTTATCCTCTGAAAAATACCATAATCGTCACCCCATATGTGATTAAGTTAAGGAAACAATTGTCAGCTACCACACAATCCATTAAATTATAATATAATAATTGATGTCATATACTTCTTTGCCAAAGATGTTGAATAAAACTTTGAACCCTACTTTCATCCAGTTTACTAAATTAAGTAAACTAAATTTTTCTTTTAATCAGAATTACTACTTCTGATTCCTAGCAACATATTCTTCTGTAGGTTTTTGATATTTGAACCAGCTTCTCTTGTAAATTACCTGGCTAGATAACATCAGAACTGCATGGGGAAATGAACTTCATTGGGTTTTTCAATACTTCATTTTATATTTCAGAAAAATATTTGAAAAACCTGACCATAACCTTGATAAATTGGATCAATATGAAGTGGACCATCCCACTACAAAATTTGCAGCTGGCTGAACAACTAACACATGGTTCTTAATGGGTTTACGTCCACATGAAAGGAATCATGCAAAGAGTAGCTCAGGATTCTGCCTAGGACCCAGTTGTCTAGATCAGGGGTTCCCAACCACTGGTCGGTGGACCAGAACTGGTCTATGGCATGCCAAAAACTGGTCTGTGCAAACAAGTGAAACTCCATCCATAGGATGCAGGCAGCATGTGAAACCACGCCCCTTCCGGTCTATGGAAAAACCTCTCTCCATGGAACTGGTCCCTCGTGCCCAAAAGGGGCCACTGCTCTAGATGACTTTGATGAGGGACTAAAAGGATTGCTCATACAATCTGCAGATGACACAAAGCTGGAAGACTTTCTAATACCCCAGATGACAGGCTCAAGCTTCAAAAGGATTTTGATAGGCTTGAACATTGACCCTATCCAATAGAATGTTATTCAATAATTAAAAATGTAAGTTTCTGTATTTGGCAGGAAAAAAATAGATGCACAAGTGCAACTTAGGTACAGGTAGACCTTGACTTACAAGAGTTCATTTAGTGACTGTTTGAAGTTACAATATCACTGAAAAAACTGACTTCTGACCGTTTTTCACACTTGCAACCATTGCAGCATCCCCATGGCCTTGTAATCAAAATTTGGGTGCTTAGAGTACTAATTCAGTTTTACAAAATGAACAAGACTGATTAATATAAGCAATTTCTACCATAAACCATTTTCTATAGGTGTAATTATTTTCCCATTTTTAGATGCTATGGCCAATGTTGATCTAGTAGACAAAGGGCAGGGGTACATTTTTATTTCATGGGCAGCTTTTCTGCATTAAAGACAGATACTCACATTGATTCTATCCATGAAAATTATGAATTCACATTTATTGATGATATGTACATAAAAAAACCAACATTTAGTGAAATACTGTTTTTGCTGATTATTTCCAGTATATAAAGAATGTCCAGTTTTGTTTTATTTACAAGTTACAGAAATCAGTTCACACAGAAAAAGAAAAGAATTGCTAAAGGTATAGATAAAGGAGATAAGAACTATGAAAAGTGCTTAGTAAACAAGTCATTGCTACTGTAGTAAATAAAAGTAAACGTTAATAGAAAGATTTAGCATTTCCACGTATTAGATTTCACAGAAAATGGCATAGATATTATACAATACACCATTTCATTTTTCAGATGAATATTTTTAATTACAGTCAAAGCCAAGTTTGTGCTTTCTTTTGTATGTAGAGTGACCCACCAACAATGCAGTCTAAGATCTGTGCACAAGATCCCTGATCTCAAGAGATCATAACCACAATAATTCTCCTTAGCTGAATATACCTGCAGAGCTTGGAATTGAGTGGATCTCCCCTTTCTATGCATAATTATATGGTATCCATGCATTCAAGGCCTACAGAAGCAAAATAATATAACTACGTATGGGGAATAACTAGATTCAGTTTACAGTTGGAAAACTGTTCCTTGTTCTGTTAAGAAAGAGGAATAGTTATAGCCTAGTTCTTCAGTCTTGCTTGCCAATGTTAGCAACTTTAAAGATACGTGGCCTTCAACTCCCATAATCTCCCAGCCATGGTGACCCTTATCAGGAATTAAAGAAATTGAAGTCCATGTCCATACATCTCAAGCTTCTGAGGTTAGGAACACTGCTCTAGAGAATTTAAGACAGGCAGTAACTAATTTGATTCAGGGTTATCATGAATTATGTTTAATTTTTTGTATTATATGTAAAGATTCATGAAATGAATCTTGACTGCAACTGCATTGCAGTAGCTTTGTTCTGGGATTTATAACTAATATGAGATCAATTACGTATTTGTCCACACCAAATGTTCATAAATGAAATTTGAGGACCTTTTACTCCTTTTCCTGAATCTCCCGACTTTGTCTGATTTCAACTTTATATAAAGACTCCTTTTTTTTCAAATAACAGTCTCCAAGATAGCATATTTTATACCATATTTTTATCTCAAATCATTTATTTTTGCATGATCTGTTAACACTGGAATATGAACAAGTAAAAGAATACACTTCAAAAAGAAGTCTGTCTTTTCTCACACTGCCTTGAATATGGATTTGTTACTGTGGTTAGCAAAGAAGTGAAAAACGAAAACTTGAGGAATCTTGAAGGGTTAGACCATCACCATGTCCTGGTTGAGAAGCAAAAGCTGAGACTGCAGGTTCAAAAGGTAAACACAGCGTTCAAAATAAAAGATACATTTTTTTTTACAAGGGATCAACATGTTGATAGTTGCAACGATTTATTAACATCTATCTTTATATCTCCAATCTATCATGTATACAGAAAAATACATAATCAACTCAATATAATACTGTGCTTATATTTACTCATTAAAGTAGCAGTGCTATTGCAATCACAGTGCGACATCAGATAGTCACTCACATTCACTAAGTGCCAGGGATTGGTATACATACACTCACATGCATGCTGCTTGTTTAGATACTTAAAGACAAGTACTAACATATTTACAATAACCTGGCTGGAACACAAGGGTTATAACAATTATTTAAACAAAATTATACTGCTTACACCACCATATAGCAATGGGTAGCAGATTATGCAAATTTTGCTGTTAAACATCTGGAAATGGAAATGCCAATATAGCAGCCAAAGCCAGCCAACTTAATCCAATCTATTTTCAAACATATTACTATAAATTTATATTCCAGCAGAGTTGAAGTTAAATTAAAATACCAACTATTAATACCGTATACACAATTTCACTGAAATTACACCAAGATAAACTACATTATCTACAGAAAGTGCGGGGAGGCACTGTTCTTCATGCGGAAAACAACGCATCAAAACTTTATAAGAGCATCATGCTTTGACAGGTAATACTAGCGTTTTATCTTACGACTTGATTGTGTTTAGTTCTAATTACGAGAATATTTGAAAACTCTGCTTTAAAATAGAGGAGTATTACAAAATAAGATCACAATAATGTACTGCCCCTACCTACTGTACAGTTTATTCATCCATTTGCAGGTCATACATGACAGGTTGCACAAGTTAAATATACCTCTTTCATAGAGTCAATTGTTACTGTAGGTTTCGCCTCTTCAATTTTGTGCAGCCGTATGCCAAAAGGGGCAGAGTCTGACTCATATTCAAAGTATAATTTGGGTTTTAAACATTTATTTGTTCTCTCAATGTGCTTGGATAATAACAAGGCATTAGCAATATAGGTATTTTGTAATTAACTGTTAATAAAGGAAGAAAAACAGATTTCGATCATTATGGTGAAAAAATATATTGCTTGCTTTTTTATTTTATAAATGTTTTAAAAATCAGGAGGTATTTATATATGTGCTATTCAGTTGACATAATCCCCTAAAGAATGTAGTTTGGTCCTTTTGTAGAAAGGCAAAGATGTGAGATCAAATGCTGCAGTTCCTTACACATTTTGAACTTATGTAGCTTTCAATTTTGTCTTTGTATATCTCAACAAAACACATCTAAAATCTAGAACAGTTTGAACCAACAGAGTTCATTAGTAGCTAAAACAAATAATTCCTGGTGTCAGTAATCTTTTGTCATTCAATCGTTAGGCAAATACTATATCTTAATACTGTTTGAGAAGATAACATTTCTCTCTGTCAGCATGGGATGAGATGTGTGTCACATTACTGAAGAAATGTAACCATTAAACATCCATCTGGGAATTCGGTACATAAACAAAAGCAGACTCTTCATTCTGTCCGCATCATCATTTCCATGGAAGGCCTACCAAACTCATGAAATGCTATTTGATGCAAATCTTGGACACCAAGTTGAGCCTTACTGACTCTGGGCATAAATAGATTAGTTTTTTTTTTTCTTCAAAAGCTGTAATCCTAAAGTATATGGATTTTGTAAATTAATTCCATTGAAAATAATGGCAAGTAAGTACATTAAAAACAAAATATATTCTGAATCAGAATATTTATCTGTAGGGTAGAGACATTCTGGAATTATCCTGGTAAAAAAACAAGCTAAGTATAAAAAAAAGGCTCAATCTCAAATCTATATTAATACTGTAATAGTGTTCCATAATGAACTGTAGCATAAAGACACCTTTAACTTCCATTTGTGCTTTGCTTAAAGTTATAAAGTTTAAAGAGTTATGTTAATTTAACATAACATAACAGTGGCTGGTTTCATATGTCACACAAGTCATAGTTTATTTTAACCATGGTTTGTGGAACAAGCTGTAATGGCCTGCTTTATATAATGCTCAACTATAAATCATGGTTTGCAAGCCACAAGAGCTGAGTTCATATGTTGTGCTAGGTCAAAACCAACCCACTGATACAATGGCTTAATGTGTTGCATGAACCCAGTCACAAATTTCATTTATCAGTTTGTTACAAAAGAATCTTCCTTAAAAGGATTATAGCTTTTTTTTCTTGCTTGCTTATATGGTTGTATAATAAAATAACTGTCTGCAACTGGTATAAGAAAATAACCTCTGCAAATGTCTGTAAATTACAGATGCCAGAAATAAGTTAATTCATTCTACAGTGTATATCATGGTTGCATGGCTAAATTAGAATGAGTAGAAATACACCTCATGCATTCCATAAATTACCATTCATGCATTAAGAAGGAAGGAAGATTTTGTTAAAGTAGTCAACAGAAAATTGAAGAAGCAGCTTTGAAATAAAGGTAATGGAATATTGAGATCTACAGCACTGATTAAACCCACCCCACTAGGTCTGAAAACAAGGTGTCAAAGTTAGAGCAAACTAAAATATAATTTTCAGAGGAAATATTTAAGTTACATTGTTTTCTAATGTGAAAGATTGGCATATTCTAAAATATGATTTATAGGCCCTGCTTGAGGCAATCAGTGCTATAAATTGAATATAATTCCAAGTAGTTTTCTTTTTTTTCAGAAGAGCTCAGCTTAAAGATGGGAGTTTCCACATAGCTAAATATTGTGGTTCTTCTGATTTTTAAAATTATTTTTAATAAAATATTACTCTAGCAGCCTGTGAATTGCAATATTAAACATGTGGATAAAGTTGGTAAAACTTTAGGTTCAGTAATAAATTTTCCTATTGTTTGGGGATGAGGGAAAAGGGAATAAAAAATGGAAAAGCCATGTTTTTTAAATGTTGGTGTGGCATTTACAGGCATCATAGTTAATGGGGTACTGGCATGGGTCGTTTTTCTTTAATTTGGTTCTCTATTCAACCCTACATGTTCAGAGAATGAGAGAGATCTGGATTCTGTAAATCCACAACATACAAGTTCTCTAATATATAACTTAAGGATTCTAATGATTCTGATTCTAATTCTAATTCTCACCAGCGATTGCCTTTTCTACATTTTCTTGGGTAAAACTCTATGGTATGAGATTTTCTTCTGTTAGCATCAACAAATGTTAGGGTCTCTGGGGCCAAATTCTTCAGTATTGCTGTAAAAAAGACAGCAAGTGCACGTATGATTTTGTTTAGTTAAAACATAATGTCGATAGGATAATCCCTATCATGAAGAGTTCTGTGAGCATCAAAGTATGAAAGCTTGTTACAGATTAAGAATAATTTCATGGAGATATTAACTCAATTTAGAAACATACAATCAAAGGAATAGAATCATATGTGAACAGATGAACCACCAATTAGCATTAGGCTTGGTGGAACAGCAGATATATAAAAAATGCAACCCTAGATGTAAGGTACATATTCTTACTAGTTTGAATTCAGATTTGTCAATGTTGCAGTGTCCATTTTCTCTGACTTTACAGAATCAGTCTCACTAAGCAGGTGATAAAATTTTGAAAAGTAAAGAGGATGCATGTAAAAGAGAATTCCTGACATCCCACATTATAGTGGGGTGTGAAAGAGCCAGGTTTTGGGGGGTTTGATAAAGATTTTGATATTAATCTTTTTGAGCAATGTTGAGAGAAATATATGTGAAAAATAAGTGCAAAAATATTTCTCATATTAACTGTTAAAAGATACTTTTAAAAGTTGAAGAGTACCTAGAGATTTGATCAAGTATCTACAAGTGAGATAAAAGGCAATTCAGCTTGCTAAAAAGAGATCTTGTTTAAAGGGGGTTAAAAACAAATGTTTTCTCATGTATGCAAATATAATAATTTTTTTGTTAGCACTGCTGTAAATTACTTCAGGTGTCTTATGAATATACACTTAAGCCTGGTTATAAAAAGTGGGGAGCATATAGTAGCACCACAGAGAAAACAAATGATCATTCTGTTGAACTCCATTAATCAAACCATACCAAGAATGGGATCCTGGGAAGATTTTATCTTCAAAGTGGCCAGAATTTCTCAGATTTGCAATGCCATTTCAAATAAATGGAATTTTGCTTGTTCAGATCCCCCTTTCCATCTAATCAAGAAATTGCACCTAATTATAAGCAAGGCTGGGTTTATAATACAAATTAACAAACTGGACCTGAATGAAGTGCAAAGTGCTGGTGCAAAATTGTTTTCCTACAGATGAAATTCCTAATTGTTTTCTTTTGCTGAGTCTCTAGGTAGCTATCACACGTCTTGGTTGCACAGGCAAGAAATAAATTATTGCACATCAGGGATTAAATTGCAGAAATGCTTAAGTATTATATTAATAGTTAATTATTAATCATTAATGAATGTTACCAACAACGGAGGCATTAATATGGAGGAAAACTTTTGACTACTGATAAAAAAAATATAGAATGCAATTGTTACTATATTTTGCATTTGCAAATGAAAAGCATGTTCACACAAACTGGCAATGCTTATAAACTAACATTGCAGAATCCTTCTACATCTTTCTTTTTGGAAATTCAGAAACTACTATAGTTACCCTGGATAAAGAAGGTGGGATAATTGTTAAGGTTCCGTTTTGTACTGTCAAAGACTGTGGAAAGACTGTGGACAGTTAAATTTGTTGGTTACCACAGCAGAATACAGAGCATTAGAATTCATTCAGGAATCAAATGCTGAGCATGGTCACCTCTCCCTGTTATATTATTGGTAAGCCATGCACACAAAAAAATGTAGGGCTTTAATTGACTTTTTTGACTCCTCCCCATGAATATCCCTGATTGTAATGTGTGGCTTTGTTTTTAAGAACCAGAAATTCCCTGAGTTATGAAACATCCAAAAATGTTTTCCCAAATCCCACACAGGGCTTTCCCCCCCCCCCACTCCTGTGTAAATATCAGAAATCTCTAATTGCAAAATTACAATTTCTTCTTATTTTAATTTGAGAGTTTCCTTCTCAGTGTGGTTTGAAAGGAACCCATGCCTTATTTTCAATTAGCATTTCAGAAATTGTCCCCATATAAAGGAACCTATGCTTCCATTAGTGGTCAGTGCTTTGTTTCTTCTAAGTGAAGAGGAAATATTATGTGACACTGAGCTCAAGCATATCGGTTTAAAGGGACTGTAAGAAAATCCTAAAAGGCGCTTCAGTGTGGATTGCCCGTGAAAAAAATGGCGCCAACATGTGATAGCCACAAATGCACTTCTTCTCCATAAGGATAGTGTGCTCATCTGTGTAAAATTTAAGAGTTCTCTTTTTTTCCTGTTAATGCACGCAAAGATGATGTGCTAGACCTGACTTGAAAAGGAGATGTGAGAGGTGTGATTTCCTTATATCCTGTGTTTTTCCGAGTTAAATTATACTGCCTGCAGAGTTCACCAAAAGTAAGAGAAAGAAAAATATGAATGTGGATGTGGGAGTTACATCCAAATCTCTGCTCTCACCAGGGCCAATTATTTAATACACTGGAACAAAAAGAAGAAACATTGCTCTGCCTGATCTTTTCATATTTCTAAAGAGAATAATACTAGCTTGAAAAGACGGTCAGATATTAAATTGGCATCACTTTGCAGGATTTGTCGTTCTACAATATTGTGGCAAAGAAATAATCACGTTGAGTACCATAGCGAATAAAACTTAATATTCTAGAGAAGCGAATTGATATTTGCCCAAACTAATTATACTTAATATAATTAAGGTTCAACGTATTGGGTGGGAAGATATCTAGTACTTACAGGAAAATATCTTAGCCCTGATTAAATAACTAACTGATGTTGTACAGCAAGACTCATGCTAAATATAATTTATTTCTTCTTAGGAAAAGGAATGACAAAAGAGAATTTACTAACAGATGATATCTTCCCTAAAAAGAAGCACTCTGAAAACTCAACGAAGAAGCAGTAAGATATGATTGGGGAGAGCAGAAGGATGTATGCTGAACAATTGGCATTGGATTAGTTTTAGTATGATAAACTACTGCATTAGAATTCCTGTGGTTTCTGGATGCTCCTGGATCCATACAAATATGACTATTTTCTGCTTTTATAGATTTATTAAGATTCTGCTAATTGTTAAATATCTTCCCAGGTAAGTATGCATACTTCTTGGCATGGATTGTTAGCTGTGCAAACATGTCATTTATTTAATTCCAGTGTCACAAATCTGCCTACTGGAAGGACATTCCACTGGGATTACAGGGAAATGAACCCACAATCATAATTGTATCCAATTCAGTTGTGTAAAAACTGTATTCTGCCTTCTGATCTCAAAAATGTTGACTGTTTATAGAACTAGAATGGAGAGATGAGGAATTTATCATTAAAAATAGTTATTTTGCATGTATTGGCATTCACTGGAGTTCGGAACTGGATTTTTTTTTAAGGTAGATCACTTATTTTAAGACAGCTTGAAGAAAAAGGAACTGAAAAAAAAACATATGCAAAGGAAAGCACATGAAAAGCATTTAAGAAATAATGTCTTACATTACATGCTCACTGCATTCAGTATGTACCAAGATACAGGTTCACATATTCAGCAGGAAGGAGATTCTGCATGATGTACACTATACTTAATACTAAATATTTAGTCCCTGAAGCAAATCAGCTATATTGTGCCTTTAAAAATCTATCTTTTTAAATGCCTACATTTTCTCTGTTTTGAACAGAAGGAGGAAACCCAACCAAATATTTCTCTTACATCCAAACAAATAATAAAATAAAATGAATTATTTGGCCAAGAAACTAAAAGAGCAAAGACTTCACAAGACCATTGCTAAGTTTCAGTTAACAGCATTAAGTAAGCACATTTCTATGCTAAATAAAAACAGTGGAAAATCTTGGATCTTGATATCTGCTTTACCAAAAGACAACTTCAGGGACTTATTCAAGATGGACCTGAAGGGTTTCCATCTTATTTCTCATGTTTCCAACGTTCTTCTTCGACAGCATTGAAGTCTGCAGATTTGCCATTGGTTGCCAAGGTTACCTGAAAGTAATTACCATCAACACCTAGCTTAAAATCAAGGCACTTTGACAGGAAATATAATGAATTATACAAATCTCAATAGTTACAAAACTGACTGAGTATATTCGTACTTTAATTTTTTTTGGGATAGTGATTCAGTTCTGCCATTTCAATTTTTTTTAAAAAAATAATCTATTGAAAATACTAAAATTTACAGCACAAAATACAACAATGCAGAGAAAAACTGATAGCAGACTGATAGGATTTTTTTTTAGTACACAGTCTATAAAAAAATAGCAAAACAGTAAATAGAAGAATTAATTTGCCACAAAAGAGTGACATCTTTCATTACTGGTGCATGTTAAAGGTACAGTTACAGTCAAGTCAAACAAGTATCAACAAGAGTGCATTTAATTTATTTCTGTTACATTTTTAAATTTAATAAAAATGATGGAAAGCCAAGAATGATGAAAACATTCTAGGGGAAAAACTGATTAGTAAGCAATAGCCACGTAATTAATTGAAAAAATACTTCCTGGCCATTGATACCTTTTTACAGTTGTAATATCATAAACACAGCCAGAAAACCCAAAGAGTTAATGTACTTATTGGACTGATTAGAACTGAACTGGACCTTTACATCATAATTGTCTTTTATCTACTTGTACTTCCAACCTTACCTTCCATGTTTTGCTCCTCAGCTTCAAAAAAAAGAACCTTACAAGACAAGATTAATATTCCACATGATGGACAAATTAGATGCACAGAAGCATTGGGCATGAAAACATGAGGAATGCATTCACATTTGAAACAGTTGCAACCCTTCCTTCTGATTACAAAGAGGAAAATACATGCATTAAAAACAAAGTTCACTTCATATTTGAAGTTGAAATTGTAGGTAAGGTCAGAAGGAAATATAAAATGTGACAATAAATAAAATACAAGGAAAAAACTGTCATGCAATTCATAAGCCAATATTGCTTGTCAACAAACTTATATTAGTCATACAGCACTACTAAGATAGGAAACCAGTTAAATATTAAAAAGCCAAGACAACAAATAATTGTATTAGTAAGTCAAGCACCAATAACAAAAACTGCTGACCAAACAATAAACTTGGATCCTGTTATAAATTTTCAAATTCACACACTCATTTTAGTCCTATTTCCTAACTTTTATCGGGAATGATACAGTTAAACATGTTATCATATTTGTATCCCATTCATTTCAACATGAACATCTTAAATGTGTGCTCCACTGTCTGAATGACTGAAACTTAAAACTAATTAATTTTGGTGTAGTGTTCCTTTATATCCATAACTAATAATATTTTATAAAAGAAGTAGTTTAATGTCTATACCTGAGAAAATTCTGCTTAAACTGAGAACCAAATAATAGCACTGTGATAATTTTTCTGTCATGGAAACTGACATATGGATAAAATCTTCTGATCATAATAATTTTTTGGATTGAAAATGTTTTTGGATTGAAGCATAATTTTATTGTGTTTAAATGATGAAGTTTTAGAAACTTAGTATGACACAAAGCCTTCTGCGGCCATTCCCTCCAACTCAGCTTTGAAACAGAAAAGTAACCTGTGTGGATGAAAAACTTAATGAGTATGTAATTAAAACCATGGTTATATGTCAGCTTGGATGGGGCTTGCTTTGGGTCATCACAACTCAAACTATGTGAATTACATAGAATAGTTGTCTCTACCATTAGGGTACAAGTATGACAGTACATAGTTTGCATTGTGATTTCATAATGCACATTTTGTCATTTTCACATCATTTTGGTTAGTTGTCGACATCTAAGGCTGATAAGATATTAATAACAGAATCAGCTATTATCAGCATAAATATATAAAGATGAAGCTGTAGACCTGCTAAAGAAAACTCTGAATTGAGTTCTCCAATCAAACCTTGAGTTGTTAGTAGGGACAATTGTGCTTTATTGTGCTTTGAACAATCTAAGGAAATCACTAATTTATTCACCGACTTCCCTCTTTCTTCCCACCGTGACTGGAAGCATTCTCTTCCATTTTTTCACTGATCACAATTTATTGTTTCATCTGATCCTAAGTAACTATCCTAATTACTTGGATTGAGAAAAAGACAGTTTGGAATCTATGTTTTAAAGCTAGCTTGTTGCAAACAAAACTTAGTTCATATTCTCTAATATTTTACCAGATTCAATTGCCATCTTAAATTGTGATTAATAAAATAAGATATAAGAATTATTCCAAGAATCTTTGAGACCCTATGGTTTCTTGAAACTCAGTTCAATCTTGGTCAGGATAATTCTTGTTATAGCTTTCTCTTAACTCATGTTATTACTGATAGGCTCAAACATAAACCACAAAATTGACATGGTAATGATGACCAAAAATAACTCTGAAAGCAAGAACAAACATGCCTGGATTAGTGAGTTTCCACATATTAAGAAGTCCAACACATGTGCCTATATGGTGTAATATGGAAAGCATTAATCTAAAATAATATTGGCTTTACATTTTGCTTGAGGCTCATTATTTCTCAACAGTTAACTGTCTTTTGCATTAATCATCATACAACTTCTTAAATTATTTTTTCAGTTAATTCCATTGTTGCATTGGATGTATGGTATGGTATTTTTACATTTATTTTGTGAAGTTTTACAGCTGTGTCTTGTTAAGTACTCAGACTCATTAGGTTAAGATGGGTTATAAATTATAAATTCTATAAACAAATTTTGAAGGAGAAAAACAAATATTTTTTGGAAGCAATCATAATTTGCAACAAATTCATTATTTCATATCAATTAAATCAAAGTTTTTTTAAAAAAAATCAAATGAATATTGAAATAGAAAATGAAGCCATATTCTTTCAGCATGGTGTTGCTTTCCATAACACATAGTGAAACATGCTCTTGGTTGCAAATGTTACATGCATCTTTCAGTTTAAACAAAATTGCAATAAATTAAACAAAATTAAAAGCAAATATACACATACTGAACATTTTTAACGGGTGCCAGTTGTCTCATTACATATTTTTTTTAAAAAAAGATAATTTATTATTTTTAAGAAAAAGTTTATACTGTGACTTGCTAGATGCAAGTCTCAATATCCATAAATGTGAAAGGTACCTTGCATTCATCTATTATGACAGAGTTGTGAGCTGTGTAAACGCATTGGTTTGAGTTGTTTTCCCTGTGAGTTTTCAGATCATCATAAATTGACTGAGTCTTGGTCATTTCAATATCTTCATGTATCTTGTGATGGGCGTCAATGTTTTCCAGTTCTGCCTTGGATAGATGATAAACAATGCCAGCTCCAAAGGAGTCTCCTACTACATTGACAGATGTTCTCATTCGATCTCTACAAAGAAAACAATACCAAAAGATGGAAGACTTGAAGCACCAAGAATCAATTGACAGGAAACTTCAGGGATCTTCCAAGTGTGATGTTAGTCAGAGCCAATCTTGACCAATGGCCAAGCTCTAACTTTGTTACAATCCAATGCAACTTAAAGATATTAGGCCGATTTGCAGTGTGAATCCGCAATGTAAGAACGTTTACATAACAAGGGAAAAGGAGCAATATAAAGTCGATTCCTATATTTTCTCAAAAAGAATTCCAGAAGTTGCAGTTAGTAATTAGTTAATTACAAAATTCCTTCATTTCAATTTCTCCCATTTTGGAAAAGAATTTTTTCCAAAGATTCCAAGATTTTTATCTCTCTTGAACTTGGTTAATGTTAATGGTGAAGCCTCTGGTTAAGAAGGTAGTGTATAAAAAAAGATATTCATCTTAAAAGGAGCTAATTACTGGACAGCCAAGAAGAGCTTTTAAAAAACCCTGAGTATTTATACATTTGCATTTATACTTTCCAAAACCTCTCTAAAATGCTAGCTTCTGCTGTAACGTTTACTTCAACATCAGCCACTGTGAGACCCATTATTTTTTTTATTATTTTCCTAGTAAGAGTGGCAATTTTCTGTAAGAAAAGTCTTATCCATAGACTGAACACTGCACAAACAGTGTTCAGAACTGATCCATGGGAATCCAACTAAGACTTGGTACAGAACCTATAATGAGCATATTTTCTCTAGAGCCAATTCGTTTCTTGAATGCATTTGTGATGGTACTTTCTAATGTTATTGTTTGTGAAGGAAATTATTTGAGAAGGAGATCACAGCACATCTGTTTTTCTGAAAATGAACATTAATCATCAGACCACTTTTAGTTGTAGATTAGGTGGAAATATTTTAGATGCCAGTAATACCAGGAACTACCAGTAAATTAGATGGAAAAACCTTCTTCAAAAAAAGAAAGCGAAATGCTATCATAATTAAATATACCTTAAAAAAGACTAGCCAAATATAACCCTCCAATACGTTTTTGATTTCTGCTGTCTAAGATTTTTCCAAATTCGTTCTTTCTTTATAACCCATCTGTTGGGCTACATTCAGCGGTGGGTTTCAATTTTTTTTCCTACCGGTTCTGTGGGCGTGGCTTGGTGGGTGTGGCAGGGGAAGGATGCTGTAAATTCTCCATTCCCACCCCACTCCAGGGAAAGGTTACTGCAAAATCCCCATTTCCTCCCAATCAGCTGGGACTTGGGAGGCAGAGAATAAATGGGGGTGGGGCTCCCACCTCTGGCTATATTCGCTGGCTGAACTTCATCTTGATTTATGATTTGTACACTAACATTATAATGCCGTTTTACCAGGTATTCTCACAAATTTAGATTTTACATGGCAATAGATGGAAAAACAAAACAGATGTCTATTCTAAGTATGAGAATTCATTTTCTCAGGCATTTAGGAAGCAAAAACTGAACAATCAAGACTGTATAAGAGTATTCTTAGTTTCCTCTTCGTCAAAATATAAAATCCCTGTGCTTGCAGTACTCTTATGATGTTTGCTTCGCTATGTCAATTTCCCCTTTGAAAAATTCAGTTGTTGACCACCACTAAGATAATGGATTAATTCTTTTGTGAAAAAATAGCAAAGGCTGCATTTTAAAATAGAAATACTGCAATTTGCTAATAGTAGAAAGATATTCTTGTAAGTGTGTGTGTGTGTGTGTAGTCTATTTTTACATTTTTAGATCTCTTTTGCAATATGATTCCGCAGCAATTTTGAAAAAGGTATATGCATATTAAAATCTAAGAATTAAACATGAAGTGGCCAGTGCTACAGGGTGGGTTTCAGCAGGTTCTGACCAGTTCTGGAGAACTGGTAGCAGAAATTTTGAGTAGTTTGGAGAACCAGTAGTAAAAATTCTTACTGGCCCCACCCCCATCTATTCTCTGCCTCCCAAGTCCCAGCTGATTGGGAGGAAATGATGATTTTGCAGTAACCTTCCCCTGGATTGGGGAGGGAATGGAGATTCTACAGTATCCTTCCCCTGGACTGGGCTGGGAGTGGAGATTTTACAGTACCCTTCCCCTGCCATGCCCACCAAGCCATGCCACGCCCACCAAGCCACACCCACAGAACCGGTAGTAAAAAACGTTGAAACCCACCACTGCAGTGCTACATATCACATTATATTTAGGTGTATAATTCAAACCAGGCTGATAACATTCACTAATCAATTTAAATTAGCTCATGATTATTGGTCAAAGGCTTTTGCTTGCTAGTACTAAAAGGCTATCGGATACAGATTATTCACTGCATAAATACAAATATTGGGTAATTCAAACCAACTAGAAAACCAA
The DNA here is from genome assembly GCA_012654045.1 of Ptyas mucosa. Classification (NCBI taxonomy): domain Eukaryota; kingdom Metazoa; phylum Chordata; class Lepidosauria; order Squamata; family Colubridae; genus Ptyas; species Ptyas mucosa. Next base: position 26,155,664 of record WNWU01000001.1, read on the forward strand.
CTAGGAAAAAAAAAAGAAACTTCAGTCAGGTTTTATGCTGTTGGTTTTTTAAAAAGTGAGGGAATCAGTAGCTTCATTTGTAGCCACTCAGGTTTACTAGTACAAACATGGCTTTTTCACGTGAGATTCACTGAAATATGAAATTGTCCCTCCCAGTAAAAAGGAATTTTAAAAACTATGCGCCATCTCTGAATGTAAAGTCAGTCTAAAAAGGTGTATAAATCATCTTGAAGTTTCTCTCAATAACAGATCAGCCCTCCTGTCACTAAAACGTTTAAGCCTGTTCAAGATTACAAGATTCCTTTGGTCTACCTGATCTTTTCTATAACAATGATATCACAGAACTGCTTCAGGGGACGCTTAGGTTAAACCACAGCATTACTCAACCTTTGAGAAAGATCAGGCATCACAATGTAAACTCCAGTCTTTCCTGCCCAGTGTGCTTGCTTGGCTCCATTGGTGAATTATGGCTGATTTAGGAGAGGACTGTTTTAACAAGTGACACTGCTTCAAATGACATTTCCTTGAACAAGAAAGCAAACAATCACCAACATCAGTTTAACATCCTCTAACCGCCAGTCAGGCTTTGTTCTTTTCTGCTTCAATATAAACATGCCCTTAAAATATAAATCCAGTACTTGTTTATTGTTTATTGATATAGCTACCTATCTACCTCAGGTTCAATTTCCCCTTGGGCTCCTTTCTATTAACTATTAAATTGCCTGTACTTTTTCCTATCTACAACAATATTTTACTTAATTTCATTTATTTAAATACAACCTTTATTATTTTTTAGAAATAATCCAAGGCACCAAGCATACCTACTATTCTATTTTTTCCACAGGAACAGCCTTGAGAGGTGGATTGGACTGAGAAAGAATGTCTGGCCTGAAATCACCCAGCTGGCTTTTATACCAAAGCAGGACTATTTTCTTACCTTTTATACCAGAAGATAGGAATGAGGCTGAAATTTGATATAAACATATAAAGATGTTAGAGCATCTTTTTTTCTATAGCATTACAGGTAGTTCTTGTTTAGTGACTGCAACTGGAACCAGGAACTTGGTTGTTAAAGAAAGCAGTCACTAAATGAAACTCAGGTGACTGTGAATGTGCTTATACTTTTATTTCATACTTTGCTTTATAAACTCAGGATACAACTCTAAACAGCCTGGTGAAGCCAAACAATGGGGAAATGGGGGTTTCTGAAACTCAACTTACAAGGATGTTGGGTAAAAAGGACAAATCTTATAGCAGTTTTCCCCCACTTCCCTGATCTTTGGAATGCTCACCCCAGCACTGGGATAATTAGTAGGAAGAGAATTGATGTTTGTATTAGATTCATTGGAGAGAAAAGGATGAGAAGAGAGTAATCAGGCACACAATGTACACTGAAAGAAATGCATTATTGCTGGCTATTTGCCTAGCACACTCAGTTTATGAGTCGGGCTCTGCTTAGGTAGCAAAAAAGCTTCAGTGGGAAATTGAATAGGATCTTATCAGTTATGTAGCAGCCCACTTAATGGATGGGCCTCAAGCTGTCACAGCATTCCTGAGACCACATGATTTCAATTCTAGAGGGCCAGAGGTTCTAATTTAATTAAGGTCACAGAGCTGAGCTTGTTAATTTGTGGGTAGCACTTTGGGGGATCCACTTCAGGGGGAGAAAAGCAACTCTTGAAGAGATAGCTTATTTCTGCAATCTCTCCAGTCTATGAGGGGTGGGGAATTTTTAAACAGGTCTGGCTCACCAAAATATGTACTGGCATATTATTGAGACAGAGATAGTGCAAAGGTCATCAATGAGCACATTCATCACAAAGTTACTTTTTCATCATCATGCAGTTGATGTCCAAGGCAATTGCTATACAATGACCTTGTGTACATGAGCTACAGGACTTTTTGTGATAGAGTTCATCCTACTTTCTTAACTTTTAATATCTAGGGTATGGAATGTTTTTTTTTCTTTTCCTCCCAGGAGAACTGCACAGCATCAATACTAACGTCTTCTTGGTGTCAGATGAATATCTCACATGCTCATCTGCAATAGATTGTTAATCAAGTGACTGTTTTATCGTCCCACTGGCTGGTATTATTCTGTCATCTCTTGCTGCCTCTGCAGTTTTAAGATTTTAGCACTGTGTTTTAATTATCAGCTTGTCTTGTTTATTGCTACAATACGTAAGTCATTTTCAGCATTTTTAAATGGTGTATGTGTTGGGGTGAGAAGAAATATGCCAAGATCAAATCCTTCAGGACCACTAAATATATGGTAAGTGTCCATAGAAGCTTCTAATCAGAAGTTGATGAGATTAGAAGCTTGCTCAAAAAGTGAACAGCAAATGCTGCATCATTGTCCTGACTTTTGGGGGGGAAAAACAACTCTGTAAGGCAAAAATGGAGATGATCCAGTGACAGGACAGTGTTGTGTCAACAACTGAAAAAGGTCTACAAACATATACATAGTTTTAGTGTCCTAAGCAATCCTGACAGTCTTTCTGTACATTCTAGTCTTTAAAATAGAATTGCAAAAGAACCAGCATCCATCTCATTTTCTACATATTATATTTTTTACATATTTTTCTATATATTACATATTTCTACATATTATACCTCATGGCCAGGGCCACGATTGAATATTTGTCTACCTACTATTCCAGGATTTAAAAAAGGATTGGCACCCCCAGTCACAAATGAGTATTATTACATGTAGTCCTTCTTAATGACCTTTTATTTGGCAACTGTTTGAAGTTATGAAGGCACTGAATGAAAAGACTTAATCGGTGGTCATCTAAATTTCAGCTGTTGTAACATTCCTGCTGTCACATGATTGCAATTCAGGTACTTGGCAACCAGCTTGCAATTATGACAGTCAGAGTGTCCTGAAGTCACCATCTATAAACTTTACTGTCAGCATCAAACTAAGTCAATGGGAAAACCATCAGGTCACAAATGGCAATCACATGATGAACCTAATAACCATGTAGGATCTGCCTAATGATGGCAACTAGAAAAGCTATTGTAAATGAGCACAGGAGTTTGATCCTAACCAGCTCAAGGTTGAATCAGTCTTCCATCCTTCTGAAGTTGGTACTATGAGGACCAGAAGTGGTATTCAGCAGGTTCTGACCAGTTCTGGAGAACCAGTAGTGGAAATGTTGAGTAGTTCGGAGAACCAGTAAATACCACCCCTGACTGGCCCTGCCCCATTTATTCTCTGCCTCCCTGGTAGTAAAGAAATTTGAATCCCACCACTGATGAGGACCCATATTGTTGAGAGCAATATGCTGCCGTCATAAACTCAGAAAGTGCTGTAAAGCAGCAGCCCCCAAACTTTTGAGCACCAGGGACCGGTCCCACGGAGAGAGGTTTCTCTGCAGACCAAAGGGAATGTGGTGTCACATGCTGCCTGCATCCCATAGATGTGCCTTCGCTTGTTTGTGCAGCCTCGTTTCTGGCATGCCACAGCCCAATGCTAGTCCATCGGGGACCCCTATTATAAAGCACTATGAACTGGTATATTATGTAAGTCTAAATGCCATTGCTATTGCTGCAAGACATTCTATTTTTATAACACTACTATAATTAGTAGTAGTAATAGCACACAACGTGTACGTATTACCTACAATTGGATATCACAAACAATTCACAGACATGACATTAACTCCTTTATATCGTAAACATTTTGCTTTTTCTTTGAGTGCTGAAAATCAAATTTTGTGAAGTGGGTTTATTTATTTATTTATTTATTTTAATTTATATTTATATGCCGCCCTTCTTCGGAGACTCAGGGCAGCTTACAATGCGTTAAGCAATAGCCTTCATATTTTTGTATATTTATACAAAGTCAGCTTATTGCCCCCACAAACCGGGTCCTCATTTTACCCACCTTAGAAAGGATGGAAGGCTGAGTCAACCTTGAGCCTGGTGAGATTAGAACTCGCAGTAATTGCAGGCAGCTGGATGTTAAATGCTGTCTTAGTAGGAGGCATTAGCCTGCTACGCCACTCAGATTGAGCTACGACAAAGTGTATGGCTCTTCCAAAGCCATGTAGGATATTCCATGATCAACAGGAGCTTGGCCTTGGATATCTTTATTACCAGTCTCAGATCTTAATCACCAGTTTGCAGTATATCACGAGGAGGTGACTTAAGGCAAAACTTAATATCCTATCATCTGGATAATGTTTATGTTTATGTTTATTATATTTGTATACCGCCCTTCTCCCGAGAGACTCGGGGCGGTGAACAGCCAGCAGATAAAATACAAAAAATACAAAATTTAAAACAGTATTAAAATCCAATTAAATTAATTTGGCCCACAGCTAAAACCCTTTTATTAAGACCCCTAATCTAACAATTTAAATTAAAACAATTTAAAAGAGTAGGTCAGGTCAGCCCAGCCCGGCCTGATGAAACAAAAACATCTTTAGGGCATGGCGGAAAGTGCGCAGGTCCGGGATCTGCCGTATCTCTGGGGGCAACTCATTCCAGAGGGTAGGTGCCCCCACAGAGAAGGCTCTCCCCCTGGGGCTGCCAGCCGGGCATTGTTTGGCCGACGGCACCCTGAGGAGCTACTCTCTTTGGGAGCGTACTGGTCGGTGGGAGGCTACCAGCGACAGAAGGCGATCTTGTAAATACCTGGGTCCTAAGCCATGGAGCGCTCTAAAGGTGGTAACCAATACCTTGAAGCGCACCCGGAAGACCACTGGGAGCCAGTGCAGCTCGCGCAGGAAAGGTGTTACATGGGAGCGCCGAGTTGCCCCCATAACCACCCATGAGGCCGCATTCTGGACCAGTTGGAGCCTCCGGGTGCTCCTCAAGGGGAGCCCCATGTAAAGAGCATTACAGTAGTCCAAGTGGGACGTGACGAGGGCATGAGTGACCATGCGTAAGGCATCCCAATCCAGAAAGGGATGCAACTGGTGGATCAGGCGAACCTGAGAGAAAGCCTCCCTGGCCACAGCCGTCATATGCTCTTCCAAAGACAGCCGTGTATCCAGGAGGACGCCCAAGTTGTGAACCCTCTCTGTGGGGGCCAACGACTTGCCCCCAAAAGTTGGCGATGGCACCAGCTGACTATATCGGGATGCCGGAAGCCACAGCCACTCGGTCTTGGATGGGTTGAGCCTGAGCCTGTTTCTCCCCATCCAATCCCCAATCAATCAGTATTTTGACATATATCATAAAAACAACATTACTTACAAGAACCAATCTACCGCCACAAGTAAGCTTATATCCTGGGTGGGAAGTCCTACTGCAGTGAGGATAAGAAGCATGGTCACCAGTCCCGCACTAGGTATACTTGCAGCTCCAACACTGGCAAGAGTGGCTGTCAAACTGTAAAACAAAACATGTCAGCTTATTTAATACAGGAATTGTGCAAACATGGACTCTGGTTATTATCTTCTCAAAAAAATGTAGGTACTCGTTGACTCACAAAAGTTCATTTAGTGACCACTGAAGTTACAATAGTCCTGAAAAATGTGATTTATGACTGTTTTTAACACGAGCCTTACAGCATCCCTATGTTCACATGATCAAAATTCAGATGCTTAGCAACTGATTCATATTTATGATGACTGCAGTGTTCCAGGGTTATGAGATCACTTTTTATGGCCTTCTGACAAGCAAAGTTAATGGGAAAGCCAGGTTTACTTAAGAGTCCTCGGAGAGTTGGGCGGCATAGAAATACGAATAATAAATAAATAAATAATAAATAAATAAACAAGCATGTTACTAACTTAACAACTGCAGTGGAAAGAAAGGTCATAAAATCGGGCAAAACTCACTTAACAAACGTCTCGCTTAACAACAGAAATTTTAGGCTCAATTGTGGTCATATGTCAAGGACTACCTGTACTGTCCTACTTGCATGGGAAATATTTCACTTGTTTCTCCTGAACCATCAATACATTGCACACTCCACAATTCTGCTCTGCAATGTTCCTCAAATTTCCAGAGGACTGCCTTTCTACTGGCAAATGGATAGACTTGGACCCAATCCATTTTTCTTATAAATTCATAACATCTATTAATTTTATATTAAAGACAGTTGGTTGAGTTTAGAACGGTGAGGCACTCTAGAAGTTGTTGAAGCATTCAAGTCAGCATTTGCTAATGTTTAGAGATGGTGGAAAGTACAATCCAACAGAGTTACAGGCCGACATCAGAATCAAAATATTTTCAAGTGCTTTTATTACAAGGGTCCTCATTTAAGGAGCACTTCTTCAGCAACCAGATGAACTTGTCATAGTACTGTGGTGGCGAACCTATGGCACATGTGCCACAAGTGGCACACAGAGCCCTCTGTGTGGGCATGCAGAGTCATCGCCCTGGCTTGGCTGTTCCACGCATGTGCATGCACCTCCCACTGGCCAGCTGGTCTTCGGGTCTCTGCCGCGCATATGTGGAGGACGGAGTCCAAGTGGGGGCTGCACGCGCATGGCTGGGGGTGGGGCGCATGCGAGGGACTGTGCGTGTATGCATGGGGTGGGGGCTGCACGCGCATTGCATTTTGGCCACGCGCACTTTGGGCACTCGGTCCAGAAAAAATTAGCCATCACTGACATAGTGAATGAGTGGTACTTAAATCAGTCTGGTTTCTGGTCATTGCTGCACCCCTGTACTTATGTGATCATAACTCACCAAGCAGCCCAGATTCCTGAGCATGACAGTGATCACAATTTGCAAGGTATGTATATGGTATGTGGATCACAATTTGCAACCTTCCCTGTTGGCTTCTCACAACTACAGTCAACTACAGTCAACTACAGTCAATGGGGAAGCCAACAGGAAATCAAAACCCATGATAACATAAGATCCTCACAAGAGCCTTGGATAGTACAGTGGTCTAAAGCCCTGTTATTAACATCAGCTGCCTGCAATTATTGCAGGTTCGAATCTCACCAAGGCTCAAGGTTGACTCAGCCTTCCATCCTTTCTAAGGTAGGTAAATTGAGGACCCAGTTTGTGGGGGCAATAAGCTGACTTTGTATAAATATACAAAAGTATGAAGGCTATTGCTTAGCGTATTGTAAGCCGCCCTGAGTCTCCGGAGAAGGGCGGCATATAAATCAAATTTAAAAAAAAAAAATAACGACAGTAACTGGGGACTGCTGGATGCAGTCACATGACATTGCAATTTAGGAACACATCACTTAGTAATAGAAATTCTGGTCCCAGATACTATCATTAAGCATGGATTCCTGGTAACGTGCCCGTCTGTTCATTTTCAAAACCATTTTTCCCAATTACATTCTTGCTAATTGTTCTCACATTAAAACAACATGCGATTCATTTAAGTTTAGCCAATTGGACCCTCACTGTTTTTTTTCTATTCACTATCCATACGGTGAAAAATCATGGTTACTGTTTAACATCATATAAACGATGGCTATCAGACTGTTTGTATTTGTATATAAATGTTATGATGGAAATGGAAACTTTTTATAGATTCTGAGCATGAGTAAAGGCTAGAATGTACTTCCAAATGTAAATAATTTTGCAATATTTAACGTTGGGATATCAATTTTTTTTTACCAAACCCAATAGCTTACCTGACAGTGACTATCTGTCCGCCATCCAAAATAATGCCATTCATCTGTGCTATGAAGATGGCAGCCACTGCTTCATAAAGGGCAGTTCCATCCATATTAATTGTGGCTCCAACAGGCAAGACAAACCTTGTCACACGCTTATCAATGCCCAAATTTTCTTCAAGGCAGCGAAAAGTAACAGGCAAGGTACCAGCACTGAAGGACAAAGGAAAATGAATTATTTTATTTTGTTATTTTAAACATGTGAACAATTGTTTAATTCAACCTGATTCTGAGCAGCATACAAAAAACAGTAATCAAAATATAAAAGGAAAATAAATTCTACAACTGAACCAATAAGCAATTAAATAGTGGCACAGTCTACTTCTGTGGACTGTCGGCTGCCAGCAGTTTGAATCTCAACAGGCTCAAGGTTGACTCAGCCTTCCATCCTTCTGAGTTTGGTAAAATGGGGACCCAGATTGTTGGGACAATATGCTGACTCTGTAAACCACTTAGGGAGAGAGCTGTAAAGCACTGTGAAGCAGTATATAAATCTAAGTGCTATTGCTATTGCTATCTCCACTAAATGGGAGTTTTGCTCTTCCTGATCCAACCATCTGACGGAAGAGTCAACTACTGATTATCTTTCCGAAAGCTTGGAGAGTTGGAGCCAATGATATGTCAGCAAGGAGACATTATTCCAAACACTAACATTGCCACAGAGAAGGCATGCTTCCTGGATTCCACAAGATGACTGATGAACAAGATGACATAGTTAAGGAATGCTCATAACTATCTATACTGTTGCATTCTGTAATCTTTGGATCAAGGGCCGTCCCATGTAGAGTATAGTGCAATAATCAAACCAGGATGTGACTAAGAGAAGTAGGACTGAAAGAAGAACCCTCTAATATAAGAACAGCCACAAGTTGGCATCCAAGATTAAGTTATTCAAAAGCCCCATGGCCACAACTGCCATCTGTTCAACAAAAAGGAGGACCCCCAAATTGCACCCTGAATCTGAGCAGAACAGTGATCCAGAATCAATAATGAAGTATCTCAGGTTCCAGATCTCAAAACTTGATCTTGGTATGACTGAGCAGAAGCTTGTTCTTCTCCATCCAGACCTCATAGCTTCTAGATACTGGGACAGAACCTTGATCGTTTTACTTGGTTGGCTGGGAGATCAATAAACAACTGAGATATACAATTGAGAATCAGCAGCATACTGATACAGCAGCAGAAGATACACCAAATGTATCTTCACGTAATTAGAAAAATTAATTCTGATTCAAAGGTATTATCTGAGAGTGCATTATCAGCCAGGGTTCTCCCAATGCACAAGTGAACTCTGTTCATCTACTCTAGAAACATACACAGTTTGAGTGAAGCTTTTCAGTGATGGGACAAAACTTGACCATTAAGGTTTCAGAACTCAAGGGTGGCTTGAACCAGGATTTCTTGGAACTATTCCAATAACTTAACTGGTTCCCAGGCTGTCCAAACAATTTAGCCTCAGGTACCAGCAATGAATATTCTTTCTCTAAGTATAGAATTCAACTGAGCGAAACACAAACAGATCTGGCTAGATGATTATCCTTAAAATGTGGCTATTATTAAAGGAACAGGTTCCTCACTTCTTGATGACAAAATGAAAATGTCCATCCATCGATAATCTCCATCCAAAAACTTTCAGGTCCAATCTTGCTTAGCTTTTTTGTGAACAGTTAACCTCAACTAGATAGAGCTATGCAAAACATTTGAAGTGTTGGTGCAAGTGAAGTTCCTCTTTTTGTAATATAGAAACAATTATGTCCTCCAGAAAGCTTGGTGTGTCTTTCCCAGCTTGTCTGTGCATGTATGTATACATGTGCATATATATAGAACAATGTACTTGGAACTCTGGTGAAGTGGATATGAAGACATGCACATATTATGCAAAGTGAACTTCAGAGGGTTCCTTTGGGACATGGGTGCCTCAACATTTCAAAGAGAGGCACTTCACTCATGCCAAAACCTTTTGTGAAACACTTTGTGAAGCAATCCTTCAAATGCCTCCACATTCCAGTTTAAGTTGTAATTGTTAGATAAGCAAAAATGCCAATCAGGAGTCAGGGTTGATAGCAGCTACATTCAGTATCTAGTGTTCAGTTTATTTGGCACCATTTCAACAAATCATCATGAATTTTGGTATTCAGTTTTTCCTCCAGTTACCCTCATATTCTTTTTACCAGGGGACAGAAACGAAATAAGAAGTAACTTGCTGACAATTAGCTTCACTTCTAAAATGAGAACAGTTATAAATGGATTGATCAATCTAATATTTATCCCATAGGCATTCCTTCCACTATGTTCTGTATCTCTTCTGATTATATTGGAAAGGAAAAAATGCACAGCGAACATTATGGAGATTCAAATAACTCGTAAACTTGCTCACAACCAAGAAATGCTTAACCCCCTCCACTGCCTAAAAGAAATACTTCGCTTTGATAATAACAGTATTTTCCAATGATATATCTAAGGAAGATGGAAAATTTTCTTATTATTCGCACTCAGTTGGACAAGTTTTTACATGTTTAGGACAACAGGTGAACCAAAACATAATTCTGATTCAATATTCATAGCTTTTAAATTGGTGCATGGAATTTACTTATTTTAAAAATTAGGGAAAGCACCTGTCTACATTGATGCGTGTTTGTCACACATGAAAGAACTTGAAAATAACATAAATGTGTTTTTATTATATTTGGAAGAAATGTGCACTTAACTATCCATCTTCTGAAAAATATTTCCAGTCTGATGAACCAAGCCTGGCAGATTTGCAGAAATGAAGAACTCTGAGAAACAAAACAGTCATATTTCCTATCTCTATTGTAGCTACCTAAATAATTATACATGAGACAGAATAGAAAATAGGACTCAGAACTCTACAGAATAGAGTTGAAAGGGGCCGCAGAGGTCTTCTACTCCAATACCCTGGTCAAGCTGAACATATACCATTCCAGACACATGGCCATCCAATCTCTTCTTAAAAAGCTCCAGCGATGGAGCACTTATAAACTCTGAAAGCAAGCTATTCTAATGATCTATTGTTTTCACTGATAGGGGATTTCTCCTTAATTCTAGGTTGGATTGCTGTTTGATAATTCCATCTGTTACTTCTTGTCCTGCTCTCAGGTGCTTTGGAGAATAGATCAGTCCCCTCTTCTCTGTGACAGCCCCTCAAATATTGGAAGGCTACTATCATGTCATCCCCAGTCCTTGTCTTCATTTCACTAGCCATACCCAGTTAGAATAGAGTAGAACAGACTAGAATTAGTCACAAAGGACAGAAATAATATACCAAGAATAAAGATAGGGGCCAAGTATTATTTTCTGGACCCAGTACAAACTAATAGCTCCTATCTACATACACACAGTAATATGATTCCATGGAGACAGTTATGAAATAGTTTGTTTTATTTCTGCATTTCTAATTTTGTTCCTATATGCCACTCTCTAGGCATATTAATACAACATTCAGTCCAAAGGAGAGACTTGCGAAGATGATTGGCGGTTTTATGTTTTTGAACTGATACAAAAAAGTGTGCCCTGCAATACTTTGATGTTGTTGACCCCATTGTCATTATTCTGCACTTATGTAGGCATGAGCTTAAATGGACTCCAGAGGATGGTAGAGGACAGGAAGGCCTGGAGGAAAGTTGTCCATGGGGTTGCGATGGGTCGGACACAACTTCGCAACTAACAAATGTATGTATGCATATGTATTTATATACGTATTTGTTTGTTTGCACAGTTTTTGTATCACCCAGTCAATGGACTCTGGACACCTAAAAAAATAAAACGTAACTATGTAAAAGTGACAATCCAGTCACCATCAACTCAAAAGAAAAAGAAGAGTTTTCAGAAAAACCTAGATCAAAGTGCAACAGGTCCAGTCCAATCTCTTTTATCAATATAAGTCAGATTGAACCCAGTTTTGGTGGCGAAATTCTTTGACCTTCTACTTTTGGGACCCTTTTTACACTAACAAAGCTTTCTGATAGCCTCAGCCTGCAATCGTGCAGTTGGCAAACAATAGCCTTGTAGAAAAATGATTCAGGACACAATTTTTTATTATGATATTGAATTTCCTGCCCATTTTGGTTAAAAGGTAGTCCCATGAAAGGAGAGATACATCTCTAGCAAACATCATCATTTTCTATTAAATACCTTGAAGCTGTGCCTAGAGCAGTGATCCATGCTTGAAAGATCCCAGCAAAAAATGAGAAGGGATTTTTTCTCGTAATTACAAAATACAACAGAGGCAAAAAAATCCCTCCATGGATGAGAAGACCTACAATCACGGTTACCATGTACATGCCAAGCTGTCGAGCAACTACTTCCAAATCCTTGATTGCAATGATTTTTCCGCAAATGAGGCACGCAATGCCCAATGGAGAATACCTAGAAGAAAGTAATAAAAAATGTGGAATAGAATTACAAGTATCAATCTAGTAATAATCAAATGCACTAAAAGCAGAACCCAGGAAATTTTCCCTCTTATAATTACAATTTTATTTCACTTTCAGAAATCTTGAACTTACACATTCTACTTCAATGTTTTTTATATGTTTGCTAAGAATAAAGTCTGTATAATTTTGCCTAATATAATGCTGTGAATGAGAAAATTAAACTCAAAATTTTCAATCTACTTATCTGTTTATATATTCTTTTTGCCCACTTGCATTCTTCTACTAGTATTTGTAGGGAAATAGTCAAGCAGATCTTTATAACTAATTATAGAAGAGTAGTGTGATAGTTTTTGATGGCAATAAAATATTGTGTCATTTAGAGACTAATGCTTTTATTACAATTTAAGCCAGTCTTCTGGAAACTGGAATTTCAAGAATGCCCTTACACATCACATCCTCACTATTTTACCATGAACTAAGCTGAAACTGTGGGTTTACATCTGATCCTTCAATGAAGAATCCTAGTAATCTATAAGCTTCTCGGCCCTGTTGTTTGAAGCACTGTTTCCAAAGATGCCAGATACTCTCTTTCCTGAAATATCCACTAAGGCTAATCCTTACAATCTGGTTTCAAGGAATCTTTACTTCAACGTTAAAGCTGAACAACATTCAACGTTGTTTTATGTTTTTATGGTGTTTATAAGAGTTTTACAAATCACTGAAGCTGTTGGTAAGTATTGACCATTTCTTCAGATAACAGTCATAAATAACTGGACAGCAAGTATCTTTTAGATATGAAAACAAATAACTTTATCTCCATACAATAAATATTTTGCCTATATAAATAAAGCAGATTCACAAGTAAAATCCCTATAACTGTGACACTAGAAGCTATGGAATTACTATTAGTAGCTTAGAATGGATCCTAAACAGTATGTGAGAATAACTGTGATGCAAAGATCCAGTTTCGATTCAGGAAAAAACTGGAGCATCACACAATAAATTAAGTGTTAGATTTTGCTGGACTATGATATGAATCAACTGCTATGGACCATTTTTACAGCTCCCCAAAGATGAAGAAGGGCTTCCAAAGGGATCAGAGCTGAAAAACAATAACCCCAGAGATTCTGTATAATGCAATGCTTCAAAAGGCTGCCATAAGCAGACACTGTTATGTAACTCAGTTCAAATTCAAATAAATGTAATAAAACCTAGCTACAAAATCCTTGAATCTACTCCTTTGTTCTAAGGCGGAAGAGGCGGTGCTACAACACAGCAGCTACCAGATGTGGGTTTTCCATGCCTCTCAGTAAGAGGTACAGCATATGACTTCCTGAATCTTTCTTTGAATTGGAACCAAGTCAAATTGGATAGATTTTAAATGAAAAGTAGACTGATTTTTTTCCCCAATTTATAAACCAAGCTCACAGCTACTAATCATCTTCCAAGATGCTGCCAATCAAGAATGAAGCGAGGAAGAATGAAACAATAGTCTACTGGGATTCTATAATGAGCTAAGATGTTGTATAGTGTGGCATGATGTAGCAGATAGAAATATTCTCTATAGCCCATGTTCACCTTTTAATGAACCCAATCCACCCTCACACAGACTTCTGTCTGCTTTACTTATTATAAAAAGAAACCATAATTCCTCTCTGTGTTGTTCTTTACAAAGTGCTTTGTATTATGAAAGAGAAACAAAACTGGAAAGCTGAAACAAACAAAAAAAAGACAGAAAAACTGTAGTTTCAATCCAATATAATAAAATGCATCAATGCAAACATTTTGGCAGGCTTACTGTAACTGGGTCTCCATGACCTCCAAAATCAAAGGCAACATGATTTCATCATCATTAGCTAGGAAGCACAAATGGAAGATGTTATCATCATCATATCCTGCTTGTGAAATTCCTGGATATATTTGTAGTCCAGACTCCTGGATTACATATACTTTTGGCTTGATCCAACAAAGTTCTCGGTATAATTACTAATCAAATTCCAAATGATTTCCAAAATAGAACAGGGTTTGGAGCATCTAGTAGATGATGACTTTAACTTACCACATTATCATAATTACTAATTTCATTACGATCTCATTCAAGATATTGAAGAAATCCACCATCATCTTGGCTTGTTCTCCCATCTTGCCCATTGCGATACCAAAAGCAATGAAAAACCCAATGAGGCCTGTCGAAAGAATACTACCGTCAGACTCTTTTATGAAACTTTTCTTAAAATTGTGAAATTTTCTGAAGGGGAATATTCCGTATTCTTCTACCCCAATTAACCACTAAGAAAAAAATGTGATTTTTTTAAGGAGAGGGGGCACAATTAAAAAGGAGAATTGGGGACAAAATGAAGATAGTGATAGCTCAAACAAGTAAGAAATCTTTTGATTTTGCATTATCATTGTAATTCCCTCTTTCCCTAAATCCCTAGGCTTTCTTGAACATTCCCTGACCCCCATGAGAGACTTCCTTGGGTCATAAAGGAGGGTCAGATGATCAGTTTCCATTGCATGGAAGCTCATATGGGTTCCAATAACTGTTATTATTCCCTTGCTTTAATCTTAAGCAATGGTGTTTTTTTTTTTTAAATGAAACTTCACACTGCAGAATTTTGTAGACTTTGTTATTTTCCATCTGGAATATTCCTACATATATTCCAGCACAATCATTTTGTCTTTTTTTTCTTAGACAAGTCATATCTTAAGATTTGTTATTGTTATTTATCTGTTTAAAAACACAGCTATAATTAGGGAATGCCTTTTAATGGATGGTGACAAGAGCATTTCATCTCAAAGCATTCACTGACTATCCTTAGATAAATTCTGACATATTTTGTGTGTGTGTGTGTGAGTGTGTGTGTATGTATGTATATGTATATGTTTTCTTGGCAAGCTTTTTCAGAAATGGTTTCAGAAATGGTTTGCCACTGCCTTCTTTATAGGGCTGATAGAAAGTTACTGGCCCAAGGTAACTCAGCTGCCTTCAGGCCAAGGTTGGAATAGAACTCACAGTCCCCCTATTTACAGGATTAAACACTCCCCAAAACTAAAACATATAGCATATAATTCAATAAACATTGTGCACCTCCATTGATTTTACTTAACCACTCAGTGGCATCCTGTACTTCTGACCTTGGTTATGGAAGGTTTGGATGATGTAGGATTTGAAATACTATTTTGAAGAAAGTCAGTCCTAATTGGCCAAGCATTCACAGATTATGGAGCTGAGGGAGTAGCTTTGCTCTGTGGCTCTTAGTCAAGGATCCGTTTAGTTTCTCATCTCATTAACATCCTTATCAATCTAATGCAGGAGCTCATAAGCCTTTGGAGCAGGGCTACAAGAAATTGTCTGTGAAACTGATTATTTTCAACAGGTGTCTACAAAATTCTTAAACAATAAAAAAACTAAAGATGGAACTGATTCAGTCCTCCCACTGCTCTCCCTGCATTCCTAAATATACTCCAGAAAAATGGGGTATTTCTAGAGCAGATTTGGAAATACAGAGAGTTGCAAAGATTCTATTTTAGGTTTGTTTAAGTTCCTTGCTTAATCTTCATTCTGACGTAACTGAACTGAGTCCGGGTTTCAGAGATTTGCAAAATTATTAGCAGAAAAAAATTGTCTAAGAAAGAACATTCTTGGCCTCTGGTAAGATATTAGGAGGATCAAAGCTCGAAAATAAATCTAATCTATTTAGATGTGCTTGAAAATAAGTGAAATCCCTTAAGTGGAAACTAGCTAATGTTTTGTCCAATGGGATAAAGTTCCATTTCTGATATCAGCAACCAAATATCCAATCAGTAGCCTCAATCTTCTTAAAAACATCAGTGTTGTGTCTTAGATGCTAGTTAGAAAAAAAATGATTGGAGCCCAAAGGTAACATTTATCCTATTCAGATTCCCCTTGGCAGGATTTCACAATGCCTGGCTTTAATAGATACATTAGAATATACATGTTACACTTCTAAAAAAATAACATATTAAGTATAGTTTTGATTCAAATTCCTTTTCGTTAATGGATTTGTGTGATTTACCCTGTTCAGAAGGACTTTGGGTGTTCCTTCTAAACCCTCCCCTTTAATAGCACCCCTGATAACTGTCTGCTATTATTCAACACTGTTACTTCTCAGCAGCAATTCCTTTTTTTGTCTGCAGATGTGCCTGAACATATTTACAGAAATGGCATCACAACTGATGTTCTGATATAAAAATAACATTAAAAATCCAACTTTCATTTAACTGCGCACTTATACATGCCAAACTAATTTACAGAAATGAATAGGATGTCTTTCCCTCTATACCAGGGGTGTCAAACTGGCACATCCATGGGCCGGATGTGTCACACACAGGCCATGCCCACCCCCGCTCCACGAATGGGAAAAATGTCACAAAATGTCACATGACGACAATGTGACGCTGTGAGTTTGGTACTCATGCTCTATACATCTTCACAGATAACTAGTGTGAAGTACCTGTACCTGCAACTGTTCATATGCAATTGGGCGTTTCTTGAAAATTGAGTGAAACCAATGTGTTTCCTTCCATGAATATACTGTATATACTCGAGTATAAGCCTAGTTTTTCAGCACATTTTTAATGCTGAAAAAAGCCCCCCTTGGCTTATATTCAAGTGAGGAAAAATACTTTTTTCCCCTGCAACCCGTTTTGGCTTCCAGGGGCTGCAGGGAGGCTTGCTAAGGCCAAAATGGGGCGTGGGGGGATGCGGCGCCCCCCATGCCCCGTTTTGGCTTCCAGGGGCTGCAGGGAGGCTTGCTAAGGCTAAAAAGAAAGAGAGAGAAGAAAGAAAGAGACAAAGAAAGAAAGAAAGAGGGGAAAAAAGAAAGGGAGAGAGAGAGAGAGAGAGAGAGAGAGAGAGAGAGAGAGAGAGAGAGAGAGAATATGCAGGTATCTCTTAACAGAGGCTTGAACTTGCCTGAAATTAGATCAAGCCCTACATCACTTAACCCAATGTATCAGATTAAATTGTTATTGAATTATTTTTGATATATATACTACATTCTCTTGTGTAATTTAGTTATAGTGTAGTTTACACTATGCACTTACAGAGCTAGTTTACTGTTTTTCTTTGAAGTAAATATTCAAAAACATTTAACCTACTGATGCCTCAATTAAACCAATTTTATTGATATCTATTTTTATTTTGAAATTTACCAGTAGCTGTTGCATTTCCCACCCTAGCTTATACTCGAGTCAAAAAATTTTCCCAGTTTTTTTGTGGTAAAATGAGGTTCCTCGGCTTATATTTGGGTCGACGTATACTTGAGTATATACAGTACATCTGAAGGAAGCTTCAAATTTAACCTAAACTGCCTAGAATTCAAACTGGCATAAGATATCTCTACTGGAATAGATCAAGAATCTATTAGGTTTATAAACAAATAATTTCAGTTTTTCTGAATGACAGAACCTGCCTATGAAATAAATTTAATAAGTGTCTGAAGAGAGAGAGAATACCTAAGACATTCATTCCATCCTTAAACTCAAGGCCCTTCTTAACAATTAATTGAGGCTCTGGAGTAACTTCTGTTTCATTCACGATGGTAAAGATGGAATCTGTAACATTAGATGGTTCTTCCATTTCTTGCGGCATGAGGACTTTTTTGGTAACTGTTTGAATCTGAAAGAATAAAATGCAGAATGAAAATGCAATGGGTAAATTGCCTTTTAGGTATTCTTTTTCCAATTTCATACTAGGGCTTACTCTTAAAACATATTCATGGATCTACCATTGCAAAACACCAATAATTGTCTGTTCCATATGCATTTTTAAAGACTCTATTAAATGAAATAAAGATACATGATTTCTACAGATATTGGAAATAGTTCTTCAAACTTGAAGATGCTTCTTTAGAAGAAAATAATACTCATTCCCAAATCAGGTTGGAATTATGTAATAGCAAATCCGAGTAAAAGAACAACCACCTCCATTTTTGTTTACAGGGACATCACTCCACAAAAAGTTATTTGGATAGCTTGCAGAATAAAAGGATCAATATTTTAAATTTATATTAAAAGTAAAAAAAATTAAAAAGGTAGACAATTTTATATCTAATACATCCTTGTGTCAATATGGGCATGGAGGTTCTATCAACGGAAGCTTTCCAAAAATGTCCAATCTCTATTTTCTAGGTTATTCTTTGTATAGAAAAACTTCCACCGGATAGAAGATCTTCAGAAGTATTCTCTTTATACCAGAAGAATAATAAGCACAAAGAGAGAATAGAACTATTGTGTAGCAATTCTCTTCTCTTCCTCTCCTGGTTATTTTAGAGTGAGTGAAAGCTAAAATGTCAAAATGTCACATCTTCAATGTGCTTGTTTTTGTTCACTACACATTTTATACCCCAAATTCTAGCTAGTACTCCTTGAAATGTTTTAGGACAATATTCAATTTACAGACACTGGAGAGTTTAGTCCCTTTAACTGAACTAATACAACATAGTATCTGGCAGGTCCCAGGAGGTGTACCTTCTCTTTCACAATGCCTGACGTGTGAAGTCCCAGAAGTGAGATTAGCTCCATCCCTCTCAACATTCTACAACTCTTTCAATCCAGAATTTTTTCACTTCTGGGCAAAGCCACCATACATGGAAGTAGGCATCTTGTACTTGTTTGCATTTCCAGCAATTAGGTTTTAGGTTGGGGTACATTTTTGCGAGTCTTGCTGGGGCTAAATGCCACCGATAGAACATTTTAAACTGGTTTTCTTTATATGCAGCAGATTTTGTTAATGTATAGTTTCCCCCCCAATTTTTTTCCCAATCTTCTAATTCAATGTTGTGCCCAATATTTTTAGCCCATGCTATCATTGGTCCCTTTACAATTTCTTCTTCTAAATCAAAATTTAACAAATAATTATGTATTTTAGATAGTAATTCCTCTTCTGGGCCTGTTATTAATTTCTAATTGTGTAAATTTTGGTTCAAATCCAAATTCCTCTAAATATGTTTTGTATCTAGATTGCAATTGAAGATACGGCCACCAATCTATTATTATTTCTACAACTCTTTCAAGACCTGGCTATGTTATCAGGCTTCAAGGGACCAGGGAGATTTTGCTATGGCTCCCTGATTGTGGTAAACATCACTCTCATCACTTACATGCATTTTTATAGTTATTTTATCATTGTAACTGCTTTTATGTATGCATTGTTTTTTAAAAAAAATTAATGATGTATGCCACCCAGTGTCACTTTCATGTGAGGTAGACAGGTATACAAATACGATAAATAAATAAAGCAAGGGTACATCTGTGTTTACTTTGCATTACTTTTCAATAAACTCCAAAAGTTTCTCGATACTATTTATATAATTCATGATGATAGGATGGCAACTATTTTTGCAGACTTTTATGAATCAGAACATAAACACCATTTTGAGGGCTTCTGAAGACTACGACACCGATTGAAAACTTCTGTTATTGAAGTTTTTCTTTAAGTCTAGTTAAAACTGCAAGTATGGTCATCCCAAAGTTGCTTTTTCAGGAGGCAACTGGACTTTATTGTTTTTTTCTTTTGAAGATGTTTTGCTTCTCATCCAAGAAGCTTCTTCAGCTCTGACTGGATAGTGGGGAATGGAAGCTTCTTCAGCTCTGACACTATCCTGAAGAAGCTTCTTGGATGAGAAGCAAAATGTCTTCAAAAGAAAAAAGTCCAATTGCCTCCTGAAAAAGCACCTTTGGGACAACCATGACCTGAATGACTGAGAATCTCTACAGACTACAAGTATGGTCAAATTGAGAGTGAAAAATCAGCTTCAAGTTACTCTTGACCTCTTATCATGGGCATAACTGTGAGAGATGGTACCTACAGAAGAGGAGCTGGTCTGATGGGCTATAGTGAAATGACAAGTTTCCCAGGAAGGAGGGAGCACTTCCCAGAAAGGGGAGGAGACAAGATAGCCCAGCTCAGAGGTGGATAGGAGACAGAAGAAAAGAGTAAAGATAGCCACTCCCTAGTATCTTCCAGAGCATTATCTATATGCTGGGAGAACTAAGAGTTTAGATTCTGACTGTTGTGTGTAAACAAATACAGGTAGTCCTCAACTTACAACCACAGTAATGTATGTTGTTAAGTGAGAAATTTATTAAGTGAGTTTTGTCTCATTTTATGACTTTTCTTGCCACATTTGTTAAGTGAATCACTGCAGTTGTTAAATTAGTAACATGGTCGTTAAATGAATATGTCTTCCTCATTGACTGCTAGTCGGAAGATTGCAAAAGGTGAACACCAGGACACTGCAACTGTCATAAATGTGAACCAGTTGCCAAGCATCTGAATTTTGATCATGTGACTGGCTGCAATGGTCTTTACTGTGAAAAATGGTCATAAGCCTCCTTTTTCAGTGCCATTGTAACTTTGAACAGTCACTAAATGAAATAAGCTTAGGACTACTTGTAAAGCACTAGCTGAATTGTTCTTGTTCTTGGACTTAGCTTGGCAATAAGTATTTTCCTGATAACAGAGTATAAGCAACTTATAGCTGCTTTCTTTTAGATTGGCTTTTAATTCCCCACTTTGGCCTCCAACTCTGATATTCTTTGAAGGTGTCCCATCCAATATCCCAAGACACCTTCCAGGGACAGCCAAGCGTTGTTATCTGCTGATACCATAACTAGATTACACCTTCACAAATAAGAAATAGGTCAAGGAGCGGCATGTGTCCAACCTATTTAAAACATACCAGAAAAGAAGCAAGCAAGCTACTGTAGTAACTAAAATGCAAAAGCACATTTGATATGATATTCACCGCAAATGATTTTACTTCTGTAATATTTAAATAATTAAAATTCTGGAGCTAAATGGAGATCGAGCTGCAACTCTGTTTCTAGGATATTATTTCCTTATTATTTTCTCTCCTGAAAACAATGAATAAGGCTAACTTTTCAGTACAAGAAATGAAGAACCACATTTATAATCTGGCTGGGCATTGGAATAAACTATCACAGATTTTGATTAAGGACCAACATTCAATGAGGATAACTCAAGTCTGGATCCAAAAATATTTCTAATCATAAGCAGACCTGGTTAAAAACATGGAGGAGGGGTAGTGGTAGAATGACCTATATGTAAATGGCACCTCGGGAAATACACAACTATAATGAAGGACACAGTGGTGGGATGCAACTGGTTTAACAACCGGTTCGGTGAGCACACGCTTTGCGCGCAGCGGTCAAAATACAGCAGTTTGAAGCTTAGCTGCTTACCTTCTAAGGCAGTGCCAGTAAGTAGAACAGTGGAGGCATGGAAATCAGCCATGCCGCACGAATCAGTTGAGCCAGAAAGAAGGAAATATAGGGCAGGATAGGGCAGGGGTGGAGCCAACCGATTGTTGGAATTACCGGTTTGCCCGAATGGATCCGAACCAGCTGAATACCACCCCTGGAAGGACACTCATACATGTGGTTATTTGTGCTTTGAATTGATCTTTGTTTCAGCATATGCTCCCTCATTCCAAATCTTCTACAGCATTTAAAAGAGCAAAGGAGAACCTTCTTTGTCATGTATTACTCAATGCTCTATTTTCTCAAAAATTTAATTAGCTTTCTTTCTATTGCCAGTTTCTGTTCCTCTGCAGATTTAAAACATTTATCTTATGTCATGCAAATCAAACTCTTCTTTCCTTTGTAAAAACACTTTTTTAAATGTGTTAAAATGTGGTCTCTTCTCTTGGATTGACTCATATTCTTTTTTGGTAGGATTTGTTTGGCTTTCTGTATTACTGTCACTCTTACTGTTAAGTGTTTGTGCAATTAATTTATTGTTTCCATTTTAATTGTTTGACGCTTAGAGAATTTATTGTGTGAATACAGATCCATCAATCAAAGCTCGTTTGCTAGTGGGTTAAAATATCAATAACAGGAATTTGAATAAATAGGAATAGGATACATAGGAATCTGAATAGTGAAGCAAAGAAAGAGTTGAAATGAATTGTTTGGAAGAATAATATAACATTATGAGTAGCAAACAATTTAAAAAAGAAGTGATAATGCTAATACAGTATAAAGAGCAGCTTGCCTTGCCTCCCACTCAGCCTATTATCTCATTATGCAGCTTTTCAGGAGCCCAACCGTTTACTCACTTTGTGTCAAACGCAATTAGTTAGAAAGGGGGAGACCAGTTTAGCATTTTAAATGGATACTACTCCTACCTTTTCCCTATACTTCTTTTTTGCGCTCATTCAGTGAATATGCAAATTGTGCTCCTTAATATTAGAATTGTTCAAATTTTAAAAAGAAACTTGTGTAGTTGATGTTTAACTTCTGGCTCGGCCTATTAACCCCGTTTTTTTTCAGAATCAAATAAAATATAGTGTACTGAAAGGAAAAATAATAATTTTTAATATATGGGCACACATAAATACCAGACAGAGTTTTGATTGCCCCGTTGCAGCTGTCCTCTTGACTTTGGCATCCCTGTCTGGATTTGTGTGTCTTCTGCTCCTTCCCTACCCTCTAGGCAGAAAGGATAAGTTTAGCGCTACAAGTCAGATAATACACTGTTTTAATTCTTTAAGCGACGCCTTTAGAGACAACTCAAAAAAGGTTGACAACAGGTCTTGTCCATTTCATTATAAAATAATCCATGTAACCACTAAACAAATTAACAGGAGAGAAGTGGGAGAAAAGAGCTCAAGGGCATCTCCTGGTGTGTATGGCATAGATAATAAAAAGCCAGTTCATATAACCTTTAGAAAGTCATACTAATGTATTTTTCTCAGGAAAAGTCACCCCAGCCTAAAGTATTAATTCATTTGTAAGAGCAGAGTAGACAACAGTAGAGAATTCTCACCATCCTTCTAATCCAAACACATTTCAGCCCTTACTTGGGTAGATACATTCATCAAAGACCATTCAGTCTTCAGAAACCAATCATTTGGCTCTTTATTGTTTCTGGCACTTCCTAGAACTCATCTAATACTTCTAAACTCATTCACTTTTTGCAGCACTGGTGACCCTGACCTTGTTAACAGTTTCAGAATACTAAAATGAGTAGCCTATAGCTTTCCAGATTTTTCTAAATATCATTGTTCAAATAATCACAAGGTATCCCAATTCCTGATTAAAAACAGAAAACAAAATCTATATTCTTATGAAATCCAATATATAGCATATTAAGGTTAAGCAGTTTTGGTTGCATTTGGGCTAACACATTCATGTCTATTGAATCTTTGAATGAAGTAAATATTTGGTACTTATTCAAAATGTTTCTCTATCTTTTGCCCAAATATTGGGCTCTGGTTATAGTCTGTAGAGATTCTCAGTCATTCAGGTCATGGTTGTCCGAAACGTACAAGGTTTCAGAAGGCAACTGATTTTCTTGTTTTTTCTTTTGAAGACTTTTAGCTGTACATTTTGGGATGAACACCCTTTGAATGGTGTGGGAATAGGAATGGCTTTCCAGAGGAAAAAAATGGCAGGAGCACTACTCAGGTGACCCTGAGGACACAGATAAACCTCCAAGTGCTTCAACAACCCTTTAAAAAGATGCAAATGACCAGCTGTCTGCAAGGAATATAAATCTTTCCATTCCCCACTATCCTGTCAGAGCTGAAACAGCTTCTTGGATGGGAAGCGAAACATCTTCAAAAGGGGGGGGGGGACCAAGAAAGTCCAGTTGCCTCCTGAAAAAGCACCTTTGGGGCTCCAATGAAATAAACAAATAAAACAAATTAGAATCCAGAGGGAAATTGCACAACTTTCACTACAAATGAAGGCATCAATTGAAAAGAAGATGATTTTTGCAGACTGAGCAGCACATCCAGTAAAGATTCAAACAGAAGCTTTGTCAGTTGTCATTCAAATATGTTTTAAGTATAAAGACATCAAATTGGTAAAGCAAATGACATCTGCAGTGATTATTCTGTTTAACTTATTTCACTTAATGATATTTTCATAGTTATCATGCATGAAACACATAGGTTTTACCTGTTGAAAACATGCTTGCACAAGATTTTCAGGGAACAAATTTCGAATAAGGTCCAAGAAAGCATCAAGACTGGATACTTCGTCATTCTTTTTTCCTTCTCCCAGCTGCTTCTTGAGTTTTGGATTGCCAGGATGAATGGCTAACACCAAGATGACTCCCAGGATAGCAGCAATGATTGTTGTGGACATATAATATACCATAGCTCTCGTCCCTAATCGACCACTGGCCTTAGCATCAAGTCCTGACAGCCCTGTAACCAGAATTGAATTGGGAAGAATTCAGACACAAATGGTATCTTCTTGATTATTGAGAACCTGCATAAGGACCAAGCATGTTTCTTATGATTAGCATTTTGCAAATAAATATACCCTCTTGCTGTTGCATTTTGGACATTTTTACCGGTCTGTATACTTCATAAGCTAATATAATAGTATATATTTTCTCTATTTTTCCTATATATGATTTTGATACAGAAAATTCTATGTAACAGTTTCCATAGAAAAAAATCATGGATAAATATGTACAATAATTCATTTTAGATACCTGTAAATCTCTAAGGTATCTTAAATGATTGATGTATATTAATGGGCATATAGATTGATCAGTTAAATTAAAATAAAAGTAATCAATCAGTTAAAGTAAAGTAAAAGTAACAGAATAACAGAGTTGGAAAGGACTTTGGAGGTATTCTAGTCCAACTCCCCGCTCAAGCAGGAGACCCTATACCATTTCAGACAAATGGTTGTCCTCTCTTCTTGAAAGCCTCCAGTGTTGGAACACCCACAACTTCTGGAGGCAAGTTGTTCCATTGATTAATTGATCTTCCATGTTTCTAAAAATCCTATGTATGTTCATCAGAAATCAATCTCACTGTATTTAGTGAGGAAATACTTCTAAATAAATTCATATAGGTCTGCGGACTTTAAAAAAATATTTATATACCTGGAACATTGCTTCATACAAGTTCTTTTTGTACAATGTGATATTTTCCATTCAAGGTGTTTGTTTGATATTAGCCCTGAAGTAGGCCTACTATAGTAGCCTACTATATATGCATTACAAATATTCAGAAGATCACTAGATGTCAGCAAGGAGACCTAAAAACTGCAAACTTTTTGCTCCTATCTAGTGATCATCCAGAAGTTTGTGGCCTAGATATGGTAGTCTTCCTGAGGTCATGATACCTTCTGACAATCTCAGATTAATAGAGGCAATTTCACTTTTAATTCTGTGTCATTAGAGTCATCAATAATTGGACTCAAAAGGAATCTCTGTGTTTGAACAGACAGAAGAACGTCAGAGAGGGGAATAAACAACACCACTCAATGGTATTAAAAATTAATAACTGTAACATCCTAATCCTTATTCATGAATTACCATTCACCATCTCAGAATTCTACAAAGTACAGATCATTAGAAATAAAGTATCATCTGTTTTTGATAAACATAAGTATAAAGTACTGATTAACAGCATTGATTCCCCTACCCCAAGGATATGCTAGTGCTGAATTATGGAGAAAAATTATTAAACTCTGAAAAGCGATCAGCATGACCCCAAAGGTCTTTATTTCTCACAGGATATGAAATTCCAGTTGTTCATAATATGTCTCACCTGTGATTAGACTTGAGATAATTAAAGGGAGGATCAACATTTTCAACATCCGCATCAAAATATCTCCGGGGAAGGCTATCAACATGACGACATCAGGATTAATAGGAGCTGCCATGCGAAGGAGCATTCCACATAAGGCTCCCATTATGACACCTGAATGTACCAAAACAAATAATAGGAAGGAAGGTTTAGGGGAAAATAATCTGAACAATTATGAGTCTTCATCCATCGTTTTGTGGAATTATCTTGGCAAATTGCCAAGTTTTCTAACAAGGGAAATAAGGAATACCATAACCAGTCAACAGTTCTCAATTTTGGTAAGTAAGGTTGGGGCCTTACTGATGAGCTCCGCAAGATACAAAAATTTATTCTTGCACTTTTCTGATTCTGAGAGGGGGATGAGTTGAACACCGCTGCTCAAATAGCTTGGGATGCCTACAAAGATATAATGCCTGCTTCCTACCTATTCTCACGAAAGGGAGTGCTAATTGGTCAGAGCCACTGAACGTGTCTTCTCAATAAAGCCAGCTGCTGCAATTTGATAATGAAGTATATTGCTTACTATGTGTACAAAAATGATACAACTCTGCTGTAAGCATTTTTAATTGTTGACAATCAGAGGTCATTTACTAATTAATGCTTTTTAAAGGAATTTGGGGTGGATATCACAGTATTGCTGCATAAACATTTCAAGATGGATCTAATAGACTTCATATCTGATGGCCCTGTGATTTTTGAAAAGGATATCTTACAATGGACAAACATATTAGGCATATTCCTAATCATTGTGTCAATTAGCTTACTGGTAGAATCTCTCAAGAGATGGTTGCTAACTATTCTGAAAGACAGTTTTCCTAGCTCACTAAGAAACTCAGAAGCTGAACTTGGAATTTTGTCAATTTGTGCCGGAAGCAGGTTTGAAAAGGGAGCAAGAGAATCGGTCTCTACAGGAAACCAGAAATGTGTTAGGAAACAAAAATCTTTTGGAATATTAGAATTTTAAACTCACATGCTATGCCCTATTATCCATCCATCCATCCATCCATCCATCCATCCATCTATCTATCATCTATCTAAAAATAAATCTTAAATCATAAGGTCTTAAGCCTTCTGTCCCTTAAAGAAATCTGATCCTGTATGAATACTAACATTTAATAAAACCCTAAAAATTCTTAGTACTTGAAAGAGTGAAATTCTCTCATAACAATATTTAATGTCTGTTTTGTATTTAAAGTAAGAAATATTAGGCAAATAATTTTTGCAACATAATGGCGCTGATAAATCCTATTTACTAAGTAAATAAGAATGTTTGATTTAATACATTGTGGATCTCTCTCTCTCTCTCTCTCTTATTCTCTCTCTCTTCAGACATGGCGAGATATTGGAAAAGTTTCTTAAAGTGTATGGACCAGATGTGCAATATATGAATGAAGCACTCTAGGGGAATTTAGCTCTGGCCTTGAGAAAGAGGAAGGAGAAAGACAACAGTTGTTCAGGCCTGGGAAAATAGAAAGTGTGAGAAAGAACAATTCTGCCTTCATCCGGTTTCTCTTAAAGGGGGAGGGGCAACATTTCTAGTAAAACACATTCCTGGAATCATTACTATGCCAGTTTCTTAATCAGGCTGAACTCAAAGGGTTGACAAACATATGTTTGGAAACAGGGGACACATACAAGAACAGTATTTCCCATTAATAGCTAGCTGCCAATCTGTATTAACTGTCTTTTTGTGGAAATGGGAAAAAAGTACCGTGACCTCCCCTGTCATTTGGCTGTCACAATTAGTCATATTTAAAAAGGGGGAAAAAAAACATCCTGAAAACACACTTAGGAAAAAAAAATTGCACCTGCAATCTTTCTTCCTTTGGCAATACAGCAACTGCTGCAATAAAATCTACTGAATGATGTCCCATGCTTTATTGTAACTCAACATACTTGCTGGAGATCAACCTAGGAAAGGCTCCCAATCATCTTGCAACAGTCAATCAGAGCCAAATGCCCGTGTATAAATAAACTCAGTTTCAAAATCTTTAATAGCTGGGAGACATTAAAAGTATTTGCATAGTTTTTTCAACAAAGAGCACAGCTATCCATTCAGGCTGAAGTGAATAAAGAAAGACTTTGTGAAGGCTACAGATTTGCCTCTTCCTCTCACAGTACTGTAATATTTTTTTTTTTAGTTAAGTCTGGGCAGGAAGCCAAGGAACGACACTAAAATGTCAAAACTATTCCATATTTGGAAGCTGCTATACCCAGAAGGCAACTGAGAAAAGTAGATCACTGTATCGCTTGGTCTAGCCTCTGAGAGTGCACAGCAAAAGAGAAAGCTAAAAACTATCAGCCTTCTGGCAGGAAACACAAGGGACATGAATCGCCACTTCCTCGTCTAACTTGGGAAAAGCAACACTCTGCTAATATGATATGTATTTATATGTTTCTGTTTCTATGTTGTAATTTGATCCTGAATGATGGGCTGAGTGAGCTGTATATGAATTGAATAAACAAATAAAGTAAGTAACTAAATGATGGCTCTTGGTGACTACATGAAATTGGATGGTTTTAATATGATTTATATAAGGATATTTTGTATTTCGAGTCACTTATGATCATGCCTTTGGAACAATTGCATGCCCTGGTTGAAATCATCTTTCTCTTTCTTATCTAGATACATGTATTCCTCATTTAGCAAGTACCTCACATAGCAAACATTTGCAAATATGATGGAAATGAACAATATTAATAGTACAGGCAATCTTTGGTTAAATACGGTAATTAGGACTGGAATTTCAGTGCATTTAGATTCGCAAGACTCTATTATGATAACTTTATAATACAAGCAGTATTGGTCTGCATGACTTTAGTTTCTTAGTCTGATCTACTTTGAATGGCTGACAAAGAGAGAAAGGGGAAGCAGAAGTAAAATAGGGAAGCTTACTGAACCTAAAATATCTGTTCTTAGGCTTAGTAATAATATGCAAGAAAATTAAGGGTGTCTCAAAGGAGTCATGAGAAAGATGGGGTTCAACATGAGAGAAGCACCAGAAGTGTTTTGGGTAGAGTTCTAAGCCTAGTGAAGAAAAAGAGAGAAATTAGAAGGAGTAGATAGGGGGACATCTTAGAATATCAGAACATGCTATATTAATCCATTAATTAATTTGGTCAATATATCAGGGGTGAAATGCTCCCGGTTCGGACCAGATCACCTGATCCGGTAGCGATGGTGGCGGGTGGTTTGGAGAACCGGTAGCAAAAATCCCTGCACCCCCCCCCCCGCCGATCCGCACGATCATCAGAGGCTTTTTTTTTAACTTTTAAAAGCATTTTTTCTACAACCTCTTCTGACGAAAAAATGCTTTTAAAAGTAAAAAAAAAAGCGCTTCTGATGATCCCTCGGCTCGGCTGGGATCATCAGAAGCTTTTCAAAGCATTTTTTTCTGCAATCTCTTGGCCGAAGAGGCAGTAAAAAAATGCTCTGAAAAGTCTCTGACGATCCTAGCTGAGCTGCCTGATCAGCAGAGAGGTATTTTTTTAAAAGCCTCTCTGACAATCCCAGCTGAGTTGCCTGATCAGCAGAGGCTTTTCAAAGCATTAGAAAAAATGCTTTGAAAAGTTAAAAAAAAAAGTTGGCCACACCCACCCAGTCACATTACTCCCCCCCATGCCACGCCCACAGAACCAATAGTAACAAATTTTACATTTCACCCCTGCAATATATTCTTTCTCAGGTTGACTTACCAAATACAGTAAGTGAAAGGAGCATATTTTTTCTGAGTGAAAGACAGAGTCGTACACAGAGGTTCTTCGGTTGATGTTCCACTGGACTCATATGGCTTTCATGCATTCGTACTTCTACCTGCTTTGGCATATTGTTGGCACTAGAAGAAAAATAAAATTAAGATACTTTAATGTGAAAACCTGCAAGATATTCTACAAAGAAAAAAAATGGAAGAAGTTGATTTACTATGTTGTACAAAAGGTGATTTCACTATTCCTGGAAAAGTCTGAAACAAATAATAGAAATGTTGTAAAAGATATAGTATTATATTCATGTCAGGAGCACCAAAACATTTCCAGGTTGAAAGGATTGAACAGTGACATCACCATTTCCCAGGGGGCCCAGAGTCCTTTCATGTCTCCATTAAGTTGGCCACCAAAGTGGTACCCATCTATTTATTTGAGGTCACCCACTTTTGAACTGCTGACTCAGCAGGAGCTAGAGCATGTGATGGGAGGTCACCCCATCTTGCAGCAGCAACTGGGTCTCGAACGTGAGCCTACCAATCGTCAGCACAGTGTCCTATCCTTGTGAGCCACTGCATTCCTTTTAATGGATATAGTAGTAATAATTGATAATGTACCTAACATGACTAGATTCTATACAGAAATATACAGTTTGGTCCTACTCACACATTTACAACATGGTTGTCTTAATACAAGAAATCAGCAGAATAAAAATAAAAGGAAATGAATAAATTAGAGATGACTATAGTGAAATGAAATTAAATGCTGATTGAAACATGATTAGAAATGCCAATTGAAAAGATAGATTCTTAGAGTCGAAAAGGGCCATATTAACTCAAGTCCAACCCTCTGATTAATGCCATCCGATTAATGAAATCCAAATCCAAAAAAATCCCAGAGAAATAAATGTTTGTTAGAAATCTGCTTGTTATCAGATTTCTGCAGGCAATACATAAAGGGTATGAATATGCACCATCTTTAGCATCGGTGAGGAAAGTTTAAAACAATTAACAGAGAAAAATGCAAAGGCTGGTGCAGTCTAAAATGGCACTCTCAGTTTTCCCACCTTCTTAGCAGTTTTAATTTAGCCATCATACTGAAGGAAAATCTTCACGCACGAGGGATCCAGAAGCTAGCTTTAAAGTTTAGCCATTTCCTTGACAATCTAATCTGCAGCCTTCTTTTTCCTTTCCCTCTCTTCTCTTGGCTTGAATGCCATCTGCTTCATAACAGCTGTTGTCCCAAAACAGTAATGAGGGCAAAAACTCACTAATGAGCTTCAAAACTTTTTAATGAGCCTCAAAATAGAGATTCTATGTGCATGCCAGATATATTGCTTCATGACAGGTCAGCTCCTGTCACTAACCCTGCAGTGAAGTCGCAAATGGTGCCCTCCCTCTTCATTCCCCAAGTCAAGGGACACATTATCCTTGGCCAACCAAAATACAGGTTATCCTTGACTTACAGCCATAATGAAGCCCGCCCAGTTTGGTCATTAAGTCGTGACATTAATGAAGCAGGTTATCACAGGTTGTCATTAAGTGAGTCGCCATGCTTGTTAAGTGACTCCATTATCATTAAGCAAACCCATTATTGTCTATTAGGTATTTTTGCCAAAGCCAAAAGTAAATGCCCACTTTTGGAAAAACATCATTAATCATGGTTGTGTGAATGATCATAAATACAGGTTGGTTGCAAGCACTTAAAATTCAGTCACATGACAGCGGTGGTGGGGACAGCTATCAGAACTCGGGTCACAAATCTTTTTTAATGGTTGCTAAGCAACCTGTCATAAGTCAAGGAATACCTATATTTTGGTGCCTAAAGCAGGAAAGGAACTGATTGAAGCACCCACTTCATTGTGACTAGTGCTATGGCTAGTTAACTACTTCATGGGATAATGCCAGCATTAATTTTATTAAAGTTTTATTTTATTATTATATGACATTTTATATATATTCTTATTAACTTTACTTCTAAACAAATACTTGTTCATTTTTTTAAAAAAATTGTAAGTGCAATTAACAAACATAAAACATGCAATAATGATAATACGACATAAGTTGTAATAATAAATGGAAAAGAATGGAAAATGCAATGCTCCATTTTCTTATTTCTCCAATTTAAGAATACCTCAAGATCAACAGAGAGCACATCTCTTGAATATACTCTTTAACATCTACTTTCTTCCATCTATATTATTTTCTTAGCTGATTTCCAGGGCTTGGAAGGACCAGAGATATTAAAATTATATTAAAAAGTGATTAAATCTTTCATGATAATAGGTTTTCTGCAGCCAGTATCCAAAATATTTTTTCTGGTAGGAATCATTCATTCTTACAGAATTTGTAGCCTCTGTGTTTATATGAGTGTGTGTATTAAAAATATGCCCTATAGAGCTTCATAACATGAAAGAGAGCCCAGAAGCAGTGATACTGAGGCCATATTTCTTAGAGAACTGAGAAGGATTTCATTATAGAATAACCACTGATCCAAATTTGGACATGCTAACTATGTTTTAAGTAAGCAAAATAAAACCAAATCAGATACAATTTAAGATATATTCCTTAACCACACTCTATGTTTGGATGACATATGAACCCAATTACAAAGGGGTTTAATACGTCATGCGAATTAGCTCAGTGCTTGACACAGAAATCTGAGTGATGAAAACCAAATCTACACAAACTGTCTCTGTCATTAAAGAGAAAATGAATCTTGACTTTTCCAGATTCTCCATAAGAAAACTTTAGTCTAAACAAAACTGCATGATGCTTCAAATGAACAGCCCAGTTTAGAGAGCACCAACGAATAACCAATCTCAGACAGTAATTCCACGTATTCCACTGAAATTACTGGCATTTTTTAAAATTTTGCTAATATAATTTACAACAAAACCCTTTCCTCATGCCAATACTCTGCTAAACAACTAATTCCCACAACACTGTCAAACTACCTAGTAGGGGGTATATTACTATTATCCTTCTCATCTTTCCTATTACCTAGAGCAGTGGTAGTCAACCTGGTCCCTACCGCCCACTAGTGGGCATTCCAGCTTTCATGGTGGATGGTAGGGGTTTTGTCCCTACTTTATAAATCACCATTACTGTGGAACCAGTGGGCGGTTAGAAAATTTTACTACTAACAGAGATACAAAAGTGGGCTGTAGGTATAAAAAGGTTGACTACCCCTGACCTAGTTCCTTATCTTCTTATGATTATAATTTTGTTGCTTGAATCTTACAATTTATATTGTTTTATTTAGTATCCTAGTACGATTTGTGTTGATTGGTTATTTAGTATCCTATGACTATGACTATCATTAAGTGTTGTATCTTATGATTTATGATGAATATATTATTATTATGATCATGATTTATTACTTGAGAGCTTTTGCACCGGAGATAAATTCCTTGTGTGTCCAATCACACTTGGCCAATAAAGAATTCTCTTCTCTTCTCTTCTCTTCTCTTCTCTTCTCTTCTCTTCTCTT
>WNWU01000001.1:26188466-26205918 GCA_012654045.1 Ptyas mucosa
TTCTCTTCTCTTCTCTTCTCTTCTCTTCTCTTCTCTTCTCTTCTCTTCTCTTCTCTTCTCCTCTCCTCTTCAAATAATTCAATCAGCCAGCACTATACTTCCAAGTGAAGTAAACTTTCATGGCTAATAGCATTTACTCAGGGTACATGCTTTTTGGAAGCAGATGTGGAGGCTTTCTTTACCCTTGGAAGCCAAATGTGCACTTGAGTAGTCCTTCCTACTCTCTTGCTTCATATATCAGTGTAATTTTTGCTGTACTAAAATCAATGCCCTGCCACACCCAGTGAGAACTATGGAAAAATTCAAAGTACTGAAATAGGTATTGACCTATTATTTCAGCTAATTTATAATTAGTTAAATAAACAATAATAAATAAACACTGTTTAGAATGTGTTTATTTTAGAATGTGTTTAGAATGCAGTATTGCAGGCAAACTCTGCCCACAGCTAAGAGTTCGATCCTGGCCGGCTCAAGGTTGACTCAGCCTTCCATCCTTCTGAGGTCCCTAAAATGAGGACCCAGATTGTTGGGGGCAATATGCTGCTCTATAAACTGCTTAGAGTCTGTAAAGCACTAAAGCACTGTAAAGCGGTATATAAGTCTAAGTGCTATTGCTATTGTTATATTTCCTGGGATGAAATGTTTTCATTCATCTGACCATTTAAGTACCAATTAATATCTTATATAATTTCTTTCCATTCATGAGGCCTAGGATTATCACTTGAACAGAAGTGATCTAAAAGTAGGACCTGACTCCCTTACCCAAAAATCCTACAGGTGGTCTTCGCTTAATAATCTCTGATTTAGCAACCTTCAAAATTATGAGTAGTGCTTATGACTGGTCCTTATTCTTATGACAGTCATGTGATTACCATTTGCAATCTTCTTTGCTGGCTTCCTACAAGCAAATTCAATGGGAAAGCCAGTAGCCATGCAAATGACTATCATGATATTGCATTTAACGATGTCACTAGTTGAATGGCAATTGGCTATGCCAGAATTTAAGTAGCATGGTCATGTGACATTGCACTTTATGATTGCTTAGCAACAAAAATTCTGGTAATCAGCTACTATCCTTATGTGCAGACTACCTGTAGGAGACAGCAGAACAGAATTTGAGAAGAAAGGCCATCAAAGTCAAGGAACTTTGTCAAGAACCTTAACAAAATAGTTCACAGCATCTACCAGTGAGGCAGCTTCTGAGAAGCTTGGGCTTAGAAAACAAACTAAATAATATTTTGCATTAATTAGTTCTCTTTCATCATGTAAAGTAGACATTTAGTTTTTATGTTATTGGGGCTCAGCTTCTTTGACAACGTGATTGGTGGGATTGAAGCACTGGTCTAATATCAGTCCAAACCAAGAGTTGACCCAGTAAAATACAATCAAGTTTAATCCTTTATTTGTTTACACCTAATGGGACAGGATCTTGCCAAACTAAAGTTATAACCTGGCTTACAATTAGATATATCCTGAGAGATTTTAGGGTATGGCTTCCCTGAACCTCTTCCCTATCCCCATTCAGGTCAAGATTGTGCCATCCCTTAATTCAGGCCTCTCTCTGTGTTGCCAAATTCTCCCATACTGCTGCTACAGGTGCACATTCCATCACACCTAGCTTATTACTGCAACACATAAATTGTACTCTCTTGCTTCCCTAGAGAAATCCAGGTATTGTTACATCATCATAATTTAGGGACATGGAAAGGCATCCTTCCTAAGAGACCTGAGTTTCACTTCTGAGCACACAAAACCATTATATAAGAGTGAAAGTGTTTCAGATTTGTTTTTCGTCTCATAAATTAAAGTACTTTAATTTATTTTTCTGTTGTCCTTTTGTCTTCCCCTCTGTATATATGTTGCCAAGTCTGATGAAAAGAGAGGAAGACAACAGAGAGATCTTTAGTTAGTTTTTTTTTAGTTTATTTAATTTATATACACCCTACTCCCGAGGGTCTCAGGGCGGTGAGCAGCCATAAAATAAAACACATTAAATACAACATTTAAGACAGATTAAAATCCAATTAAATAATTTGGCCGTGAACGATTTTAAAACCCCAATAATTTAAAACCGATTAAAATTTATATTATTTTTCTTAAAAAAAGAGGAGATCTAACTCATTTTCTCAATGACAGGGATGAGATAGGAAATAATTTGCCATTATACAATTGATTCTAGAATGACCAGAGGACTCTGAATAAAGATTATCTAAATCTCAGGAAAGTCCACCTTTCTAGTTTATTATTAAGAAACTGATAACATAGCTTTACTATTTTTTTGAAATAGAAACATTAGCTCCTTTTCAAAAATATATAAAGTAAAATGATTTACATGTTAGATCCTTGCACTCAGAAATATCTGTATTTTGCATTTTGTATGCTCCATTCATCCTTTTGCTTCCATCTATTTTTTCCAAAGTACAGCGTACGCTTTGAAAAAAAAATACATTCTATTTGAAGCTACAATATTCATATTTATTATGTACCATGCCCAACTGCACAGGGCTCAAGGCTCGCAGCTATAACAAACATCTATATTAAGACCATGATTTGCAGAATGGTTGATAGAGAAAGACAGTGGATGCACTACAGCATTTAGGCTACAGTAATATGCCTCGGAAGACTAAGCAGACCTCTTTCAAGCAAAGATAGCCAGTATACCTTTGGGGAAAAAAGATCTGAACATTTGACAGTTCATAATTAAAACAACATTAATTTGCTTTCATAATTTGTCTCCTAACATCCTTTCCCTTCCTCATGCAAAAAATCCTCTTCCTTTGATGCCGAATTTAGGGATATCTGATTAACCGCTATTAGCATTCAACTTGAATCTGAAATAATTAAAACCAGAAATCCCTAAGTTCAGCCACAATAAACATATTTATAAGAATATTGAAAATCTTTACTATATTTTGGAAAATATCGGGATCCACTACTTCACTTCTGATTTCAATTGATTTACCTTCTCTGTTCCAGAGGACATGTTTCTTCCTAGACCTCAACCAACTATAGGTTGAATCTAGATCTGAATGAACAATAGTTTCCATTTGCTTATGATTCTAACCAACATTGCAGAGCACTGTTTTGGCCTAGCTTGAATCTTGAGGTTGGGGGTAAAATATTCCTTGTAATTAATTGGTTTCATATACCTGCAAACTTAGTTGCGTAGAAAATCAAAAACAAATTACATTTGAACCCGCAATGAAAGGGGCACAGGAAGAAGAATGTGCAGGCCCACAATGGTTATTGACTAAAACCTTTTTGCTTACAGCAAGAAGAAAGTGAACAAGCCTGATAGTTTCTTAATTAGAGCCATTTGGAAAAATTCACAAAAAGGGAATAAAGAAAAAGAAGCAGCCCGTGAATTTGGTTTTTCCCCTGACAGAAGAAATCGAGGAAACCAGGATTTCACCCTAATGAAGGGTGGAAAGAGAGGAGTGCAGTAAATGTAAAACTATTAAACTAGCTTTCCCTTGATAGGATCTGGCAAGATGGCTGATGCAGTTAAGAGAAGGAGGGATCAATCAATACCCCTTTGCTTTGAGAAGCAGCATATTCCCAAAATATGCAGAATGACAGCATTTCCAGCTGAAAACTGATTTCAGAGTAGAAGTAAAGTAAATCAATCCAGTTTCTGAAAAGAAACAATAGTATGAGGCCACAGGAATGGAGCTAATCCCATATTGGCACAAGTGGCTCTTATTTATGCCGAACTTGCGCAATAAAAGAATGAAAACCAGGCGTTCTACAAAAAAGTCCAGATTCATTATGAATAACATGTGAAAGCTCATAAATATGAATTATCCTGGTTTGTTGATAGGATAGCTAATTTTTAGTTTGTTCACTGCTTTTTTTCTACTCTCATTTGTACTTATTTCTTCTGGATGAGGCCAGAATGCAAAAAACATGATAAGAACATCAGCCAATTATTGACTGATCCAATGAATTCAAAACATTTTGCCTATTTTTGTTTTTGAGAAGGAAAGGAAAGGAGGGATTTTAAGGCTCAATTATTAGCCTTAAATCTTAGAGATTAAAGATACCCCTTGAAATCCCCCTTGTTCTTTGCCAAAAACTGGATCCCCACCTAGTTCTCGCCTCACCCACATCTGGATTGCAACCTTCATACTTGCACCCAACTTTGTACAACTCTCAAGCCAAAGTTATACCCACCAATATCAAGGAATCTCCCTGAGGTCATTTATAGCAGAGTGCTGGTTCTACATTTATTTCTGCAGAAACTGAAGAATATTTTTAATGCCCTGAAAAATGTGAAAGTAGCAGTTCTCAGACTTTGGGATTTGCTTCCCTTTTCTAAATCCAAACTTGGAGCCCATCAGTTGGAACCAATCACACAAAATGCTAACAGGTGACAACAATAGTCATATATAATAGAAGCCATGTGCTTCCTGTCACATTATTTACTCCATCTTGTAACCCATGCAATCAAAGTGAGAAATTATTTTGAAAAGGAAAAAAAAGTGAAAAGGAAGACTGTTAGATTAAAATGTAATTTCTACATGCAAGAATCATGAGTTTGAATTTAAAAGAGATTTTATGTACTCTCAAGACCACAGGTGTCAAACTCGCCACATCATGTTGCTATCACGCGATGTTTTGTGACGTTTTTCCCATTCACATAGCTGGGATGAGCATGCATGATGCATTCGGCCCGCCAGCTGCCAATTTGACACCCATGAAAGACAACTTTTTATACTAATGGGAAAACATGATAGTTGTACCGTATCTGAAATGCTGTGTTACCACAGCTGAAGGAAAGCTTTATCCTAAGCATTTATGTATAGTGCCTGATTTTAGGCTGTAGTAAAATAAAACCAATAGTTGTTTATTTTATCAAAAGCTTTTATCAAAAGCTTTTAAACTTTTCAAGCCTCTTACTATGTACATGGCCATAAATGTTGGCACCCCTGAAATTTTTCCAGAAAATGAAGTATTTCTCACAGAAAAGTATTGCAGTAACACATGTTTTGCTATACACATGTTTATTTCCTTTGTGTGTATTGGAACAAAACCAAAAAAGGGAGGAAAAAAAGCAAATTGGACATAATGTCACACAAAACTCCAAAAATGGGCTGGACAAAATCATTGGCACCCTTTACTTAATATTTGGTTGCATACCCTTTGGAATAAATAACTGAAATCAGTCACTTCCGATAACCATCAATAAGCTTCTTACACCTCTCACCCGGAATTTTGGACCACTCTTCCTTTGCAAAGTGCTCCAAGTCTCTCTTATTGGAAGGGTGCCTCTTCCCAACAGCAATTTTAAGATCTCTCCACAGGTGTTCAATGGGATTGAGATCTGGACTCATCGCTGGCCACTTCAGAACTGTCCAGCACTTTGTTGCCATCCATTTCTGGGTGCTTTTTGACGTATGTTTGGGATCATTGTCCTACTGGAAGACCCAAGATCTCCAACACAAACCCAGCTTTCTGACACAGGGCTCTACAGTGCGACCCAAAATCCGTTGGTAATCCTCAGATTTCATGATGCCTTGCACACATTCAAGGCACCCAGTGCCAGAGGCAGCAAAACAACCCCAAAACATCAGTGAACCTCCACCATATTTCACTGTAGGTACTGTGTTCTTTTCTTTGTAGGCCTCATTCCGTTTGCGGTAAACAGTAGAATGATGTGCTTTACCAAAAAGCTCTATCTTGGCCTCATCTGTCCACAAGACGTTTTCCCAGAAGGATTTTGGCTTACTCAAGTACATGTTGGCAAACTGTAGTCTTGCTTTTTTATGTCTCTGTGTCAGCAGTGGGGTCCTCCTGGGTTTCCTCTCATAGCGATTCATTTCATTTAAATGTCGACGGATAGTTCGCGCTGACACTGATGCTCCCTGAGCCTGCAGGATAGTTTGAATTGCTTTGGAACTTGTTTGGGGCTGCTAATACACCATCCGGACTATCCTGCGTTGGCACCTTTCATCAATTTTTCTCTTCCGTCGACGCCCAGGGAGATTAGCTACAGTACCATGGGTTGCAAACTTCTCGATAATGTTGCGTACTGTGGACAAAGGCAAATCTAGATCTCTGGAGATGGACTTGTAACCTTGAGTTTGGTGATATTTTGCCACAATTTTGGTTCTCAAATCCTCAAGACAGTTCTCTTCTCCTCTTTCTGTTGTCCATGCTTAGTGTGGCACACACAGACACACAATGCAAAGACTAGGTGAACTTCTCTCCTTTTTATCTGCTTTCAGGTGTGAGTTTTAGGTTGCCCATACCTGTTACTTGCCGTAGGTGAGTTTAAAGGAGCATCACATGCTTAAAACAATCTTATTTAGCCACAATTTTGAAAGGGTGCCAATGATTTTGTCCAGCCCATTTTTGGAGTTTTGTGTGACATTATGTCCAATTTGCTGTTTTCCTCCCTTTTTTGGTTTTGTTCCAATACACACAAAGGGAATAAACATGTGTATAGCAAAACATGTGTTACTGCAATACTTTTCTGTGAGAAATACTTCATTTTCTGGAAAAATTTCAGGGGTGCCAACATTTACGGCCATGACTGTACAGTATGTATGTATATTTGTGCACTTAGCTTATTTTCTTCCTATTTTTGTAAAATACTTCACTGGCATTGAATCAGATCACCCAAACTTTCTTTTCTTCTTTTTTAAATAAAACATTGGAAGAATTTGAAAACACAGCAGAAAGAAGCTGTAGTTGCATTCAACATCTTTTTTTCCTTCAGAAGAGATAATTTAAGCAGGCCACTCTAAAGAAATCACTGTAACTGTGATACAGGCCTCTGTAGCTTTGCTCTACAATACTTCTGAAAATTAAGAAAGAATAAGCAGAAAGTACAAGCAGAAGAGCAAAAGAAAGAGAAAGAGAATGCATATACTAGCAGAGAAATAGCAGACTATGCATTTAGTCTACAAAAAAGAGCAACTGGCAGCAGGCATTAAGATGATGGCTGGATTTAATAAAGGACTGGATGAATGCCAAAAATACAGAAGTTGAATTTCAGTAAGATTAATCACAAGGTTACATGGTTCTTTGGCCCTAAGACTTTGAAAAAGTACACAATCATTTTTACATTGCGGACTACAAGAAGATTATATGCAGTGCATTGATGGCCTATTTATTTCCATGCCCAATTCAGTACCTGAAGTGTTCAAATGTTGGAGCCTGTGACCATATTCTAATAGCTGGGACTTAAATATTCAAAGATTGCTTTTCCCCACAGAAGCCTGCTTACATTTTAAATCCATCTAGATCTTATTTACATGTGCTAAGATCCTACCTAAGAATGCCTCA
The DNA here is from genome assembly GCA_012654045.1 of Ptyas mucosa. Classification (NCBI taxonomy): domain Eukaryota; kingdom Metazoa; phylum Chordata; class Lepidosauria; order Squamata; family Colubridae; genus Ptyas; species Ptyas mucosa. Next base: position 26,195,757 of record WNWU01000001.1, read on the forward strand.
CAGTCCAACATTAGACAAAGTCCCCAAAACCAAAGGAAATGTGCCAATTATTACTGTATCCTTTCTCCTCTCCCATCTACTTCTCATCTCACAGAAAGTAAAATGCTCTCATCAGACATAGTAACAGATAACAGATTAACAGAGTTGGAAGGGACCTTATAGGTCAGTGATGGCTAACCTTTTTGCCATCGCGTGCCAAAAGCAGGGGAGCACGTTGGGGTCACACACATGCATGCCCACATCCATAATTCTATGTGCCCCGCTCCCCCCATGCTCCTCCCACTTTTGGCATGTGATGGCATGATGGGCCTGGTAGGCTTGTTTTTCGCTCTCCCCAGGCTCCAGAGCCCTTCTAGGAGCCTGGGGAAGGTGAAAACGGCCTTCCCCACCACTCCAGAGGCCCTCTGGAGGCCATAAACAGTGTGTTTCCTGACTTCTGGTGGGCCCAGAAGGCCCAAAAATCAGCTGGCCGGCGCATGCATGAGTGCCGAAGCTGAGCTCGCATGCCCACCAATATGGCTCCACGTGCCACCTGTGGCACCCATGCCATAGGTTCACCATCACGGTTATAGGTCATCTAGTTCCAACCCTCCACTCAAGCAGGAGACACCTACACCATTTCTGACAAATGGCAGTCCAATCTTTTCTTGAAAGTCTCAAGTGATGAAGCTCCCACAACTTTCGAAGGCAAGTTGTTCCATTGGTTGATTATTCTCATTGTCAGAAAGTTCCTCCTCATTTCTAGGTTGAATCTCTCCTTGGTCAAATCTCTTCTTGGTCAGTTTCCATCCATTATTCCTTGTCTGGCCTTCAGGTGCTTTGGAAAACAGCTTGACCCCCTCCTCTCTGTGGCAGCCCCTCAAGTATTGGAAGACGGCTATCATGTCTCCCCTGGTCCTTCTCTTCACTAGACTAGCCATGCCCAGTTCCTGTAACCGTTCTTCATATGTTTTAGTCTCCAGTTCCGTAATCATCCTGGTTGCTCTCCTCTGCACTTTTTCTAGAGTCTCAACATCTTTTTTATAGTGTGGTGACCAAAACTGGATGCAGTACTCTAGATGTGGTCTTACTAGGGCTTTATAGAGTGGTATTAGTACCTTACTTGACCTTGATTGTATTTAGGATTGGGTTGGCTTTTTTTAGCTGCCACTATTATGGAATTCTAGGAACTGACACGGAATTCCGGGATCAAACAGAAAAGGTTTATTGCGCAAGGTTCAGTGGCAATCACTAGAAGCAAAAACTGAAGCCTGAAGGGTTCTGATGCAGTTACTCTTATACATAGTTCTGACAACTCACAGCCCCTCCTTTTACTTTAGGCAGGAAACTCCATGTGGGTTAGTTCTGCATTTTGATATAAGTGCCTCTGCGGTTTGAATTCTTGAACTCTCCAACTGTAGAATGGTGAACTAACCTGTGGTTTGAGTAACCTTGCGGTTTAACTTTTTGAACCCAATATTTGCCTCTTATATTTACTAGTTAAAGGACTCTTAGAGATCATTTAGGCTGACCCCATATTATTTCACTCTTATATTTAATTTCATTATTCTATATTACTGCTGCACACTACTGGCTCATATTTAGCTGATTGTCCACTAAGACTCCAAGATCCCTCTCACAGTCACTGCTATTAATCCTGGTTACCCCCAATTTATATGTGTGCTCTTGGTTTTTCTTACCTAAGTGTAAGACTTTACTTTTCTCTACATTGAATTTCATTTTGTTAGATAGGGCCCAGTGTTCAAGTCTGTCAAGATCCATCTCGATTTTGAGCCTATCTTCTAGGGATGTGATGGCGAACCTATGGCATGCATGCCACAGGTGGCATGCAGAGCCATATTGGTGGGCACGCGAGCATTGCCCTAGCTCAGCTCCGGCATGCATGTGTGCGCTGGCCAACTGATTTTTGGGCCTACTGAGCCCATCGTGCCATCGTGTACCAAAAGCGGGGGGAGCGCAGGGAGTTGTGCGTGCATTCGTGGGGGGGCGGGGCACATTGAATTATGGGTGCGGACACACACATGTGCGACACACACACCCCATACTCCCCCCACTTTTGACCCCCTGCTTTTGGCATAATGGCAAAAAGGTAAACCATCACTGTTTTAGGGTGTTAGCTATTCCTGCCAGCTTAGTATCATCTGCAAATTTGGTGAGTTCCCCTTCTATTCCCTATTTGATTTTATGTATTAGTTTTATTTCTTGCCTCCCCTGGGGAGTATTTAAAAGTGGCTACTGATCTTTTAAAAACACACAGGGGAAAAATGACAAGAATCCGCAGAGGTGGGAAAAAAACAATGCAAAGTAATGCTAACATTAATTAATAGGAAAACAATTATGTATTTGATTTTTATAGATCTCCATCTCGATAAGTGACTCCTGTTAAAAAAGATATTCATCTTTATGCATTTTCATTCCAAGGGTACACATGCATCAGTGGTGGGTTGCCCCTGGTTTGGACCGGTTTGCAAGAACCGGTAGTAAAACCGGTGGGAGGCTCCATCCATTGACACAGACGTCATCATAGGTGATCTGCGCAGATGCGAACCGGTAGTAAAGGTAAGTAGACCCACCCCTGACATGCATGCTGTATTTTGAGTACATGTCCAGCTCATTCTGTTCATTTCTTCCTGAAAAGATGCCTACTTGTCTATTTATTTATTTACTTGTTTACATTCATTGCTTATAATATATCCCAATTCCAGAGATTTTTAAGCACTGCACGGTAATACACAAAATAAAAATACATAATTAGAAAACCCCAAACTGAATTATAGAGGATGCATTTGACAGTGGATTAATCGCCCCCCCCCCCCATAGTCACATGATCACATTTTGGGCACTTTGCAAAACGGCCTGCATTTGCCGTTTTGCAGTCACAAATGAAAAGTGATTAAGAAAAAGATACTAAAGAGTTAAAAAGACACAAAGCAGACAAAATCTTCCAGGCAAGCATTCAGGCAAGTTAAAGTGGGGGATGGGAAAAGAGAGGGGGAAGTTTTTATTAGGTACAGAGAAACAATGAGAAGAATGATTTGGCAAACAAGCTGGCGGATTATGGCTCAAGAAGAAACAAATTGAACATAAATAAAACTACTTATCAGCTTGAGGCAGAGAAACTCAACATGGCCTTTTTCAACTTTTTCTCTGTGTATGAGCTCGTGAAAATCTAAAGCCAGAGAAATCTGGGAAGCTTCAATGGACTCAGGTAAACCTGAATTCAATCCAGCTGTACATCAAGATTAATACACAAAGGAGAAATGGATTTATGACCTCACAAGAGCAAATCCATGGCTGCAATGTATTGTTATGACCCATTTTCTCTAAATTCACCTTTCAGTAAACTATTCTGACAAAGGAATCCCTGCACCTAGATCTATAAAATTCATTTTAATCCATACAGAATTAAAGTCTTAATCAGAGTTGTTATGACTGATCCAATGTCTTTCTTTATCTCCCTTTCCTTTTCCTATCTACCACTATTTCTTTGCACTCTCCCTAAACATGCCAGCTTATCTTGGATTCTTTATTACAAATTTATCTGCACATTTATCATGCAGTAGGATTATCATTAAATACGACAATGGAAGAAATGAATAAAACACACTGTATGTGATAAAGCTACCATTCTTAACTACAGATGAACTAAGATCAGGCACAAGAAGTCAGAACACATTCCAGGCTCCTCCCACCTTCTCCTATCAAAACAATTGTCCCAAATGAAATCTTTTAATGCAATTTACACTTCACATAACCTTGAAAGGTAATGATCTAAGCAGTGATGGAGTGGCAGTCCTGGATATTTCCCAAGAATAGCCTTATGCTGATGAATTTATTTTCCTCACTTGCAAAGAATAAGCCAGTTAAGAGTCATTTTGATAGAAATCTATGCAAATGAAAACAACCTACCCTGTGGAGGTTGTAGGAGCCAATCATTTCATTTTTTAAGGCTATCCTTAACCATGAGTTGTTAAAAGCAGGATAGAAATCAAGTGTAGCATTATAGAATCTCTTGTGACATATTATTTTTGGTACTGAAGCTTAGCATGTGTGGCTTTATCCTTTTGACAGCTGTTTCTTGGAGCAAAATGTATGATCACAGCATAGACTGATTTGATGAGTGAGTACATGCCATCTGGTAGTATCAAAAAGGCTTTTTACACACTGCACCTTAAAAACTAGCCAATTTCCCTCTCTTTCTCTCTCCACACATGTACACTTGCAGGTATCAATGTATTAAAATGGACGTTGTCTTACCAGAACGTCCTTTTTCGGGGCACTGCGGCTCCACTCCATCTGTGGGTTGATCCTCATATCTGACAGCAACTGAGAGAACTTAAAATCGATTAGCTCCCCACTCCGTGCTCTAGCCACGCCTCCCTTTAATCCCCAGTCTTGAACGAAGGCGCAGCACAACAGTAAGAACAACTTTATTAAGACCAAATAAACACAACCAATCACAAAGGAAGCAGAACGCCAACAGTAGAACAAAACAGGGGGGGTATGGAGTGGAGCTGCAGTGCCCCGAAAAAGGACGTTCAGGTAAGACAACGTCCATTTTCCAGAGCACTGCGGCTCCACTCCATCTGTGGGACATACCCAAGCTCAAACCACAGGGCTGGGAGGCGGACTGCTCCCCCTCGAAGACCCCGTAACAACACTCTGCAAAACCCTCCTACCAAACGAAGCATCCGCCGAAGCGTAAACGTCAATCCGATAGTGCCGTATAAACGGTGACAAAGAAGTCCAAGTGGCCGCCCTGCAAATGTCCAGCACTGACGCTTGAGTTGACCAAGCTGCCGACGTAGCCGCACTCCGCGTCGAAAGAGGTAAAATCCTAGACGGAGGAGCCCTCACCTGACGTTCGTAAGCGGACGCAATACACGCCTTAATCCACCGACCCACCGGGGCCGACGAAACTTTCTGTCCCATGGAGGCCGGGTGAAATGACACAAGCAGCGCCTCCGACTTCCGAAAGGCAGCCGTCCGGCGAATATACCGACGCAGGGCCCTGCGAACGTCCAGTGTGTGCCAAAGAACCTCGCGCTGATGACGGGGCAAAGGACAAAAATCCGGCAACACGATCTCCTGCGCGCGATGAAACCACGAGTTCACCTTGGGCGTAAATGCCGGATCCAAACGAAGAACAACAGTATTAGGACGAAAGATGCACAAATCCTCCCTGACCGACAACGCGGCGAGCTCCGAAATCCTTCGCGCCGACGTGACCGCCAGGAGAAAGGCCACCTTCAAGGACAGGAACTTAAGAGACACCGACCCCAACGGTTCAAATGGCGCAACAGTAAGCGCCTGCAAAACCAACTGCAAATCCCAAGTGGGATACCGGTGAACTACCCCCGGGCGTAAATTCCGAGCGCCATGAAGAAAAACACGGATCCAGGGGTGATGTGACAATGACTGGTAAGGAGGGGCAGAAACCACTGTAGCCAGAGCCGCCACCTGGCGACGCAGCATAGCCGGGGCGAGTCCCCGCTCGAACCCGGCCTGAAGAAACCCGAGCACATCCTGCACCGACGCCGAAGTGGGATCCACATGACTCCCAGCAGCCCAACGGCAAAACGCCCGCCAAGACGCCTCGTAGATCCGTGTCATGGACGGCCGACGAGCCGCCTGAATAACGCTGATGACGGGATCCGGAATCCTACCCTTCCTCAGAATGAGCCGCTCAAATCCCAGACGGCCAACTGGAGCCACTGCGGCTCAGGGTGAGAGATGGCCCCTTGGCGCAGGGCAATCCTGTGGGAAGGAATCACCCACGGGTCGGAGACTGACAGTTCCACTAGGTCTGGGAACCAGGGCCTGCGGGGCCAGTAAGGGGCCACGAGCAACACCCTCGCCCGTTCCGCTATGATCTTGCGGACGACCCGCTGGATTAGCGTGACCGGAGGAAAGGCGTACAGCAGTCCCGCAGGCCACCGGCAACGCAGGGCGTCTGTGTCTTCTGCCAGTGGTGAAGGATAACGGGAGATGAAACGGGGAAGCTGGGCGTTGGCGCGAGTGGCGAAAAGGTCTACCACCGGATCTCCGAAACGAAGAGTCAGTTCTCGAAACAAACGAGGATGAAGTTGCCACTCCGCCTGGTCGATCACCTCTCTGCTCAGCCAATCCGCCCGGGCATTCGCTGCACCAGAAATGTGGTCCGCCCGAATCAACGACAGGTTTCGTTCCGCCCAGCTGAACAGTCTCTCCGCCTCGAACATCAAGCTCCGGGACCAGGTCCCGCCTTCCCGGTTCACGTGCGCTTTGGCCGACGTGTTGTTCGTGAGGACCAAGACATGGCGTCCCCGAATCTCCACCCTGAAGTGAAGGAGGGCCAGCCGGATCGCCCGCAGCTCGAGGAAATTGATGCTCAAGGTACTCTCGGTCGGGTCCCAGAGACCCTGCGCCACCCGATTGGACAAGTGGGCTCCCCAACCATGAAGGCCGGCATCTGTGGTCAACACCACCCGGTCCAGGCCCAGGAAGTGACAACCTCTTCGAACGGCTGCTGATCTCCACCAACGCAGGGACAGTCGGACCTGAGGGGGCACAGGAACTCTCCTCAAGGAGTTGGCACACCGGCACCGTTGAAACGGAAGGAGAAGCCATTGCAGCGGACGGGAATGACGGCGGGCCCAAGGAACCACCTGGTAACAGGAGACAAACTTCCCCAGAAGCCGCGACAGACTCAACAGAGGCACCGACCGCCGAGACAGTACCTGGTCCAGCAACCGAGAGATGTCCTGCACTCTGTCCGGGGACAAAAACACCTGCCCCTTCATCAAGTCTATTATGCAGCCCAGGTGCAAGATCGACGTGGACGGGACGAGGTGACTCTTCTCCATGTTTATGGTGAACCCATGCGCCTGGAACACCGTCAGAACCCGGTCCATATCCCAAAACGCCTTGTCCCGAGAAGACGACAGTACCAGTACATCGTCCAGATAACACAGCGTCCTCACTGGAACTGCGCCGAGCGAAGCGGACACCACCGCAACCAACTTGGTGAAAGTTCGCGGCGCGGAGGAGAGTCCGAACGGCATCGCACAATACTGGTAATGCCCGCCCGCAAATTCGAAGCGTAGAAACCGCCGATGAGAAGGGTGGACCGGCACATGCAGATACGCCTCTCTGAGATCCACAGACTGCAGAAGATCCCCTTGCCGGACCGATGCAAGTATGGAACGCAGAGAATGCATCTTGAAGCGTCGATAACACACCGTCAGGTTCAACTGCTTCAAGTTGAGGATTCCCTGGACTCCACCGGAACTTTTGGGAACCAGGAAGAGGACAGAATAAAAGCCGGTCCCCCACTGATCCTGAGGCACCGGCTCTATCGCCTCTATCTCCAAGAGGTGAGAGATTTCCGCCAGCATCAGTTGGCGCCGCTCGCTCGACAGTGGGACAGGACACCTGATGAAACGCTTCTGAGGACAATCCACGAACTCGATCGACAAACCCTCCGCCACGGTGCGACGCACCCACAGGTCCTGTGTCGACAACTCCCACTGAGCGGTGAAGGCCCGGAGACGACCGCCCACCGGACCCACTGGCGGCGAGTCATTTGCCCCGCCTGAAAGGCTTGGCTCCGGACCCACGAAACGGACGAGTCGAGGCCAACTGCCTCCGGCCTCTGTCCCGGAAACCTCGCCGCTCGGAAAAACGGTCAGTTGGCTGGAACTGCCGACGGTAACTGGGGGACCCGCCGGTCCCGGAATATTGGCGAAAGGGCTGGCGAAAGGAGTAGGGCGTGAAACGTCTGTCCTGCTTGCGGGAAGACGATGGAAGGACCTTCCGCTTATCCTTGTCCTCCACAAGGACCGGATCCAACGCCGCCCCAAAGAGAGCCGGCGCTCTGTATGGAGCCGCCGCCAACTTCCACTTCGTCTTGACATCCGCCTTCCACGGCCTCAACCAAAACAAACGCCGAGAAGTCACAGATGCCGCGAGGGCCCTTGAAGCGAACTTGACCGAGCTCAGCGAAGCATCCGCTGAATACTCCGTGGCTGCGATGACCTTATTAATATCGTGGTGCAAACGGGTTTCCTCCGGTGGGAGACGTTCCTGCAGCTGCCGCACCCAATCAGCGAAGCCCTGTTGAAAAATGACGTCGCCGTAGCCGAACGTACAGCCCAAGCCACCGCCTGATGTGCCTTGCGGAAAGCCAACTCAGTGCGCCTCTCTTCCGACTTCAAGCCTTCCAGTGGGTCCCCCGAAATCATAGACTGCGAAGTCAGCGCCGCCATGGGGGCATCCACCGCAGGCAACTCCAGCAAAGCGTCCAACTCAGGAGCAGAGCAAAACAACTTCTTATCCAAGTTAGTGGGCGCAGTTAACGAACCCGGCTGTCCCCACGGGGCTTGCAACACGTCGGTGAAAAGTTGAGGACATGGCACAAAGTCCTTCTCAGGCTTGGTCTGCTTGAACAAGGCATCATGAGGGCCCACTTCAGACTGGGAAGGCGGAGGCTGAGCACCCACCGAACCTAAATTAGTAGTCAAGCGTGCCTTGTGCAACAGAGATTTAAACAGCTCCGGGCGAAACAAGCCCATAAATGCGGGTGAGTCAGGCAGCAGACCTTCGTCCTCGGAGAACTCATCCTCAGGAAATTCATCCTCCTGGTCAGACTCCTCTGAAGACTCAGTCTTGGGATGCACCCACGCCCGCGACTTGCGGGAAACGGGAGCCACTGGAGCCACCAGGGAAGCTGCCGGAGCAGAAGCCTGAGCTGCCATCTGAGCACTCGCAGCCATGATAGACGCCAAGGCCATAGACAACACCGTCTGAAGGTCAAATTGTGGTCCCGAGTCAGGCTGAGCCACCGACCTCAAACCCGCCGCCGTGGGCGTAAACGTAGCTGAGGAAGGTCGACGTCTCGAAGGGGGACCCATGTCCAAGCCCGCCAGGGATACATCCGGCAGGGACTGGGAAATGCCCCTGGAAAGAGAGGAACGAACAGGCGGGACCGACCCCGACCCGACCTGTCCAGGAGCAGTTTGAACCACTGGAGAAGCCCCCTCGACCAGGGAAACTGGCATGGCTGCGGCCGTCTTAGCCTTCTCCCATTGTCTCTCCAAAGCCTTGTGCCTCCGAAGGGCGTCCTTCTCAGCTGAGGAAGATGACTTAGTATGGCGGGATTTACGACTCCTCTTGCCAGAATGCTTTTTCGTAGATTCTGCAGAACGCACAGGACTGGCCTCCTGCTCCAAATCAGAGGAGAACGAGGAGTCTGCCATATTGTACAAACGCCCTCAGTGCCACCAGTAAGGAGCTCGTGTAGGCTAATTTTTTTAAATCAAATGGAAATTTATTAATTTATGCAAATTTATGCAAATATATTAATTTATGCAAAAATTATTAATAATTTATGCAAATCACCAATTAAGACAAAAAACTATATAAGGAGGTAGGAAGGCCGATATGACCCCCCCCCATTTGCACATAAAGGCACAAGGAAAGAGCCTACAACAGAGCACCCGGGTGGCAGGCGTTAACAGGCAGCCGTTGCTACTGGCAAACACACCAGAAACTAGCAAGGCTCAGGGGAAGGAGAGGCTGGACCACTAGAGCCCGCACAACCTCCAATACCCCCCCCCACGGCCAGCAAGGTACCAAACGGGAGAGCAAGAAAGCCCCCACAGCAAGCTTCCCCACGCAGCGGTGGTGGGGGTGAGCTAAAATGGCGCGCTTGAGGCGTAGACCACGTGGTCAGTCTCCCTGGCGAGGCCAAAGTCGAGCAATCCGGCGGGCGCCAACAAGCGATTCAAAATGGCGCCCGCAGTCCACGCGGCCCTCCAAAACGCCGGCGGAGCAGAACTGCGAGCCCAGCAGCCACGCAGCCTGTCCGCACACTCACTGGCCACTCCAACAATGCAGCGCCGCCTGCAGAGCCCTGACGGAACGGTCGCCGTGAGCCTGCCTGAAGCCGAAAGTGCTGGCCACGTGCGCCGCTCCCAGCCGCCGCCAAAGGAGCTTCCAGGAAATAACAGGCGGCTGGGGCAAGAAGGGAAGGCAAACGAAGCGCCTACTCCCCCGACGACAGCAATTAACCGGATCCGCCCCAAGGGGTCGGAATCCGGGAGCTGTAAGCGCGCACGGCGCTGAAGCACAGCCCGACCTGGCCACACCAGGCACGAAACTGGCTACTCAGCTGGCATTTTTT
>WNWU01000001.1:26205950-26222692 GCA_012654045.1 Ptyas mucosa
AATAAAAAAAACAACTCAAAAATAAATAAAGAAGCCTAAACGCCTCCAACCCAACCAGAGCATGGAGCAAAAATTTTTCCACCTCAGTCTGTCAGCAACTGAGAGAAAGACTGGGGATTAAAGGGAGGCGTGGCTAGAGCACGGAGTGGGGAGCTAATCGATTTTAAGTTCTCTCAGTTGCTGTCAGATATGAGGATCAACCCACAGATGGAGTGGAGCCGCAGTGCTCTGGAAAATCTTCCATTGTGTATAGGTTTTCCAAACATGCTGCTTTTATATTTGCCATTTATTGAACTTGTTTGTAAAAACTGTTCATTAAATAAAATAGCAAAAAGCTATTTTAATAGCTGTACAACATTAAAATATAACTGGCAATGAGTTTTTAACATATAGATGCATTCAGAGTTTTCAATATGATTTCACATTAAGTATAACAGAAAGAGAATAAAATACACAGTATGTGAATTACCTACCATCTTAAGTAAAGGCGACTCAAGATCAGTCACAAGAAATAAGAATACATGCCATAACTCCTCCCACTTCCTACTATCAAAAGGTACTCCCCAAATGAAATCTTTTAAAGAAACCCAGGTTTATGTAACCTTGAAAGATAATGATCTCAGCCACTCGACTAGTAATTCTAGTGCAAATCCTATCGGTCAAGGAATTCCATCTGGTGGAATCCAGAGAAGAGCCTTTTCTGCCATCTCTCCCGCCTTCTTGGACATTGTGCTTCTTGAGGTAAGGTCCACTCCCATGCTCTAGGCCTTCTGAAAGAGCCTCAAAACCTGGCTCTTCCTACTGGCCTGGTGACCCAATGTGGATGTTCCATGTTGGATGTGGTTAAGAGGATCCCACCTCCATCCTGTAGTATTCTGGTTTTTATACATATTTAATCTCGGCTCATTTAATATTCAGTGTTTTGCACCTTTGTTTTTATGATGTTTGTAAGATGCCCAGAGTTGACAGTGAGATGAGCATCTAAACAAACAAATTAACTAACTAACTAACTAACAAACAAACAAACTTGTACCAATGGATATCAACTGGAGTCCAAGTTTCCCCAAGGCACAGAAAACTTACTTATTCATCTTATTCATCCAGCGTTTATATTTCTTGCATCGGATGAGGAGAGCACATCTTTTTCCTTCTGTCCTGGCCACTTTTTACAGAGGCATGATTGAGAGCTTTTTAACAAACTGCATCACTATTTGGTTTAATGGAAGCAGTGCCTCATTAGAAGGTCCATACAGAGAGTGGTAAGGACAGCGGAGAAGATTATAGGCAACTTGCTTCCCGTTATTCAGGAATTCATCGTTATTCATAGTGCTTATAAGCGGTATGGGCCTAGAGCTTGAAGTATTGTTAGAGACCCCCCACACACACACTTCACAGTCTGTTTCTTTTGCTCCCCTCTGGGAGGAGGTTTCAAAGTATTTCTAGCAAGACTTCCAGATTCTGTAACAGCTTTGTTCCCTATGCCATCCATCTGGTAAACTCGCAAGATTTGTTTCTCTCATCATGTACATTAGTGGCCAAAATTGTGGAAACCTTTTGGGAGAAGTGTTTTTTTCTAAAACTAGCTAATAACACTTTTTTTTTGGAGTAGTACCATAAAATTATATATCAATGAAAGATAATTTAATCAAGAATGTAATGCAATAACTTTTATGAAGGATTTGCTATTAGAATAGCAGTTACAGTATAAAGAAGAAACGTGAAACATGTAGAAAAAATGACATATACAAAAATTATCACGTCAGTTAATACTTAGTTGGGTAACCTTTAGCATAAATTATGGCCTTACGATGTCTTCCCATAGATTCTGTTCTGTTCTGTTCTGTTCTGTTCTGTTCTGTTCGTCTTTAAATTAGGACATTGTGGATGCACTTAGATATATTGATCCTCATCATAAATGGAGGAGAAAAGCAGATTAAATTTAAAAAGAAAAATTGAGAGCATTTCCAATGAAAGACAGTATACAGCTTCACTCTATTTTCCTATATAGTACAGCAAAAATAATATTCCAGAGAATAATCTTGTGTCCAATTATGAAGAAAAAGCATGAGCTGGCCATTAACTCTAGCTGGTGCTGCTAACATTTCTATTCCTGTGAACCAGAAACAGGGATAGGAACACAGAATTCCCTCCATGAAATCATTGTCCTGAATCCTCCCTGTCTCCCCAAATGCCATGGATGTTATAAAATGTAAAAAGGCAAAAGGATTTAAACTTTTAAGTATTGTAGAGTGAAGTCGTTGCCTACATTTTTAGCTGGAATTATCCTCAGTGATCTCTAAATTGATAATAATAATAATCCTGCTTAAGGAATGCTGCCATGTTTGTTGTGGTAAATTCTAAAGTGCATTATGTAAACATAATCTAGGATGAAATGGAGAGATACAAGGCAGAACATAAAGAGCAGCAAAGGCTAAAAGTTAGTACATGATTTAAACCAATGTATTTGATTCAGTCCCTGATAATCAGTCTTTTCCTTCAGTCAGAGGTGTCTGCAGGAGACGATAAAATAAAGTCACAAAGCTGCAATAAAAGCTGCACCACTGTAGTTGTCCCTTGATTTGTTTGACCTCATCCTATGGACACCTCTGCTTTCAGTCTTGCATTTCACAGACTATTACTCGATACAGTAACAAATATTTAAAAAGGAATGGAATTTTAATGGGTGGGATGTTTCTGACAAGCAGTCAAATAACTTAGTTTCTGCTTGAAGAGATGAAATTACAAGAGGGCAGAATAATCTGAATACATTTTGTGATGAGTTCTGAGCATTAAATATGCAAATTAACTGCTTATGCATAAACCTCTGAAATTGCTAATGGGAGGGCACTTTTAAAAAAAAGAAATACACCATTTAATAGATGGATGATGATAGATGATAGCGCTATCATCTATCATCATCCATCTATTAAATGGTGAATTTCTTTTTTTAAAAAAACAGTGCCCTCCCATTAGCAATTTATATATATGAAAATGTACTGGTTGTCCTTTGAATAAACAACATACCAAAGGCGGCATAGATATCCAACACATAGTGGCAGAATGTAAGATGCAGAGGGGAACAACATACACTGAACAACACAACCAAGTAGTTGGTACTGTGTACAGGAACTTTTGCACAGTGTATATATTAGACCCTCTGAAGCCTAGATGGGAGAAGATCATGGAAAATAACATGGCTAAGATCCTGTTGGATTTCCAGATACATACAGACAGGCAAACGCTGATCAATCAGCCAGACTGGAATGGGATAACTGCCACAGCCAACTCACTATGGCCAACTTGCCACAGGCCAATTCAACAATTCAATTTAATTATTTAAAATAATTTAAAATTATTGTAATTTTTGTCATGCACATTTCATTTTGTCCTTCCTTTTGCATACTTTCTTTAATGATTCTACATCTTCAATATTAGTGTAACTCTTGTCCCATGGCAAGTTAGCTGTGGTGAGCTGTTCCACGGTGAGTTGGCCGTGGCGAGACATCCTAGACCCCAGCCAGACATCATGGTAACAGACAAGGGCCAGAAAACAGTGGTGGTGATAGATATAGCAGTTCCAAGTGACAGAAACATTAGTAAAGTGTATGAGAAGCTGAAGAAGTACCAGAGACTGAAAGAGGAATTTGAGAGAAAGTGGCATGTAAAGGCCATAGAACTCCCAATAGTGGTAGGAACCAGGGGTGAAATGTACGTACCTTCCCTACCAGTGTGCCAATGTGTGTGCGCCAATGTGCATGCACAGAGGCTTAAAATGTCACAAAAAAGTGATGTCATGATGTCCGCGCAGGTGGGTGGAGCCTCCCTCAGCCGCCGCTACCGGTTTGCCTGAGTCAGATAGAACCGGCTGGATTTCACCCTGGTAGGAATACTTGGGGCTCCTAAGATTGGAGAATGGCTCCAATAGATCCCAAGAAGATCATCAGTGATCTGTCCAGAAGTATGCAGTGCTAGGAACATTTAAGATACTGCATAGAACTCCCACAGTCTCCGGTATAGGATCCAAGATTGAGGAAGACACATATCACTCATAACAGTGAGATCCTATTTCTTTTTTAACAAATTACATATAGCACACGATGGGTATGCATTGCATTTTCCCTCCTACTATACAGTGTAGAAAATCTTGAGTTCAGGAACAATTAATTTGATTAGATGAACTATTTTGATAAAAATGACAGGTTCAGTCCAGGGCAGGAGAGAATTATGGATATATTGTACTGGGGAAGGACCAGAATCATCTTAATCCAAACATTTATACAACCATCTTCTCACAGTTCATTAGCTGATGAAATGTGGCAGGCACCATTGCATCTAAAGCACCATTATATCTAAATCTTGGCTTGTTAGACACCTCCAAGTTAATTTATTCTTTGAAGTGACAAGGAAGAATATAGAGAAATTATGAAGGGGTCTAGTATTTGGGACCAAAATAGAATTATCCTTGTAAAATAGGTAAAAAAGATGCAAGTTATCTTCCATTTGTAGGGATGGTAGGGGTTCTATAATGGATAATTCCTGTGAAAGATTTCTGCTCATGAAAACTCTGAATTCAAATACTATTATTTTCTGTGGCAATCAATTACTGTAAACATGCAAGGTAAAATTCTTAAGTATTTTTAAGTATTTATTTTTAAGAAAACTCTGTGATTAATAAGAGAAATGTCACCCTGGTATAAACTAAATGACCTTCAGAGTTAACGAATATCCTAGTAATTGCTTAAGAATCCTAAATAATTATGTAAGAAAGGCTAAGTTTTTTTTTTAAAATTTGATTTATATGCCGCCCTTCTCCGGAGACTCAGGGCGGCTTACAATGCGCTAAGCAATAGCCTTCATACTTTTATATTTATACAAAGTCAGCTTATTGCCCCCACAAACTGGGTCCTCAATTTACCTACCTTAGAAAGGATGGAAGGCTGAGTCAATCTTGAGCCTGGTGAGATTCGAACCTGCAATAATTGCAGGCAGCTGGTATTAATAACAGGGTGCTTTAACCACTGTACTACCAAGGCTCTTATAATTTGTATATAATTTGTAATTTGTAACTCTTTA
Source organism: Ptyas mucosa (assembly GCA_012654045.1). NCBI lineage: Eukaryota > Metazoa > Chordata > Lepidosauria > Squamata > Colubridae > Ptyas > Ptyas mucosa. The sequence continues at coordinate 26,211,024 of WNWU01000001.1, forward strand.
TATTTGACATACCAAATTCTCTCCATAGTCTATTAAATTATACCAGACTCTATTGCAGAGGTGGGTTGCCCCAAGGATGGGTTCTAATTTGTTTTACTACCGGTTCTGTGGGCGTGGCTTGATGGTCATGTGACAATTCTTTAGGATTTAGCAGAGGTACTGGTCTACCAGGCTTTTAACTGCTTGCAGAGCTGTACCGGTCTACTCATGTATTTTTGCAGGCACTGGTCTACCCATTTATTTTTGCTGGCACTGGTCTACCACCAAACTGCCTTTTACCATTGGTAGGGGTAGGGTGGCCCTTTGAAGCCCGGGGGCAAGAGTTTAAACAGTTTTTTTCCTTATAGCCCATCAGCTGGGATTGGGGTGGGGTCAAATAAAAGGTAAGAATAATGGGGGTGGGGGGGCGAGAACTGGTTCGGTGATGTCATATCGTCACTGCTACCGGCTCGGCGGAACAGGGAGGAACCAGGAGGAACCCATCACTGGATTGCCCCCATTTCGGACTGGTTCGCAAGAACCAGTATTAAAACCAGTGGGAGGCTCTGCCCACTGACCCCAACTCATCAGGAAGCTTCTGCACAGCCCCATTGCAAATCAGTAGCAAGGTAAGTAGAACCCACCCCTGCTCTATTATAGTCTAACTAGATTTCAGATAGGTGCACCTATGAGTTTCTTGCCACTCTTGCTAGCTCTATGTTGAGAACTACAGTACAATTAACAGTTGTTTGATATGAAGGCCCAATTACAGTACGAGTGAAAGTTTGACCCTGGAACTTGAACTCACCTGGTGTATGGTTAATGCATGTTGTTACATGTCAAAAATTGCTCTGAATGTCAAATATATAATCTAACTGGAGATTTTTTTTTACATACATACATGCATACATATGTATACCAGTGGTGGGTTCCTCCCGGTTCGGCTGATTTATATCAATAAGATGTATGTGTTTTCATAATTGGAAATTCTGTGAACTTGATTTTAAAATTTCTTATGTACAGCAGTTATATAGGAAAAAAGGGATATTTTGATGAACCTATACTAAGTGGTAATTCAGCATTTATGGGTACAGTTGGGCATTATTTATAAAACAATCCACTGCACAGTCTAATTTATCCAAAATGATATAATCAAAGGCTTTGCTTTTCTACTGTATTTGCTTGTCCTGTGTTCACTACTTCTTCCATTCTCATTTTACAGTATGTGTACACTGAAGCAGTAGGATGAGTAGCATGAAAAACAGAAACATGCTGAGAAGATTATAAATTCCAATATACTGAAAATCCTTTCTGGCCACAAGAATGAAAAAAGAAAAGGGGGAAAAAAGTATTTCAGAGGACCTATTAGGGTTTAATAAGAAAAATACCCACATTCCAAATTTTATTTTTGGAAGATGAAAATTATATGGAAAGTTTTAAACCTCCCCGTCGGAGTAACTTTCTATCTAAATAAAGACGTATTTTATGACTGAAGTCTGGTGGCCAAACTTTCACAGCTGTCTATTCAAATTAAACATTTGTATTTGTGTGTGTGTGTGTGTGTGTGTGTGTGTGTGTGTGTGTGTTTGTTGGGGATTGAATCAGTTTTTACTCTTAGCAACTTCCTGGATTAGTGTCTCCAATTTCTTTTTCATAATTTCAGACATGGTTTGCCATTGCATCCCTCTTAGGATTGAGAGACAGTGACTGATACAGGGTCAACCAGCTGGCTTGGTACCCAAGGTGGAACTGGAAATCACGGTCTCCTGGTTTCTAGCCTGGTGTCTCAACTATTACACTAAACTGGCAGTATTCCAAGGGTGGTCTTATCAGAGTATTATAAAGAGGTATTAACACTTCATGTGATCTTGATTCTATCCCTCTGTTAATGCAGCCTAGAACCGCATTAGAATTGAGGCCTGGTGGCTCAGCAGACTAAAAGCATCGTGATTAACACCAGCGGTCTGCAATTACTGTACGTTCGAATCTCACCAGGCTCAAGGTTGACTCAGCCTTCCATCCTTTCTAAGGTAGGTAAAATGAGGACCCAGTTTGTGGGGGCAATAAACTGACTTTGTATAAATTTACAAAAGTATGAAGGCTATTGCTTAACGCATTGTAAGCCGCCCTGAGTCTCCAGAGAAGGGCGGCATATAAATTAAATTTTTAAAAAAACCTGTGTTGGCTTTTTTGGTAGCTGCAGGGACGCATATTTAAATTACTGTCCACTAGGACTTCAAGATCCCTCTCACAGTTGCTACCATTGAGCAAAGTACCATCTACAGTACTATGCCTGTGCATTTGTTTTTTCTTGCCTAAATGTAGAACCTTACTTTTTTCACCATTGAATATCATTTAGTTAGATAGCGCCCAATGTTCAAGTTTGTCAAGATCCTTCTGTATCTTAAGCCTATCTTCTGGAGTGTTGGCTATTCCTGCCGGCTTGAAATTTGATGAGTTCCCCATCTATCCCCTCGTCCAAATCTTTGATGAAGATGTTGAAGAGACCTGGGCCTAAAAGAGAGTCTGGTGGCGATGCTGTCTAACCCACATTTTTCTATCTTATCAAGTAGTAGATTGCGGTCTATTTATCAAATGCCTGATTGAAGTCCAAGTAAATTATAGCCACGGCATTCCTCTGGTCCACTAATTTTGTCACTTTGTCAAAGAATGCAGTAAGAATATTCCTTCCACATTGACTTCATATTATTCAGTCTCTGTTAGACAAATGCAGGGCAATGTGTGTTTATATACAAGCAAGCACAATTTGAAGGAAGCCTGTATTATATCATTATTTTGGTAATGCGGTGTGATCGGAGGAGGTTAAGCACCTACCAACATAACATACTTGCCTCCCCAACAGCTCACTTTCTAAATGCCAGATATCTATTGAATAGAGGACTACCCGGATTCAGATAATCCTCAGTTTATGACCACAATTGAGCCCAACATTTCTGTTGCTAAGTTAGACATGTGTGAGTTTTGTCCCATTTCACAACTTTAATTGCCACAGTTGTTAAGTGAATCAGCCTTCCATCCTTTCAAGGTAGATAAAATGAGGACCCAGATTGTGGGGGCAATAAGCTGACTTTGTATAAAAAAGAACACCGCTTGGGGGGGCCGAAAGCCCTACTAAGCAGGTATATACAAAAGTATGAAGGCTATTGCTTAATGCATTGTAAGCCGCCCTGAGTCTCCGGAGAAGGACGGCATACAAATCGAACCAAACAATGAATAAATAAATAAATCAGTGCAGTTGTTAATTTTGTAACAACTCCAAATTCTTAAGAACATCTGGCTTCCCCATTGACTTTGCTTCTCAGAAAGTCGCAAAAGGTGATCACATGACCCAGGGACACTGCAATGGTCATAAATACATGCCAGTTGCCAAGCACCTGAGTTTTGATCATGTGACCATGGGAATGCTGCCATGGTCATAAGTGTGAAAAACGGTCATAACTCACTTAATTCACATAACTCACTAATGCCGTTGTAACTTTGAACAGTCAGTAAATGAACTTGTAAGTTGAGGGGTACATGTAATTAAGAGTTCTTTATTATAGCATATTTGCATCAGTGGTGGGTTTCAAAATTTTTTACTACCGGTTCTGTGGGAGTGGCATGGCTTGGTGGATGTGGCTTGGTGGGCGTGGCAGGGGAAGGATACTGCAAAATCCCCATTTCCTCCCGATCAGCTGGGACTTGGGAAGCAGAGAATAGGTGAGGGAGGGGCCAGTCAGAATTTTTACTACCGGTTCTCCGAACTACTCAAAATTTCTGCTAATGATTCTCCAGAACTGGTCAGAACCTGCTGAAACCCACTTCTGATTTGCATGTGCAGGTGTATAAATCAAGAGAAGAAGGCAAAATTCAGAGATGCTGTGGGGTTTTTTTTTCATTCTCTCAGAGACAAAATAAATGTGAGAAGAGAATTTTAGGGATAGAGAAGAGGTGCTGCTTTTACCTCTCTGTGTTTTAATGGGTCTTTCTCCCAGAAAAATATGAATGGGAGTGTACCTTAACTTTTTACAATGGAAGTGTGAGTGTTTATTCCGAACAAATCCAATTAGTGTCAATAAACTTGTTCCCCAAGAAATGTATCACTAGAGATTGCATAATAATACATCAATAAAAAAGGAAAGATGCCTTTGACTCTTGTTGCCAGTTTTCCCATTTATCTTATTTTCTTGGCAGGGTTACAAAAATGCTTTTCAGGATATGCTTTTCACTTCACAGTCTAGCCTACAGCCCTGGAATTCCCAAGCAGTCATCCATCCAAATGCTAACCAGGGCCCACACTGCTTATTTTCTGAAATCACCCGCTGAGGCAATACATCAATAAAATTAAAAAAGATTGTTGTACTAAGAAGGTGTTGAGGTTGACAGCATTAGTTTTCAATTCATAATTATGGTTCTTTCAGAAAATTCAACAGAGCAAACATTGTTTGTCCATTTTAACACTAGACTAGGGTGTGAGTCAGATAGTTTGTACAGGTAGTCCTCAATTTATAACCAGTCAATTAATGGCCATTCAAAATTATGACAGACTTTAAAAAAGAACCCCTTACTTATCATTCATCCTTGAAATTACAGCAACTATACCACTCCTGGGTGATTATATTTTGGATGCTTGACAATTGTCTTGCATTTCTGATGATTGTAACATGTCTGTGGTCACATGATCACATTTTGTGACTCTTTTTGCCATATTCCGGCAAAAAACACCCATTACATAACCTGGATTCAGACTTTTGACTACGTGATTCGCTTAACAAGCTGTGACTTGCCTAATGACCGTTGTAAAAATGGTCCTAAAATGAAGACATGTAATGTAATGTAATGTAATGACTTGATTTACAACTGCAATGACTTACGACTGATTATAAGTCAAGTACTACCAGTTCCTGTAGTTTAGTGCATTGCTAGAACCCACCTATTTGTTTGCTTGCAAAACTGGGGAGCTACTTACAATGAGAACAATAAAAAGGTCATAGGATTAATAATAACCAATTAATTAATAGTAGCAGGGGTGAAATGCTCCCAGTTCGGACCAGATCAGGCGATCCAGTAGCGATTGTGGCAAGTGGTTCGGAGAACCGGTAGCGATGGCGGCGCAAGGCTCCGCCCACCTACCTGGGTATTGTTACTTCCTGCTTTTAAAAGGGGGGGGGGAAAGGCTCTGACAATCGCACGCCACAGCTGTGATTGTCAGAGCCTTTTTTTAATCTTTTAAAAGCATTTTTAACAACCTATTCACCCAAATAGGTTGCAAAAAATGCTTTAAAAAAGTAAAAAAAAAAAGTTGGCCATGCCCACCCAGTCACATTACCACCACCACCAAGCCACGCCCACAGAACTGGTAGTAACAAATTTTACATTTCACCACTGAATAGTAGGTTATCCTAACCCAAACCTTCTCATAAAATCTGGCCAATTCATACATGGATAATCTGGAAATAATAAATGTAATTCCTCAAAAGATTTGTGGAAGAGCAGCATTTTAACTATTTCTAAAGCGACCCAACCTAATTTTGGAGGATTGCAACTTTGGGATTATTCCAGGAAATAGGGCTCATTACCGAGAAAGCTATTCCTGATTCTCCGATGTCTTTTCTGGGGCCATCACTGAATTCAGTTTGGATTTGCCATGGAGAAGAATTTCTACTATTGTGTTTCCTAGATTTTTTTTTCCATAGCAATTTCTGCCCTCCGTTCTCTTTATTAAGGGTGTTAGGTCCAAGGTAATATCATGGCTTTATCAAAATGTATATGAAAGAAGTATAGGTAATCCTCGATTTATAACAGCAATTTAGCCTGGAATTGTAAGTCATGGTTGTCATTGAGCAGGTCACCATGAGACTGCGCCTGATTTCATGACAGCCGTTTCTAAGTTTGAGGATGGATGGATGGATGGATGGATGGATAGATAAACGAACAGACAAACAGACAAAAGTATGTGTGCAATCTGTAAAATGTAGAACTATATCTTACATTATAGAACTATATTGTATAATATAAATGTATTATTACTATATTTATATATAAAATGTTGAACTGTATATATTGGGGTTGGACCAGAAGACCTCCAATGTCCCTTCCAACTCTGTTATTCTACTAAAATACAGTAAGTTGCCAATGTAAGTCTGCAGGCATTTTTTATACAAATTTGAATTTGTACCTTTAACACACAGGACTTGAAAGAGGTTTTTCCCAGCAGATGTTTTACTTTGGTGCCTACTATGACCTCCACCCTACCAATAGAACTGGAGAAGCTATTTGGCATTGTGAGATGGATCCAGAGTTAGCCATATTAGGATTTAGTTACTAACATTACTTTCACCATTTGATATTTCTGCAAAGTATGGTGCTAAGTATTCTCCTGGCTCCAAGAAGATCAATCACATTAACACCTAACTCAGCCACACCCTTAGTATGGTTTAAAAGTCAATCACACTGTGCTATCATCACTAGTATAAAGTTCTAAACATCGCCACACATGGAGATCACAGCTCAAAGAAAACAATGCGCTTCACAGGTGGTAACATTTTAAATTATAAAGATTATTGAGGTTGATGGATTAAGGAAGTCACGCCACATCCCTTCATGTGCACATGGACATACACGCATATATTCAACTGATACTCTCATATATCTTTCTCCTATCTTCTTCAATTCTTCAATTCTAATAATAATGAACCATTACAGAGCCTGTAGTACAGTGGTTTAAAGCACCCTGTTATTAACATCTATTAACATCTGCTGCTTGCAATTACTGCAAGTTCGAATCCCACCAGGCTCAAGGTTGACTCAGCCTTCCATCCTTTCTAAGGTGGGTAAAATGAGGACCCAGATTGTGGGGGCAATAAGCTGACTTTGTATAAATATAGAAAAGTATGAAGGCTATTGCTTAACGCACTGTAAGCCGCCCTGAGTCTCCGGAGAAGGGCGGCATATAAATCAAAATAAAAATTAAAAAAAAAAAATAAATAAAATTAATGGGAAGAAAATGGAAGTAGTGAATTTTCCACCTTCTTTTTGGATCAGCTGCCTAGTAAGGTCCAAATCTTTCACAGCCTTTTCAATGGGAGAAGTGATTGAGACTCCATGAAATGTCCTAAGTAGGTCTACTGATGGCTATTAAGTACATGTCATATACTTCATTACCAATGATGTACCAGATCAAAACATAATAATCCAAGAGACAATACTGGATAATAATGTTTTAACTGCAGCAACCCAAAATTTAGTCATGGTATCAATTATGTTAATATTAGAATTAGGAAATTGAAACTTTCTACAACTATTCCTCAACTTGTGACTACTCGTTCAGCAACTGTTCAAAATTATGATGGCACTGAATAATGGGGATTTATCATTTGTCTGTGAAGATGCAGCCATTGCAACAATCCTACAGTCATAATCCAGGCTCAGCTCACTATTATGATGTTGCAATGATCACATGATTGCATTTGGGACCTTCTTTGCTATGCCTATGTGCATGGCATGTATGGATCCGGAACATTTCCAATAGTACTGGATGAATATTTGTCATTTTAAAGTATTTTATGGTGAGATAGTTCTCCTTTTCTCTCCTAGGCTGATTACACATTACAATAGTAGTACGAGCACCCATATTTTCATGCCCAATTTACTGTTTATTCTGTATAAAACTGCATCTACTTTAAATTGCTTTCACTATTTATCTGTTGGGCTGGAAAGACAAGTTGGTCTTCCTATCATTATGTAAATATAATTATAAAAATAATAACTGGTGCTATTAAATGTTCATTACTTAATTATAGGCTTACTTAAAATACCCAGTTTGAAAAATTTGTAAAGTCTTTCCTGCAACTGGTATACAGACACACCCAGAACTGAAATCTTGGTATAAATCTGGCAGTTATTACAGTTGAATGTGCCCTTCAGCCAAAAAACTTTTATTATGAATAACTTTTTGAAATGTTGGCAAGGCTACTGTTAATATCCATGATATACAGATGTGTCAGGAGCTAAGAATATAAACCAGACAATGTTAAGCAATCCAGAATTTTATGCACTTCTATCAGAAATAATTACAACTGCATAAAAATATATTCTGAACTGCATGAACAATGTTGACACAATTCTTCTCTGGACTTCAGGTCTGTGCAGATTAACTTAGGAGATAAATCCATTTAATTCACTAGGGTTAGCAATGCAATTTTCATCTGCACTTCCCTGTTGGCAATTCCTATGAAAAGTAAATAGCAACTTTGGAGACTTGGTTTTGTCAGGTTTGTACATAATAGGGCTGTGATGACAAACCTATGTTATACATGCCACAGGTGGCATGCAGAGCCCTCTCTGTGGGCACACCAGCCGTCGCCCCAGCCCAGCTCCACTCCACATGCATGCGTGACTCCCGCCGGCCAGCTGGTCTTCGGGGGGTGGGGCGCAAGGCTTTTCACAATGCCTTCCCTAAGGCAATGCCTCCACATGATAGTGTCAAGTTTGGTGGCATTTTACCACCGACACAAATATAGCATAACTAGAATGTTCTATTCTTCTTTTTGGGCACTGCAATCAGAAAACTAATAACGCTGCTGACCTAGTTTATTATCTTTTGCTTTGACACAATAAAGACAGGAGGAAAAACTATGAAAAATGCACACTGCTGTTCCCATTACAGTATTGCCTTCTATCAGTATTTCTCCCATTGTTTAAAACATTTTTGTATCACACTGGACTTTGGCTAGGTGTGTAAACCTATGTAAGGTGAGAAATAATTTTATGTTAATATGCTCATTTGCTCTTTTCTAACCTGATCAATGCAGTATATATTATGACTATACTCCTGTGCAATCTGGAATTCATTACATTCATCACGCTTACTTACTAGGAAATACATGAGAAGAAAAATCACTACATGTAAATTGGAACTTTGGTTGAAACTATATACGAAATGTAATTGCCAATGTCTTTTTCCTTCTGTTTTTTATTATAAAACAGCTCCAATGTTGTTGTTTTTTTGGAGAATCAGTTGGAAATATAGATGGTTTTCCTTTGTGGCTGTTTTTATTTTGGGTTAAATAAATTACCAACTGTTTTTCCCTATATCCTGTGAAAAAAATGTAACAGCTCTTCAGCTACCTCCTTCTTCTTGGAAAAGTGATGTTAAATGAGACAACAGGACACATACACACACACACATCAAAAAAAAAAGAAAGATAGATAGATAGAGCTGGATTTCCTCTTTGTCTGGTCATCTGCTGAAAAAATCAGTTTCTTGGGCTTCTTTAGATTTCATTTTAAAAAATCAAGAAAGAAAAAATGGACGGCAAATAAAATAGAGAAGTTACTTTGCAGAGTGAGATGGGGGGGGCATATAAATTGAATTTGTGAATAAATAGACAAATAAAATACATATATAATTTCTATTAACCTAGGCCTTTCCCAGCATGCTCAGAAAACAATATTACTTTTGGAAGTAATGGTAATGACTTAGAAATAACGTGTTATCTGTTTTATTTAGAATGCTAGAAAAAATGTGGTTGATGATCCCTGTGTTTTAAGCTTTCAAGAAAACTGGGAGTAGCTTTACTTTTTTCTAGTTTATTTTGAAAGGCAAACCCATTCAAAATTGGGTTCAAAATTGAGTCAAAATTGGGGTGATTTACTTATTTTTTATTAATAGGAATCTATGTTTGTTTATTGGGCTATGAATTCTACTAATGATAAACAACTTGAGTCTTTTTTCTCATGATAGAAAACCACACACTTTACTGTAACTCCAAACTTCCAAAACAGAGTTAAAACATAAAGGTATCTCACAGAGGAAGATGTAATGGCTGGTTGTTGAATTATGGGGCCTGAAGCGCACATGTCTTCAAGTTGCCAAGGTCGGATGCCCCTGACTTCAGCAATAACACTTAGACTTATATACCACTTTACAGCAGTGGTAAAATCCAAAAATTTTCCCTACCAGTTCTATGGGCGTGGCTTGGTATGGGTGGCTTGGTTGTCATGTAACTGGGTGGGTATTGCCAACTTGAGGTCACTCATATCACTCACTATTAGAACCAGGAGCTGCACATTCTGAAGCACATTCTGCCCTTCTGATGCCCCCAACGCTTTGAGTTTCCTTCTGGTTTGACTGCCCAAGTGAACCTTGGAGCCTTTTCTTGCCCTGCTCTCTATTCCAAAGGTCACACACTGACTGCAGGAGGAGGCACAGCGCAATGGGGTTGTTTTGTTCGCCATGGTGGTGCTTCGGGAGGACGTCTTCAACTGACAATTATAATGAATATGTCCGCCTGCCCTCCCGAAGCACCACCGCCATTTGCTTTTGTTTCGCGGCAGGAGAAGGAAGAAAGCGAATGGCAGCGGTGCAGCAATACTCCGGGAGGACAGGTGGACATCTGCAGGGAGGGAGGATGGTGAGAGCAGGAGCCCCTTCCAAACACAGCACACAGAGGACGTGGGCAAGGCGGCCCCGGCATGCCTGTTGAATGGGCAGGAGGGGCCACCAGGGATGATTGCTACCAGTTTGGCAAACTGGTGCCAATCATCACTACCGGTTCACGTGAACCAGTCCGAAGTGGTAGGATTTCACCCCTGCTTTACAGTGCTTTACAGCCCTTTCTAAGCGGTTTACAGAGTCAGCATTTTTCCCCCAACAATCTGGGTCCTCATTTTATCAACCTTGGAAGGATGGAAGGCTGAGTCAACCTTGAGCCTGGTGAGATTCAAACTGCCAAATTGCAGGCAGCCGGCAGTCAGCAGAAATAGCCTGCAGTACTGCATTCTAACCACTGCGCCACTGCAGCTCTTTACCATTTAGGCCTGTTTTTAGTAGATATACAATATGAGATTCCTGTTCTGAACAATGGCATCAAACTGTGAAAAGACTGCCATATTATTTGCTATGGATGAAGAACATTCTGAAGCGAATGATAGTGATATCCAAATGATAAAGAATATATATTTCCCCTTCTGATCTAAAATTAAAGATTAAAATGCAATTCCTACTGGCTATAAAGGAGTTAACATTATCCATACAGCTTCACTGAAGAGTAACCCTCTAATCACTGTGTAGATTCTCTAAATAACAAATAGCACTAGTTTAAGAATGATAAAAGAACCACTATAAATGGCTGTGGTTTCTTGTTTTCACTTTGTTCCACTACATTATCTAATGCCATAGTAAGTCTGCATTGAGCAAGAGTAAAAGCAAACACTCATGAGCTTTGATTGCCTTTAATCTGCCTAATCATCAGCCTCAAAGACCGCAGTGAAGCCTTATTTAAAGGCAGTGAAAGGTGTCGACATTGCTAATTAAAACAAATGACTTAAAATATATACTGTACAGCATATTCATCAGTTATGCAATGCTTGATGACTTCCACCCAAAAATTTTAAATTAAGAATGTATTTCTACTGCATCAGAACTATTTTTTTAAAAATTTACAATGCTACCTACTCCTGTTCCTGTCTCTAAGCTGCCTGTAGAATTACTCCTTTTGCATTAAAACAACTACAGTAAAGCCTTATGGAACCTTAAAATAGTTATATATATATCTATATATATCTATATATATATCTATATATATCTATACATATCTATATCTATATATATCTATGTCTATATCTCTATCTCTATCTTATCTTATCTTATCTTATCTTATCTTATCTTATCTTATCTTATCTTATCT
>WNWU01000001.1:26222702-26235610 GCA_012654045.1 Ptyas mucosa
CTTATCTTATCTTATCTTATCTTATCTTATCTTATCTTATCTTATCTATCTATCTATCTATCTATATTTATTATGGGCTAACTTTGGTGGACTTGAAGATCCAGTAGACTTTTTGTTAGTTTTGCTAAGCTAAATATGACTGCTCTGAAAATTTAATTTGCAATTATTCTACTGGTACTAATAGCCATTAAACATAAGGAGCCAATTTGTATCCAGTTATTTCTATGTCACTTTCATGAGTGAGAAAGTATAGCAGGCAGGTCAAGATTGACAGGTGACAATTCCAGACTTCAAAATTCCAACTGGAATTCGTTCCAAATATTGTCTTAAATAATAGTTTCGGAGTCTTCCTGCATAGTCATTTTTTAAAAAATGCTAATACCCTTTCTGATTCTTTGCCTTGCCACTGACATCTGACCCCAAAGTGCTGGACTTTCTGGTTTTTCTTTGAAAACATTTCACTTTTCATCCAAGACGCTTCTTCAGTGTGACATCTGAGCACACATGGACCATAACTATAAGGCCTCATTGTTGAATTTTTCATGTATGAGTTAATTATTCATTTTGATACCTTTGATTAATTAGATTTGATGGCAGTGAAAATATAAAGCAGGATGAGTAAAACCATTACAACAACAAGTAACCAATAGTTCTAACCAGAACTATTTCAGAAGTTCCTATTAACCTCTCTTACTATCCAAGAGAGCTTGGATAGTATCATTCTGAAGTAGGAGTTAGCAATTTTGTGGCTTTGGGATCAGACTGGTTTCTTTGATCCTCATTGCCTCCAATGAATCGGGGTTTTCATTGTGGAAATTTCTAGTAACCCCCCCCCCCCATTCTGAGGCAACAAACACAAAAGAAGTGTCATGTCAGTACTAAGGAAAAAGGAAACCTTTCAGTCAGTGGTAAAATGTAAAATTTGCTGCTACCAGTTCTGTGGGTGTGGCTTGGTGACTGGATGGGCGTGGCCGACTTTTTTTTTTTACTTTTTAAAGCATTTTTTACTACCTGTTTGGGTGAATAGGTAGTAAAAATGCTTTTAAAAAATAAAAAAAGAGGTTCTGATGATCACAGCTGTGCCGCACGCTCATCGGAGCCTTTTTTTAAAAAACTTTTTAAAATCATTTTTATTACCTATTCGCCGGAACCGGTAGTAAAAAAATGCTTTAAAAAAGCTTTTAAAAAAGTTCCGACAAACACGCGGCACAGCTGTAATCGTCGGAACCTTTAAAGCATTTTTTTACTACCAGTTCCCCCGAACCAGTAGTGATAAAAACCAGAGTGAACCGGTAACATTTCACCCCTGCTTTCAGTCCTCGGCTATTCTACATCATTGCCCTGCACAGTGCACCTCTCATTTTTTTCTTCCATTAAACCATAACAAATTTGCATGTTTTTAAATTCCATTAAATCATAACAAACTTATGTTTGAAACTAGGGCACTGTTTTTCTTTTTCTTTTTTTATTCAATATTTTATTGAGTTTATGAAAGTACATAGAATATCATTTCTATTAAGATCAGATGTGCAGTGTTTATACATATATACAAGATATATACCTGGTGTCTCTTATTTCTTTTATTAGACGCACCTTTTCCTCCTTCTTTTATTTTATCATTCATCCATTCATACCACCTTCCCCAAATGGTATAGTAATCTAAGTTTTCATTCTCATTTATTTCATGGGTTAATTTGCTCATCTCTGCGCACTCCAATATTTTCCTAATTATATGTACTTCTGGTGGCAGAGCTTTCTCTTTCCAGTGTTGGCGTATACCAGTCTAGCAGCTGTAGTGATGTGTATTATTAGGTGGTTATTTTTCTTTCCATAGGTCCTCTTTACTATTCCCAGGAGAAATATTTCAGGTGTCAGTTCAATTTCTTCTCCGGTTATTTCTTGTAACCATCTCTGAATCTTACTCCAATACCTTTTCGCTTCGGGGCATGTCCACCACATGTGGAAGAAGGTGCCCTGGCCGTGACCACATTTCCAACAGTTTGGGTGTATATTTGGATACATTTTTGCTAGCCTGGTGGGGGATAGATGCCATCTGTGAAACATTTTATACTGGTTTTCCTTGTAAGTCACTGCTCTGGTCAATTTATAATTCTTATTCCATGCCTCTTCCCACTCGTTTAAATTTATGCTGTGTCCAATATTCTTCTCCCATGCACTCATTTGATTTTTGATTGTACCCTCTGCGCTGTCCTCATCCAATAAATAGTTATATAGTTTGGCCAATATCTTTTTTTTGGTTCCCATCAGGACCTTATCGAGCCTGTTGGATCCTAATTCTAAGCTACATTCCTCCTTGTCTTTCTGGTATCTAGACTTTATTTGTAGGTAAGTCCACCAGTCTAAGTTAATACCTTGATCTCTCAAGGCGTCGTTAGATTTAAGGTTTTCTCCTCCATCTAAAATGTCTTTGTATCTACACATTTTCTCCATTTCCCACCTGTTGGGATAGATCAGGGCCTCCATCGTGGAGAGCCATTTTGGGACTTTTGTATAGTATCGCTGCCTGATTCCAATCCATGTTTGTATTAATGTATCCCTAATTTTATGCCTATGGAAGTATGTTTTCTTTTTCTTCTCTGTGTCCCATAGGTATACGTGCCACCCTCTCTGTAAATCGTGACCTTCCAAAGTTAGGATCCTTTTATTTTCCAGAGTGGCTCACTCCCTTACTAACTTGGCTGCCCTGTAGTATATTTCCCAATCAGGGAATCCAAATCCTCCTATATTCCTTTTTCCCTGTAAGATTTTAATGGAGATCCTTGGCTCCCCCCCCACCCCATACAAATTTCCTGATGTTTTTGTTTAGTTCTGGGGGGAAAAAATATCTAAATTTACAAGTATGGTTTGATATAAGTATAATAATTTAGGGCACTGTTTTTCAATCTCAGCAACTTTAAGAGACGTGGTCTTCAACTCCCAGAATTTCCCAGCCAGGAATTGAAGTCCATGCATCCTAAAGTTGTTAAGGTTGACAATCTAGAATATAATGCCTCTCAAAAATACAAAAAATAATCACCATGAACTGAACGAAAAAAGTATTTTATTTTTCTGAAATATCACACACTGATATTTTGAATACAGTAAGAGTACAAACTTGTTGCACTCCCTCCCCCTCCCATTAAAATACAAGACTACATCATTTAGTCTATATACTTGTGTCCTTCTTGTGCCTGGACAAATGCACAGTAGTTTATTTTTAGTGAACTTTTTCAAAGAGTTTTAATTTAAAGCCCAGCTAATCTTGCTGGTCCATGAAGAAGGCTGATCTCTCGATAAATCTTAGCACAGATTTGTGGTGAGCTCTAAGATACTTGATGTCTCACAGGAAGTTTGTGAAAGAGAAATTATATCCAAAATATACAAAAAGGAGCAGCCAAAATAAATGTAGCATATTCTTTGCGATTCTCAAACATGCAGGAGATTGCTATGTAGTTATATTAGGTGGAACTCTCTAAACTGGGAGAGATGGCAATGGTGAGGGGAGATGAGGACAAAGGGATGGGCAACAACTTCATTGTGGTGATCAACAGGCAGAGACACGATAGGAGAAGGTTATCAGACAGGGCAGTCTTGATGCCTACTACCAATTTTGTGTTCGACTTCTCTGACAGCTCTACCTCAAAGTACGGTTATTGTACCTCAGTGGGCCTGAAATAAAATCTCTCTCATCCAGGACCTAATAATGAATGAGAGAATTGACCTGGTGAATCACCAAGAATATCCATGACCTTGCCTTTAATTTTGCAGTTATTTTGTCTTTATTCTGTTCCTGAATTTTTTTCTGAGACTTGCAATCACTAATGCATTTGCAGAAGAGAAGGAAAAATTGATCCTCCTAAGGCTGTTTTCCATTACCTGATGGTCTCTCTGGATCCATGTAATGCAAGATACAGACAAGAAACAGGTTACTAGATTGAAAACATTCTTTAATCGTAAGACTATAAGGAGAATTTTCCTAAAGTCTAGAAGAAAAGGCAAAAACACAACTGGAACATGCAATCAAACCTCAGAAATAGAATCCTTCCTTGATATTTATTAGATATAGTATAGAATAGATCTATTTTATTCACATTTCCATATGGAAAGGTTCCACCGGGTGCTATCATTCTGGAAAAACTGTATCATGCTTGTCCCAACTAAATGGGAGCAGGAACCCAGCAATAGGTGATTTGACCTTATGTGGTGAAAGCTTATTTGATGGTTCAGAGTAAGATTAAAGCAAGGGTGCTATTCAGCAGGTTCTGACAGGTTCTGGAGAACCAGTAGTGGAAATTTTGAGTAGTTCAGAGAACCAGCAAATACCACCTCTGGCTGACCTCAGAGTGGGAAGAGAATGGGGATTTTGCAGTATCCTTCCCCTGGAGTGGGGTGGGAATTGACGTTGTTTACCTGAACGTCCCATTTCACCTTGTTGCGAAGACATTCTGACGACAGGGTTACTCCACTTTCCATTGCAGGAGGCTGAGTGTCAATCTTCTCCCTCCTTAGCTGGATACGCCCACTTCCTGCTTCCTCTCCTCAGTCTTTTCACGAAGACATGTGCTCCAAAGGCTAGAGGAACCGCCAACACACCGAGGAGACAGCTATGGAGGGAGACACAAACAAAACACCCCACCCAAACCAGGCAAGGCAAACAATGGGCGGGACAGAATGTCTTCGCAACAAGGTGAAATGGGACGTTCAGGTAAACAACGTCAAATTTCCACCTTGTTGCTCAGACATTCTGACGACAGGGACATACCAAAGCGAAAACAAACGGGAGGGAAGACAGCCTAGTCCTGGTTCTGGTGGGAAATTACTGACTGCAAAACTCTTCTGCCAAAGGCAGCATCCGCCGACGCGAAAGCATCAAGGCGGTAATGACGAACAAAGGAAGACAGGGAAGACCACGTGGCAGCCCGGCAAATATCATCCACGGAAGCCTGAGTTGCCCAGGCGGCCGAAGTGGCCGCGCTGCGAGTCGAGTGGGGCAGAATCCCCCCAGGGACCTGCCTACCCTTGATCTCATAGGCCTTTGAAATGCAGGCTTTGAGCCACCTCCCCACTGTAGCTGATGAAACCTTCTGACCCAGAGAAGAAGGAAGAAAAGAAACCAGCAAGGCCTCGGTCCTACGAAAGGATGCCGTCCTCTTAATGTAGAGGCGCAAGGCCCGACGTACGTCCAGTGTGTGCCAGTGTCGTTCAGACGGGTTTCGAGGGTCAGGACAGAAATCAGGAAGGACAAGTTCTTGAGCCCTGTGAAAGGGGGTATTGACTTTTGGCAAAAATGCGGGATCCAGTTGGAGAATAACACGGTCCTGTCGAAAAAGGCAGAGATCACTCCGAATGGACAAGGCCGCAATTTCAGAAACTCGCCGGGCCGACGTGATGGCCAAGAGAAATGCCATTTTGAATGTTAGATAACGAAGTCCTACAGAGTCCAGAGGCTCAAAGGGAGCCTCAGTCAAGGCCTGAAGAACAAGAGAAAGGTCCCACGTAGGAAAACGGTGAACTCGAGGCGGACGTAAATTCGTAGCCCCTTGAAGAAATGACCGGATGCTTGGATCCTGGGAAAGAGGTTGATTAGCGTCTCCGGATATCACCGTAGCCAGCGCTGCCACCTGACGCCTGAGGGTCGCTGGAGTGAGACCTTTGGCAAAACCTGAATGAAGAAAACTAAGAACTTCTGGAACTGACGCAGACGTAGGGTCAACGCGGTGAGAAACACACCAGCGAGCAAAAGCATTCCACGAGGCATTATAGATGCGTACAGTGGACGGACGGTGGGCAGCCTGAATTATGGTGATGACATCTGCAGTGAAATGTCAGCGTAGCAGCTTCACCCTTTCAAATGCCACATGGTCAACCGGAGCCATCCTGGATCTGGGTGTCGAACCTCGCCCTGGAGAAGGACCACCTGCTCTTGAGGAATCCTCCACGGTGCCTCTATGGAAAGAGCCTTGAGATCCGCGAACCACTCTCGGCGAGGCCAGTATGGAGCCACGAGAAGAACCTCTGCCTCCTCTCTGATTAACTTCCGAATCACCTTGGACAAAATCGGGAATGGAGGAAACGCGTACAGCAGACCGCCTGGCCAAGGAGACCTTAGCGCGTTGTGGGCTTCTGCGGTCAAGGAAGGGTACCGGGAGAAGAATCGGGGCAACTGGGCGTTGCGTTCCGAGGCGAACAGATCCACCAGAGGACGGCCGAACCTCCTCGATAGAAGCTGGAAAAGGTGAGGATCCAGTTGCCACTCGGCCTGGTCCAGCAGGTCCCTGCTGAGCCAATCCACCTGTCGGTTGATCGTGCCTGATATGTGTTCCGCTGTCACTGACAGTAGATGTTTCTCTGCCCACAGAAGCAGACGTTCCGCCTCCAACATGAGGGACCAGGACCGGGTCCCCCCTTGCTTGTTGATATGGGCCTTGGTCGCCATGTTGTCCGTTAGGACCAGAATGTGACGATTGGCCACCTGGGACGAAAAGTGAACCAGGGCCAGACTGACTGCTTTGAGCTCCAGCCAATTGATGTTGTGTTTCAGCTCCTGAGGGGACCACAACCCTTGGGCTGGTTGATCGAGAAGGAGAGCTCCCCAACCGCGGAGACTCGCATCCGTCGTGAGTACTAGCCGGTCTGGTTCTGAAAAGGCGGACCCCTTGCGGAGAGCAGGCGACAGCCACCAACGAAGAGCCAGTCTCACCGACGCAGGAACCGCCACTCTGGTCAGAGACTCCGCCCGACCCTGTCTCTGAAAGGGAAGGAGGAACCATTGGAGACGCCGTAAATGGAGACGGGCCCAAGGCACGATGTTGATGGCGGAAATCAATTTGCCCAACAGCTGCGACAGATGGAGCAGCGAGACTCTCCGCTGATGTAACAACTGGGTCACCAGACGGCGAATGTCGTTTTGCCGGTCGGGCGACAGGTAAACCCGACAGAGATCCGAGTCGATCAGAGTTCCTAGATGGATAATGCGGCTTGTTGGAACGAGATGAGATTTGTCCACGTTCAAGGTAAAGCCGTGGTTCTGCAACGCTTGAAGAACAACTTGTCTGTCGTGGACCACCTGAGCCGGGGAAGAAGACAGGATCAAAATGTCATCCAAGTAGCAAGCGAGACGAATGGGAACCTCTCGAAGAGATGCCGCCAGCGCTGCCAAGATTTTCGTGAAGGAGCGCGGTGCAGAAGAAAGGCCAAAGGGCATCGCTCGATACTGAAAGTGGTTGTTCCCGAAGGCAAACCTCAAAAACCTTCTGTGATCTGGTCGAATAGGAACGTGAAGGTAAGCCTCCTTTAGATCCACCGATTGCATGAGGTCGTGAGGACGGATGCATCCCAACAGAGACCTGAGGGAATGCATCTTGAAGCGCCTGTACAGAATATAACGGTTGAGACGACGCAAGTTGAGAATCCCCCTGCAGCCGCCCGAATTCTTCGGAACTAGGAACAGGGTGGAATAGAAACCTTCTCCAATCTCCGTCTGGGGCACACTCTCCACTGCCTCTATTTGAAGAAGGTGTTGTATTTCGAGAAGCAACAAGGCACGCTTGGCGGGTTGGGAGGGCCACGGGCAAACCAGGAAAAAGTCCTTGGGAAGAGTCGTGAATTCCAAGGCCAGGCCTTCGAAAACAGTGCGAACCAACCAGGCGTCGGAAGTGGTGGATTCCCAAACATGAGAAAACGCCTGGAGCTTGCCCCCGATGGGAAGAGTCCGCGGTGAGTCACCTACCCCATCTGGGGAAGCGGGAAGCCGCGCCCCGGAAGGGGCGCCTGAAGGACGACTGGCCTCGGCCCCTGTCCCGAAAGGACGATCGATCCGGATACACTCGGTAGGAGGACTGAGAAGGCTGGCGAAAGGAAGAAGCCCCACTGAAGCCTTGATTCCCCCGAAAGGGCTGCTGGCCATAAGGGGAAAAGTGACCTTCCTGGCGACGAGACAACGTGGGCAAAACCTTCTTCTTATCTGTTTTCAACAAGAACAGAGTCCAGGGAGGCCCCAAATAAGGCTGAACCTTTGTAAGGGGCTGCAGTAAGACGCCACTTGGACTTAGAATCAGCCTTCCAATTACGCAGCCATAGGAGACGTCTGGACGCGACCGAAGAGGCCATGGCCCTGGAGGCAAATCTGGCTGCGTCCAAGGAAGCATCAGCTGAATACTCCGCCGCTGCAATCAATTTTGCCAGATCCTGATGTAAACGAGCATCCTCCGGAGGCAGTCTGTCTCTCAGCTGACGGAGCCACACCAGGGAGGCGCGGGTAAAAAAGGAAGAAGAAGTAGACGCCCGAATGGCCCAGGCAGCCGCCTGGTGAGTCTTGCGGACCGACATTTCCGCCCTCTTGTCCTCAAACTTAAGACCATCTCCCACCTCACCTACCAGAATCGCAGAAGAAGTAAGACTAGCGACTGGATCGTCAACGGCAGGCAATTGGAGAAGAGCATCAAGTTCCGGAGAGGAACAATAGAGACGTCTATCAAAGGCATTCGGACCAGATGACGAAGTAGGATGTTCCCAGGGCTTCTGGATCACCTGAGAAAAAAGCTCCGGAAAAGGAATAAAATCATTATCAGGTGTCTGCACACGAAACAAGCCGGAAGCAGCAGGCTGTTGAGACTGGGAGGAAGACGAAGCCAAAGATGAATCCATATTCGTAGCCACCTTGGCCTTCCACAGAAGAGACTTAAACAAGGAAGATTTGAAGAGGCCCGGAAAGGCAGGTGCCTCCTGCACCTCTGCCTCATCGTCGGATAACGGAACATCCTCCCACAATTCCTCTTCCTGAGCAGGTTCAGATGTCAGATTGCAAACTGCAGCAGTAGGATGCCTGGAAGAACTGGGCATACAACCCTGGGAAAACGTGGCACACTCTGGAGGTAACAAACAACCGGTTTGTTGAAGGCTAGCTTGAAATATACGAATCATTGCCTGAGACATCATTGCATTGAAATCTGGGAATTGGCCAGGAAACCCTCCCCCTTCAGAGCAGAGCCCCGCTGCAGTGGGAGTAAAAGTAGCTTCTGGAGCAGGTCTACTCCTGTGAGAAGCCCGGCTATCTACGCTATCAGAGCGTGATCTCATAGACAAATTAACAGGGGCAGCTGAAACCAAAACCTGCCCTTGTTGCCCCAGATGGGACGCTCCATGAGAAGCCTCTAGAGATTCCATCTCAATGGCAAAATCTTCCTGCGCCTGACTGACCTCCCCCCGGGGGTCCTGGTCTTGCTCGTGTCCTGAACAGTAATGCTTTTGCGCTTTGGAGAACTGTTTCTCCAGGGCAGCATGCCTACGTAAGGCGTCTTTATCCTGAACAGGTGGCGCTTTGGAAGCCTTGGTGTTCCTGGGCTTCTTACCCTTTGCAGCCCTGGTGGTAAGGGCAGGGGGGGGGGGAGAAGGTTGCTCCAAATCAGAGGAAAGCTCAGCCTCTGCCATAACAAAAAAGGGGTGCTCAAACAAGAAAATAATTAATAAAAGTGTATTACAAAAGAACTCCTCCTTTCCAAATTCCTTGATAAACAATGTTTTCTTTTTTTAATACAAAATAGATATTTAATAAAATCAATTCATTGAATAAATTAAATCACGTTCTCTTTGTTTTTAAATATATATATATATATATATATATATATATATATATATATATATATATATACACAATGAATTAAATCAACTATAATAATAACTCCTGAAGGCAAGAACAAAAGGAAAAAGCACTTCCCTTATTGAAGCTGTAGATCCACCGAAGGCAAGCGAGGTGTTAATGGACAGCGTCCAGCACCCGCAGGGCCGCAAGCAGCCTTGGAAACCAAATCCCAGGCTGCCGCTCCAGGCCCAAGATAAACTGGCGGCAAACAGGCGCAGCAACGTGGAAAAAATGGTGCCAATCCAAGCCTTTAGCTAATGCTCCGCAGCACCCCAGGCTGCGATTCGAGCCAATTACCACTCCGCCGCTCGATCTGGAAAAGCCTAGCCAGCTCAGAACGCCGCAAAACAGCTGAGGGGACTGTGGAAGCAAAGAACCGCTAAATAGCCTAAAGAAAAGCTGCGGCGGCGCTGAGCAATGGCGATAGGCAGCGGGGGCTGGAATCAAACCGCAGCGCGGCTGAGGACCACCCCCGTAGCGTTCGGAGCCCCGAAATGCTCAATCCGTCAGAGTTTGAGAAAAAACACACAGTCCCCAACTAAAAGAAAATAAAAAACGAAAATAACAACAATTAGCAGAATTTAAAGAGAAAAGTTTGTAGCCAAACAGACACTCAAGCCTTCACAGCACGGCTGAGTGAAAAAACTGAGGAGAGGAAGCAGGAAGTGGGCGTATCCAGCTAAGGAGGGAGAAGATTGACACTCAGCCTCCTGCAATGGAAAGTGGAGTAACCCTGTCATCAGAATGTCTGAGCAACAAGGTGGAAATTGGAGATTTTGCAGTATCCTTCCCCTGCCACGCCCACCAAGCCACGCCCACCAAGCCATACCACACCCACTAAGCCACGTCAACAGAACCAGTAGTAAAAAAAATTGAATTCCACCACTGGATTAAAGGCTTTACTTTTATGGAGAATTTGATTAAAACAAAATAACATCATACCTATTTCTTACAGGTGATTTGCTTATTGAAAGTAAGTACATTAATGTGTGGATTTTTCTTGGTTATTTTATAAAGATGGCACATGTCTCATAATCAAAAAGAAACAAAGGAATATATCACATCATTATTTATCATTTAAATTATATTCTGTCTTTCTTCCAGAAGCTTCAAGTGGTATACAGAGAGACCTTGACTTATGACCGGTTGCTTAGCAACCATATGAAGTTATGATGGATTCCAAAAAAGGTAGCTGTGACACAGATTTTAAATCCTGACAGAGACT
Organism: Ptyas mucosa; assembly: GCA_012654045.1. Classification (NCBI taxonomy): domain Eukaryota; kingdom Metazoa; phylum Chordata; class Lepidosauria; order Squamata; family Colubridae; genus Ptyas; species Ptyas mucosa. Next base: position 26,233,568 of record WNWU01000001.1, read on the forward strand.
CCTCCAGTCACATGATCACGTTTTGAGTGCTGGGCAACCAGTCTGCATTTACACTGTTTGCAGTTTCCTGCAGTGAGATGAATGCAATTTATGATTATTATTTTTTTGCCAGAAACTAGTTTTTATTTCTAGTTTATGACAAAAAAGCTCACTGCAGACAATGGGTTTGCTTAACAACTGCAGATTCGCTTAATGACCACCACAAAAAAAGTAATTAAATTGAGATGATCCGCTTGATGCAAGATTTATGACAGTAATTCTAGGCTCAATTATGACTGTAATCTAGAACTAACTCTATACTGTTCCCTCTCCCCAGAATTTCCTACTGCATTATTTTAGTTATTCTAGTTCAGGGGTGTCAAACTCACGATGACACATCATCATCATCATGTGACGTATCACAACTTTTTTCCTCTTAGCTAAAATGAGGTGGGCGTAGTCAGCGCATGACACATCTGGCCCATAGGCCGCGAGTTTGACACCCCTGTTCTAGTTCTTTAGAGGTTTCTTAATTTGACAGAAAGAAGACAGAAAGTCATAAGAATTCTTCTAGTTATTTTTTTAAAAAACCTTGTGGACATAAGTGTATCATTCAATATAGAAAAATTGTGGGCTTTAACTTCCTACTGTAACATCAAAGAGAACAAGAAACTAATTTAGCAGGTCTGTAAAGACATCAAGAAGAAGAAATGAGGCATCACAAACAAAGATAATACCTGTGAGGTCACCTTAGTGTGGCTCAAAATTTTAAAATTAGAATAGATAGAATAGAATAGAATTTTTTATTGGCCAAGTGTGTTTAGGATTTTGTCTTTGGTGCATATGCTCTCAGTGTACATAAAAGAAAAGATACGTTCATCAAGAATCATAAGGTACAACACTTAATGATAGTCATAAGGTAGAAATAAGCAATCAGGAACAGTATCAATATAAATTGTAAGGATACAAGCAACAAAGTATCCTACACTCAACGTGTAGTCGTCAATGGAACTGCATTTATATGGAAGGAAGTATGCAGTGGAGTACCCCAGGGCTCTGTTTTAGGCCCAGTGCTCTTCAACATCTTCATCAATGACTTGAACGAGGGGATAGATGGGGAACTCATCAAATTTGCAGATGACACCAAGTTGGCAGGAATAGCCAACACTCCAGAAGATAGGCTCAAGATACAGAAGGATCTTGACAGACTTGAACATTGGACACTATCTAACAAAATGAAATTCAACAATGAAAAAAGCAAGGTTCTACATTTAGGAAAGAAAAACAAAATGCACAGGTACCGCATATGTGGTACCTTGCTCAATAGTAGTAACTGTGAGAGGGATCTTGGATTCCTAGTGGACAACCATTTAGATATGAGCTAGCAGTGTGCAGCAGCTGCCAAAAAAGCCAACACAGTTCTGGGCTACATAAACAGAGGGATAGAATCAAGATCATGTGAAGTGTTAATACCACTTTATAATGCCTTGGTAAGGCCACACTTGGAATATTGCATTCAGTTTTGGTCGCCACGATGTAAAAAAGATGTTGAACTCTAGAAAGAGTGCAGAGAAGAGCAACAAAGATGATTAGGGGTCTGGAGACTAAAACATATGAAGAACGGTTGCAGGAACTGGGTAGTTTGATGAAGAGAAGGACTAGGGGAGACATGATAGCAGTGTTTCAATATCCCAGGGATTGCCACAAAGAAGAGGGAGTCAAACTATTCTCCAAAGCACCTGAGGGTAGAACAAGAAGCAATGGGTGGAAACTAATCAAGGAGAGAAGCAATTTAGAACTAAGGAGAAATTTCCTGACAGTTAGAACAATTAATAAGTGGAACAACTTGCCTGCAGAAGTTGTGAATACCCCAACACTGAAAATTTTTAAGAAGATGTTGGATAACCATTTGTCTGAAGTGGTGTAGGGTTTCCTGCCTGGGCAGGGGGTTGGACTAGAAGACCTCCAAGATCCAACTCTGTTATTCTATTCTATTCTATTCTATTCTATTCTATTCTATTCTATTCTATTCTATTCTATTCTATTCTATTCTATTCTATTCTA
>WNWU01000001.1:26244156-26271766 GCA_012654045.1 Ptyas mucosa
GCATTTTCTGTGTAACTTCTTCAATTTCTATAATTTTTGAGTCAGAAGCTCTGAATTTAGTCTCCATCTCTGAGGCAAGATTCTCCACTTTTTTATCAATCTGCAACGCTACCTCAGACAGGCCTTTAACCACTGTTTGAATATCTTGTTTGAGTGAATCATATTTCTCTTGAAACATTCCTTTAAGCTCCTTCTCTGATCTTTGAATTTCTTTAATAATAATATCATATTGGCTTTCTTCCTTTGTCTGAGATTGCAACTGCACTGTTTGAGGCTGCTTCTGTTTATGTGTGGGGGAGCCCCCCCCTGGTTGCTTTGTTGCCATTTTACCTCTTAAAGATCTTCCTTTTCCACAAACTCTAACAACTTTTCCCAAAAAGTTCTCCAGATTCAATCAGGTCTATAAGAGTCAGTTGGTATTTTTATTTTATGTTATTTTGTTTTTTTGAATACTTCTGCCGCTTCCAGCCGGATTTGTTACTTTAAAATGTAGCCGGATACAATAATCAAATTACTTTCACTTTCAGCTCTCTCAACTAAGAACAGGCGCCATTTTTTTTTCCCTCTGCTTTCCTCAAAGCCAATTCACTTTCACTTTAAAAATTCTTTAAAATAGTCCAAAAAGCTTCCAATACTTGCTGTTTAGTGAGAAGTTTGAAATCTTCCTTATTTTTCTTTATTATTGGTAATGCTGCCGCGCTGTCTTGTTCTGCTTTAAAGCAGAGTTTCCCAGTCGTCCGGAGCTTCAGCGGGGTGGATAGGGAGTCCCACCCTGTTAACTCCCCAGAAGCAAGAAAAGCTTTCTGGGGGTCTCACAGGGGACTCTACCTGCAGCCGCCGGCTCTCCTCACAAGCCCTTTGAGTCTCGGAGTTTTACGAGCCGTTTCAATTGCCGAAACGACTCTTTTACGAGCGATCGGGCTGGCGGTCTTCAAAGGACCGTCCACAACAGCTGACGGCAACAGCGGAAGCCAGGTGCGTCTTATACTCTGAAAAATATGGTACCTTCTTCCTACTATTTTAACACCAGGTTCCTTTTTCCTCAGTCATATGGAGGTTAAAAGCCTTTCATTATATTAAAAAGTTCCCCCCTTTTAACAAAGTATCTCAATGTTTATATCTATGTGTGGTTGATTATAGAGGGAAATGTGTCATGTCTTACACAGACAAAATTGCATCGGTAGAATTAAGTGACACATTTTTCCTTTTCCACTTCTTTCCATTCCTGAATATTGAAAACTCTTTGATTCTGTTTATGTTCTAACTACACAGGTGACATCACAATTACCAATGCTGCAGTTCAAACAATAAATACCCACACTTTCTAGGCTGGAAGACCTAATATGAAAGTCATTCACCTCTAAGATATAGATCCATTCAAATTTTTTTGTATTCTGCATCCATTAAAGTTAGGGTTTTTCTAAACAGTCATTGTATCTGATTGGGCAATAATTGTTCTGACCTAGGCTTCCTTAGAAAGCATGAAGCAAAGTCTTGGTCTCACAAAAGCTCTTTTATTTATACGACTGTAAATTACTTTCATTTACAGTCTGCAAGGCTTGATAAACAGTCTTTCAGAGGAAGGTTATCAACACCCACCTATCTCATGTGGAATGCTGCCAGAGAGCTAATTTCCAGACGCAGGGCAAGGCCAAACTTGGCACAGAGTCCCTTGCAAATCTTGAATCAGCCAAATGAACTAATTGCTTCCTGCAAAAGCTCACGTCCCGTTCGCTCTTCTTTTATATTTTATGGGAGGGGCCAATCATCTCCAAGCCTTATTCCTAAGTCGACCCTGTTTTCTTAATTGTTTTTGTCGTCTGGCAGCTCTGTACATGCGCACACTGGGAACAGGCTCCCACTGTTCTTCTGCCTCGCTGATGTCAGACTCTGGAGGCTGCACATAACTATCAGATGGCCTTGCCCCCCTCTCTGCCTCTGATGCAGAGCCCTTGTCCGAGCTTTCTCCAGCCCCCAGGACTGGCCCAAGTTCCTCCCCAACCTCCTCATTGTCTGACTCCGCTACCATCTCCATTGGCCACTGGCGGGCCACAACAATAATGCTATGACCTATCCTGAAACAAGCAAACCAACAAAGCTACATTTAATTGAGGGGTAAAATACCAGAAATATTTTGGGAAGCACAAGTGGAATCTGCATCAGAATGTTGCAGCATAAATTAATTCAGTTCAGAATTCCAGATCAACAGTCTTTAACATGCCCTTTGCCATTTGTCCCATTAGGAAACTTTCCAATCTTTTCTACCCTACTGTCAATCAGCATCCCAAATCCGAAGCTCACAAGATTTAAGCCAAACATAAAAAAAAGTTTTCTTTGTATGGCTCTACAGCAGGAGTGTTAAACTCAAGGCCCATGGGCCAGATTCGACACGTGGGATGCTTAAATCTGGCCCATGGGACCACCCTGGAAACAGCGAAGGACTGGCCTGTGGTGCTTCTGCCAGTGAAAACAGAGCTCGGGAGGGCCGTGCACAGACCACCAAAGCTCCACTTTTGCTGGCAGAGGGTTTCAGGAGGCCGTCGCAGCCGAAAACGGAGCTCAGGAGTCCGTTTTCACTGGCAGAGCACTTGGGACACCACAGATGCTCCCGACACGAGTGACGTCAAGCTGGCCATGCCCACCCTGGCCACGCCCACCCCAAGGTCAAACATAACCCTGATGCTGCCCTCAATGAAATTGAGATTGACATCCCTGCTCTACAGTATATACAGAGGTAATAACCAAAGAAGGCTGGTATTTTAAAAAGGCTCCTTTTTTGTAACTTCCTCTCTTACTCATCCTCTTAGAAACTTCATAAGAAATCATCCCTGTTTTTATTATGCTTTTGAAACCCATGCTTTGAAAAGGGGGGGGGGACCCAGCTATTTTAAAAGTGACAAGAAGTTCAAAATTAACACGCTTTTCAAAATGCACCTGCTGACAAAAATAGATACACCAAGGTTTCTGACATGAATACAAATACAGGCAGGAAGCAAGGCTGAATTGTGCTATTTTAAAAGCTTAATTTTCACCATGATATGAACTAGATTTCCTGTAACAAAAAACCTCTTGGAGAAAATGAACTACCTTAATGTGTCTACAGGCACCCACCCATTGTTTATATTAATATAAGCCAGGATTATCCTATTACTTACTCCTCAGGGGTTTTGGCCTCTTCTCTGCAACTAGTTGTTTATTAAGGGAAGGTCAATTTTATGTACAAACATATCACTTCACTATTTCCTGACTCAACCATAAAGTTGGCTCCATCTATTCATATTTGTCCAGAGTAAGGAATAAAGACAGAAATACTGTACCTGAACAATGTTTAGACACAACTTTGTGTAACATATTTACAACATGAATGTAAGGATGCAACAATTTAGATCATATAGTACATCATTTCTTAAAACCCCAGCTACTTTTAAAAAACATTTTCCCTTTATTGGCTGGCTGCCCACTGGCTGAGCACCTGGAAGCTGTAAGAATCTGGATGGAGGAGAAACAGGCTTCGACTTAAACCTGACAAGACAAAGTGGCTCTGGATTTTTGTCCCCTTCCCCCCAGGCCCTGATGATATTTTAACTTGGACTCTGGATGGGGTGCACTTCCCCAGACTGTGTTGGCATGCAATTTGGGGGTTCTTCTGGACTTGCCACCTCTCTTCGAGGAGCAGATGGCAGTCATGGCTAAGGAAGCTTTGCACAGATTCGTCTATTTTTAAAAATTTTTATTTTATTTTATTTTATTTGTCAAGCATGTATAAGATAACAGATATAAGTATAAACATTATGAATACAGGAAATGGATATGAATAAATGGGGACAGTAGGACAGGGACGGTAGGCACGCTGGTGTGCTTATGCATGCCCCTTACAGACCTCTTAGGAATGGGGTGAGGTCAACAGTAGACAGTCTAAGGTTATAGTTATGGGGGTTTGGGGATGAAACCACAGAGTCAGGTAGTGCATTCCAGACATTGACCACTCCGTTGCTGAAATCATATTTTCTGCAATCGAGTTTGGAGCAGTTTACCTTATGTTTGCATCTATTGTGTGCTCGTGTATTATTGCGGTTGAAGCTGAAGTAGTCATTAACAGGTAGGACATTGTGGCAGATAACTTTGTGTACTATGCTTAGGTCAAACCGAAGGCAGCGTAGTTCTAAGTTGTCTAAACCCAAAATTTCAAGCCTGGTGGTATAAGGTATTTTGCTGTGATTAGAGAAGTGGAGAACTCTTCTCATGAAATATCTCTGGACTCGCTCAATGGTATTAATGTCTGATATGCAGTGCAGGTTCCAGACAGATGAACTGTATTCGAGAATTGGTCTAGCAAAGGTTTTTTATGCCCTAGTTTGCAATACAATACTAGGGCATAAAGAAGCTTCGCAAGATTAACAACTCTTAATGCCTTTTTGGCAATACTGTTATAGTGAGCTCTGGTCTAGCACCCCTTCCTGGGCCAGAGGCCTTGTTCACCATCACCCATGTCTTAGTCACCTCCCATTTGGATTATTGCAATGCGCTCTATGTGGGGCTGCCCTTGAAGATTACACAGAAACTTCAACTGATCCAGAAAGTGACAGCGTACAAAATGATGAATGCCCCTAGCAGTGGTGAAATGTAAAATTTGTTACTACCGGTTCTGTGGGCGTGGCTTGGTGAGGGGGAATGTGACTTGGTGGGCGTGGCCAACTTTTTTTTTGTTTTTACTTTTAAAACCATTTTTTCTACAACCTCTTCGGCCAAAGAGGTTGTTAAAAAATGCTTTTAAAAGCCTCTGCCGATCAGGCAACTCAGCTGGGATCGTCAGAAGCTTTTAAAAGCATTTTTTTTTATAACCTCTTCAGCTGAAGAGGTTGTAAAAAAAATACTTTTAAAAGCCTCTGACAATCCCAGCTGAGCCGCTCGGTCATCAGAGGCTTTTTTTTTACTTTTAAAAGCATTTTTTCATCCGAAGAGGTTGTAGAAAAAATGCTTTTAAAAGTTAAAAAAAAAAGCTTCTGATGATCGAGTGGCTCAGCTGGGCATTGGGGGAGGGGCAGGGATTTTCGCTACCAGTTCTCTAAACCACCCACTGCCATCGCTACCGGATCGGGCGATCCGGTCCGAACCGGGAGTATTTCACCCCTGGCCCCTAGGTTTGCCCTTGTAACAGGTTTCTTGTGTGAGCTGCAATGACTTTGAGTTTCTTTTCAGGTGCAATTCAAGGTGCTGGTCATCACCTTTTATAGCAGATGGCCCTAAGTCCATCTACCTGTCCTATAAGACCAGGTAAGTTGTGCAGGCTCCTAGCCCTTTCCCTAAATATTGCCATCTGATGGGAGTGGTGGGAGCGAGGAAGTGTGCCTTTTCTATGGGAGCTCCTAACTATGGAACACTCTTCCCTCCTGAAGTTTAGCAGGCCTTTACTATTTTAGCCATATGTAAGGCTTTGAAGAATTGGGTCCCCCCCCACCGCTAAGATAAAATGAGATGAATGTGCATTGGAAGCTTGACTTGGCACAGGTTAATGTGTTTGCAGGTGTATAGTTTTCATAAGGATTTTATGTTGTTTTCATTTTTGACTGGGAAGCACCCAGAATTTGTTATAGGATGGCTGTATAAATGTTTTAAATAAATAAATACTTTTTCCATAGATTTTTTTAAAAACTGCATATGTGAATTGATCTGTGAGACTAAGTATTTTCCACAAAAACACTGCATGTGTTTGTCTGCGAGCTTAAATTATGAGACTGCAGAACTCAAAATAACTCTCAAATTCTTATTTTCTACATCTCAAGACGCTTTTTCTGTGTTTGACCTATCCCATCTTTATTACTTTCTAAGTAACTCCAGGCAATGAACATACCTAATATTCCTGTATCCTCCTAAATGTGAGATTGGTTGGGCTGTATGTTTCTACTGTACAATATATACATGAAACATCTGGGATATTCTTATCAGCAGAGGCAAAGTAACCACCCAACTCCCACAGGAGTAGCTGTGCGGGAGCACTATTTAGACGAGTACAAACACAGTGCAGCAACCCTGAACACCAGAAAAAGTATACCAGAAATGTATCATCTATAAGAGCCGAGGTGGCGCAGTGGTTAGACTGCAGTACTGCAGGCTACTTCAGCTGACTGCTAGCTGCAGTTCAGCAGTTTGAATCTCACCAGGCTCAAGGTTGACTCAGCCTTCCATCCTTCCGAGGTGGGTAAAATGAGGACCCAGATTGTTGGGGGCAATATGCTGACTCTGTAAACTGCTTAGAGTGGGCTGTAAAAGCACTATGAAGTGGTATATAAGTCTAAATGCTATTGCTATACAACATCTTCTAACAAAATGGATATCCACACAACTTCATCAAAATGTGCGTAACCACTCAACCCAATATAGCACAGCCAATACAAGCCTTGAAATGGATACATGTAAACAGGAAACATGTACAAGTGTAAGGACTGTAACAGCCACTATGTAGGACTTTTCAAAATCCAAAAAACATGGAAGAATGTGCAGAAAAAAGATCATAATAATATTCCATTTATTTATATTATTTTAGCACATGATGTGACTAAAGCCTGTTCTCATAAGGAAACTGTACATGGATTATTTTTCCATCTGATTATAGGTAAATCTTTCATATGGTCATATATAATCTAGAATTCAAAATGATGCATAGATAATGTACTAGTACAAACCAGGTAACTTTTCAGTAACTTTTCTGTAGATGTTCTTGTCCCATTCTGGAAGAGGGAAAAATTTCACCAATTCCTCTTTCCAGTTGATCCCCAGCAAACCCATATATTGCCACTTTCCCCCAACTCTTTGAAGCAAATATGTGGATCAAATTATAGCAGATCAAAGCAGGAATAAAAATTAACACTTTCCTCCCTACAAAAAGGTTTTCTAGAAAGCCCTTCTTGTAGCATAGACTAGGATCCTGTTTTCTATTAGGACAGTGATGGCTAACCTTTTTGCTATCGCGTGCCAAAAGCTGTGGGAATGTGGGGTGGTTGCGTGCATGCGTGCCCACATCCATAATTTTATGTGCCCTGCCCCCCCGCACACATGCGCAACACCCTCCCATGCTCCCCCTGCTTTTGGCATGGTGGGCACGGTAGGCCCGTTTTTTGCCCTCCCCAGGCTCCAGAGGCTTTCTAGGAGCCTGGGGAAGGCAAAAACAGCCTTCCCCACCTCCCCGGAGGCCCTCCGGAGGCTGGAAACAGTGCGTTTGCTGACTTCCGTTGGGCCCAGAAGACCCAAAAATCAGCTGGCCAGTGCGCACATGCGTGCTGGAGCTGAGCTAGGGCAACACTCGCGTACCCACCAATATGGCTATGTGTGCCACCTGTGGCACGCGTGCCATAGGTTCACCATCACGGTATTAGGACAACCTTGGAGATAAAATTAACACTGGAGCCAACCAGATGAACCATCTCTTCTGCCTCCTACCATCATACCATTTCACCCCAGTGCCTGGAATGAAATATCTTTTTTGTTAAAAAATGTTTCACTTCTAAAATAGGTTCCATCCTCAGGTAACTATCTAAGCCTTTTCCAATTTTATTGTTTCCAGCTTATAACTCTTCCTTTTTAGGCAATAATCTCTTCATCTAATGCCCCCCCCCCCAAATAAATCATCATCCCTGTTCTGCTCCCACTTGTGCCATGGAGGTATCCAGGGGTTTAGTTAAGAAAAAGATATGTCAACAACTGGTGTCTTTATCAGTACAAGCAATTTTTTTGTCATTTTTTCCCCAGACTTTTTTTTTAATTGACCCTACAATCTTGTAATTTATTTATGGTCGTCTGTCCAAATACTAACAGCTTAGTTTTCCAAACTACACACAAAGTTGGCCAGGTGCTACTATGTGTTGAAATGCAGCAGGATTAGAAGACAAATACTTTCCAAATCTCTGAATGTCATGTTCTCTTTCTTCCTTTTAAACTGCATGCTTCAAGGCCACTGGAACCTAATATCAGGCTTTTAACCTAAACACTTTTGGATAACAATGACCTGGATGACTGAGAATCTCCATAGACACCAGGCTGTTAAGAATTGTAATGCAATCTATACCCATTATATTCAACAATTGATGCTTGTGGATGAAGCGTCATGACACTCAAATATTATTTCTTTTTATAGTGAGATAGATTTTTGTGAAACTAATAAAAGTAAGCATATTTTGAGGTGCCCAGATAATGTTTTATTCTTATTTTTGCAGTTATAACAAATTTGCACTACTAAATTCATTAGGAATTGTGTCTCTGACATCAGAGGGAAGGAAGGTCAGGATACAGCAAATGTTTCTTATTTCATATGTAAATCCATTCTTTCTGACCCTTGATTGCCAACTGAGATAAAATAAAAAATGAGGCATGTAGAGTTCTGGTATTGTATCCTAACACTGAAGTGAAGCTTTGTGCTCCATGGATTTTAATGTTCTTAAAAAATGACTTGACCGTATCGTAATAGCACTATTCAGGCATTCCATATGTGATGTTAAATAACACACGGGCAAGGAAGGCACTAACTTGTGTTAGTGGCCCACACATCCATTCTGGTTTCCATATGTACATTGAGGAACCCTGCAGAAGAAACCCTTACCAATCTGGTGAAGCTCCGACATAATTTACATTTTCATGATTCAAAACCATGTAAGGAACTTGCATGTACAAAAAAGGCTTCTCTTTGCAACTGATCACTTCAAGGGAGGAAATATTAGTTGATCTTCCATCTCTTATAGCCGTGATGGTGAACCTATGGCACGCGTGCCACAGGTGGCACACGGAGCCATATTGGTGGGTACACGAGTGTTGCCCTAGCTCAGCTCCAGCGCGCATGCGCGCACCAGCCAACTGATTTTCGGGCCTTCTGATTCCACCGGAGGTCGGGAAACTAGCTGTTTCCGGCCTCTGGAGGGCATCCGGGGGGATGGGGAAGGCTGTTTTTGCCCCCCCATCTCCTAGAAAGACTCTGGAGCCTGGGGAGAGTGAAAAACGGGCCCATTGGGCCCACCGTGCCATTGCGTGCCAAACACAGAGGGGAGCATGGGGGGTTCACATGTACATGCGCAGGAGGGCAGAGCGCATTGAATTATGGATGTGGGCACACGTACCTGCGACACCCCCCCTCTCCCGCTGCTTTTGGCATGCGACGGCAAAAAGGTTAGGCATCACTGTCTTATAGTGAAAGAAATACACTTGCTGTTTCCAGTAAAAAGTTATGTTGACCAACATTTACAAGGAGGCTTGTAACATCTTCTAATTAATGGATTTAACTCTGGGTAAACTTTTGTGGAGTCCCTTCTTTAAAAGAAGCCACGGTATTCTTAAGAACAGGAACGCATAAGCTCAAATCGTAAGGTGGTGTTTCACCAAACTTTGGGCACAGTTCCTGGAACCCTTCCTGAAATTAATGCTTCATTGAGAACATTGAGAATGTTACTGCGAATGAGAAAAAAAAATTAAAGGCATAAATTAAGTACGATTAAAACAAAGATGTCAAAAATGAAAATCAGACAAAGCCTATGAAAAATAAAGAAAGATATAACCAATCCTGCAAGTTCAATATATTTTCCATCAGTTTCTCTATGACTGTTTCCCTATGACTATCATTAAGTGTTGTATCTTATGATCCTGGATGAATGTATCTTTTCTTTTATGTATTCCAAGAGCATATGCACCATTGGACACCTTGTGTGTCCAATCACATTTGGCCAATAAAGAATTCTATTCTATTCTGACTAAATTATCAGAGTGTGCTATTCAGAAGATGGTAAACAATCTTCAAGGCTTTTTATGAAATACCAACAACAATAACATCACATGACAGAAGGTAATCCGTAAATTCTTTTCAATGCAAATTAGCAATAATACTAGAGAATTAAATTCCTCTGCCTACAAGACATGTACTAATTCAGGGTCACCTCACCCTGCTGTTTGCCGGAGGGCGACTCGTTTCTGCCATTAAACGCTACTGCTTGGCAAAGAGAGACACTTTTTTCCTTTCTGGAGGGCAAGGTTGGAAACTTCTATCTCAACTGTTGCCAAGCATTAGCTCCATCTGGTGCGGATGCCATGGCTTTAATCTCCAACAGCAAAATATTTTATTTACTCAGTGCCTGATAGGTGGTGAAGTAGTAGCCGTCTGTCTTTCTAGTAAATCAAAAGTAGGAAACTTTGTGGCCCATGAAGTCTCCTCTGAGCATGAGCGCTGAAAAGAGAGATCGGTTTCCTGCCCTTTTTAAATGAAAAACATGACAACTGTACGGAAAGCTTCAAAATGGACGCTTACAGCAATAACTCCTTCCAAGCTCTCCTCATTCCCAAGCATTTGATGTATCTTAGTTACTTTGTGGCCTGCCTATTACCAGAAAACATTAAATACAGAACTTGGCTATCAAAGGTTGCCCATTTCCAGCTTTAAAAGCAGTGGAAATTATTTTCTTGTTCACTGGAAGTGCATCAGCTGCTAGCAACCTGCTGCACAAATTGATAATTTATGGCCTAGAACGGAGTAACAGATGTTGGTGCTAGCTTGTTCACAAAATACCAGTCCATGCTACCAAACCTACTGAAGCCAAAGGCTCTATTATATTGACTGTGGCTGGACTGTAAAGATGAGAGACAAGGAGGAGGAAGTAATGTTTCAATTTTATCCTGAAATGTGTTTTAACTCACACAACAATTTTACGTACACCATAATTTAATTGACTGGGAAGTTATGGACTTCCCCTCCCTCCAATCCCAGTGTAAGTTTTGTCTGGTGTAAACTTGTACCGTGATATCCAGAATTTGGAATCAGGTTTGGGAAGAAAACACTGGATTTTTAAAGCACATGCTGTGAATACGTCTAGCTAATTCAACACTGAAATGCCGTTTATATATATGGCCTATTTCTGCATTCCTTAGGAATATTACCACCATCCCAAGCCAGTAAAATGTTGCTATTATGGTTTCATAATTTCTCCATGAACCCTGACCCCTATAACCCTGGGTTACAGTTGAGACATTGCTAAGAAGCTAGAAACTGATTCTATCTTCTTTCTGATACTATGATCTAGAACGAACCTTTGATGACACCTTATAGATAACAACCTCCTTCATTCCACTGGATAAAGAAGTCAAGAGTCTTATGCAACTGAAGCTCTTGAGTGGAGTAGAAGTATTTCTAGTATTCAATTAGAAGTATGCAAGCAATCTCTCCAGTCTCTCCACTCCTTACTCTACGCAAGTTTGAAAATTTTGCTGCTTCCTTGTTAGGGGATTTTTCTTCCATCATTCCTCTAAATCCATGGAGGAAACTGCTGCAGAAGACTCCTGTTTCATGCTCTCAATAGATGTCATGGTTATAAATACACCGGGGCTCTGCTTTGGAGCCTCTTGTTAACTACTGGAAGTGAACTGTTTCCTAATCAATGGATATATTGTATGGATCTTAGCTTTTTCAGATATATTCAATATATTCTTAAGATAGTAAGTACTGGATGGCAGAGTTGGATGATGCTTAGAATTGTTCCAGTTTGTTTTCAGATGCTGGTTGGTAGCAAACAGCCTGACAGTTCCAGTGGATAAGTTATTTTGGAGAACCGATGAAGGATGTACAATGTCGCTGATTGCGCTCCATCTCTTAACAGTTTTTGTTATTTCTCACCTAACATTATGTCACTCAGAAGTGTTTGGTTACAACTGCCATCACTTTTCATTAGTAAATTATGGTTAAAATAATTATGGTTAAAATGGTTATATAAAATTTATATAACACCCAGAGTTATATATCTGTGATATTGTATATCACCCACAGTTCTTCAAGAATGAGTTATAAATGTTGTTAATAATACATATCACAATAATGGCCATGGTCTATCCATGAGCATGCCCACAGTTCATTCTGCTTTTGCTCTTATATTCCAGTTGATTTATTTCTATTATCAACTGCCCAGTGTCTTTAGTCCTTGTTTGTTGCATTAAGATTTGCTCAAGTCAGAGCTGAAGAAGCTTCTTGGATGAGAAGCAAAACACCTTCAAAGAAAAAACAAGAAAATCCAGTTGCCTCCTGAAAAAGCACCTATGGGATTCCATAGACTATTTGCTCAAGACTAAATTTTAACATGCAGAAAACCACTTTATACTAACCACTGTTAGCTTATCTGGTTGAGGATCCCCTCAATCATTTTCAATGGGAATATTCCCATTTTCCTACCTGGAATTCAGCATTCCACTGAATCTGAGGCAATAAATTTAAAGAAAAGCTTGAAATATATATATTGCAGTTTATGGTAGATAATGACTACAATGGGGCATGGTAATGACTCTAGAAGCATATTGTGAATAACTAATTTTTTACCCCATAATGTAGTGTGTGTGTGTGTGTGTGTGTGTTTGTGTGTGTGTGTGTTTGAAATAATTATTTGAAAAATAGCAAGCCTGATTTATTTGAAGTCCACATAATGTATTTTTAGAGCAATCTAAAAACAGTAATGAGAGGTATAAACTGTGCAGTTCTTCTATCCATTTATAGTTTTTATGCTAAATTTGAAAAATACATCTAGGCTAGCAGATTTGGATTGCAAAAATCCATATACCACTAGACAGGGACAAAAGATACAAAAGACCCAATGCTCTGGTACTTTTTAGTGATCATATCATATGCATTTTAGTAGCCCACATATAATAGCCCTGATATATTCCATATATTTTTAATGAATGTTTGATAAAGACTAGTGATACAGTAGTCTTTTTTAAGGAAGGAAACCCTTGATGGCTTGGTGATTTTTTGAGCAGCAATTCAAGGTTTTTCAACCTTCCCCGCCAGATGCTATTTGTATGGTGAATTTGTTCAATTTCATTCTGAAGTAAGAATGCTACTGCTACCCCAGTCTATGCAGAAGAATTCTAAATTAGAGATGGAATTGTGAGTGTACAAGCTCATTCCAAGTATACAACTTCTTGCAAATTTCATTGTGCCTTTACCCTGAAGACCTCAAAAGAACATCTGTAGGAATATATATTGCCCTAAAGATAATGTGACTTAGAAGCTGAGCCTGACTTTTGGTGATTGCAGTTTTTTTCCAAGCAGCATTACGAAAGTGGTTAGCTATAGCCTTCTTCCAGGATATTCAACCTCTCAATCTAGCTAAGCCCTCTAAAATCCCTACTTGATAAGGGTTATGGAAAGTACATTTACCTGAATCTCTCTTTAAGATATTTGCAAACAATAAGGTTGAGATGTAGGCATGTTCCCCAATTCCACTATAGTTCTAAAATGAACATCTACATGGTCTTAAATACAAAGTTTTCATTTAGAAGTCTAAGCACACACTATACATTATATAGCCATTAAACAATATCAATGCTATGATGACTTTCTTGTGTGATATTTAGGCTAGGATAAACGTGGGAATCAGAATGCCTGCCTGAAGTGAACCAACAGATCAACAAATAAATATTTTCCACAATCTCCAACACAACATTGTTATGTATCATGGTCATGTCTATCCACATATTATCCTTATTATCTATCTTTTGGGCTTTTCAGACCTCAGCAGTTTTTTTTTAAAGTAACTTTAAGTACTGTAGTATCTTCTGTGGTTCTTTTTAGCATTTTAAACATTTATTTTTTCAGTTCACTCACTGCAGCCATATTTTGTAAAATAAAAACGCACATGAGTAATTCATCATAGCTAGAACTTGCGCATCACTATGAGGTACTTTTTGCTTTGCTTATTCTCTCCTGAACATCATTTATCTCAGAGAAGTGAAGGAATATATGAGCCAAAGAAAGTTAGATTTTCTACTATACATGTACCTGTGTTATCAAACTATTCTACTTTAAAACCAAAGTCCACGCGCGCATTAAGCTTGTTTCAGGCAGCAGTGATAGATGATAAATAGATGATAGACATAGAGACAGACAGATAGGCAGGCAGGCAGATTTCTATTTCTAACTCTTGTATGTCTCTAAACTCCAATAAAGCAGCTCAATTGCTGGGAAATAAATGACAGACATTTATAGGTGGGAACTCATATAATGAAAGTAGGGAAATGATAGTTCTCCATGTTACTAAATGGAAGTTTCCTATAAGTATGACCTACAGCAATGTTTCTCAACCTTGACAGCTTGAAGATGTGTGGACTTCAACTCCCATAATTCCCCAGCATAGCTGACTGGGGAATTTGGGGAGGTGAAGCCCACATATCTTCAAGCCGCCAAGCTGCAAATGCTGCAATAGTGGTGACCATACATGTCTGCCCAACATGTGGTAGAACATTTGGTGCCACTATAGGCCTTACCAACCACCTGGGGACACATAGTGGACAGCCCACAACCTGTTAGATGTCAAGGTCCTCTTTGAAAACGATGGACAAACATCATGTCTTAACTATGATAAGTAGGTAACTCATGCCGAGTTTTCACTGCAAAGTTATGATATGTGTATCACTGCTCCCTAGCCTGTAGAGAACCATAGGTTCTTTATTTTTGTGACATAATGTAGCTTTAATGAGCCGGGCGTCTGTAGCTCAAACACTGTATCAGCAATATATGTACGCGGTGCCTCATTCAGTCTCTTTCTTTCACGTACAGTACATCTGATATGTGGGTCATAACATAATTGCTGCTGATAGAGATGTCAACAATTACTCAGATTCACTCAAATTAGACACTATAGTATCTAGCTGTTGGCCAAGTTCACCCAGTATGCTCTCATAAGCTGAAATGGGATTCAGAGCTTTGTGGGAAACAAAGTCAATGTCTGAACACGGTATGCCAATCAAGCTATCATATTAAACTCTAATAAAGCAGCTGGGGAATAGCATGAGAAGGGAGGGCAGTCATTCTCCTTTACCAAGTTTGATTTACGGTTAACTTGTATGAACTCGGCCATTAAATATCAATGACGACAATGATTTATCTGGAAGAGAAAATGTAAGCCTTCTGGGAAACATGTCACAACAGGACAATTATGCTAACGTCAAGCATTTTCTAATGGCATGCCACCAATTGGAAGCACCAGTCAATCAGTAGGTTTTCTATATTACTGATTGAATCCAAATCCTTTATAGAAAGAAACAACCTGTTGTATTTTAACATGTTGTAGATCCCTCTGCCCCAGGCATAATCTCACAAGAGTGATCCACATTCCTTTCCTTCACATACTGATGGGGATGCATTTTACAAAACTGGCATTTGTGTTTTGTTGTACTAATCTAATGGATTAGATATACTGGGGGCGGGAGACAGAGGTCAGCAGATAGTAAAAAAAAAAATCCTAAGTGGAATCAGTGGGTCCTGCTTAACTAGGTCACACAAACGTGGTAAATACATTATTTATACCTGCAGGATGCATGGAAAACAGGGTTAATACGTAGCAATGAATTATTAAATTGATGATGCCCATGAATATTCCTTGTTTTGGTAACTGTTACTTGCCTTTAATTTTCTTGACAATATTTAACTGAGCTAAAATCATTGTAAAAGGAAATTCTACAGTTCCTAAAAGCCAAAGTTCTTAAATCAAATTTTGAAATTCCCCGGGGCTTTTAAGGAAATGTTTATAATGTTTATCATAATGTCATGTGAGTATCCCCACAGGAGTATCTCCCTCTTCCCTCGTAGAGTATACCGCATAGTGCAAAGTTTGAAGAAACTTCCTAAGGATCACCCTCCGGCTTTTAGCCAGAAAAAGTTACTCTCCTTCTCTCAAAGTCGCATAACAGTTTCCAGCCACGCGCCTCGAAGTTACAGGTTACTTTAAATCGCCTTTCAGCCGCGCGTCCGAGGGCAGGACCGGCAGCCTACTTCTGCGCAGCCTCAATCTCGCTCTTACGGATCCCGCGCTTACAAGATTCTCTCTCCAAAGCTGATCACGCTGATCCAACCTGACAGCAAGCTCCACCGCGCTCAAGGAGGGATAGCTCGGCGCCTACTACTTGCAGGACAAACCGGACGGAACCCCGGACACGACTTTCCGCTGCAAACCAACCAGAAACCATTCCCCAAAGCTAGAGCACCGAAGCTGACTTGGGCCTCGGGAAACCTTTCGCGACAGGCAACAAACAACTAAATACTTTTAAAAGTATTTTCCTACGTAGCAGAGGGCAGCGCCAAAAACTTGTGCTTGCTTGCTCCGGAATAGGGTTAACTGTTGGGTAACCCGCACGACTCCCAGCTTGGCGACGTCCCGGTTGCCTTGGGCTTTGCGGGTCCGTTTAACTTGCCTCCGCAAGTGTTCGATCCCCTTGGAAAACTCCGCCAATCGCCTCCTTTCGGTTTCCTAGCCTGAGCCTGTTTTTTTTTTGCTATTTTAGAGAGCGCCGCTCTTAAACGCTAAATATTAAATCCCACCTTCTGCAACGCAATGGGCTCTATTAAAAGGTTTAAGATTAACCACCTTGGCAGGCCACCTCTGCAGATCTGTCTTAAAATAGCTCCAATGAGATTCCCAGGTAAGCGGGAATTCACCAGGTTTCTGGTGCTATTTGACACAGATCCCGCTTTGAATTGTAAGGAGGGGTACTCTGGGATAAGGGGTTGAAGGGCCACGCCAGGCTCTACAAATGCCTTATTCCGAAGAAAGTCCCACTGATCTCCCTAAGGGATTTCCTCTGTAAAAGAATCTCGGTCTGGATAATCTCTTTGGTCCGAGGAGGTGGAGGGTGGGGGGTGTTTGCTAACGTTTAGCCTTGCGAGGATTACAGAAGTCAAGGCTTGATATGAAACGGGTAGCTTTCTTTCCCGAAGGGGGGCTCATATTCGAAAGACCGTTCTAACCAGCTCTAGGCTGCCATTGCAACGCCTCTTTCCTCCCAGAGGCGCGGAGGTACCGCTCTCCGTTTAACAACCTCCTAAAAATGAAACTCTTCAGCCGTTGCACCTTCCCGTCCCACCCCCTCCCGGCAAATTCAAGTCCCCTGTCCCGCCTCACCCTTCCGTCGCTGCCATGGTGCCGTGCGAGCCCCCCTCGCTTGTCTTTCTCCAGAAATCTGGGGGCTTCCACAAAGCGCGGCCGCTTTCAGCGGGGAAGATAGAAGGACGCTCCCTTCGGTCTTCTCTTTGGGCGTCGGGGACCCCTTGGCGATTCCTGCCTTGTATAATAATCCTCCCGGCTCTGAAAAGCCAGCATCCAAGAAGCTGGGCTCTGTAGAGCAAACCCTCGCTGCTGTTGCTGTTGCCGCCGCCGCCACCACCTCCACCTCTTCTTCCTCCTCCTCCTCCTCCTTGGCTTGGAGTGAAATTTCTCAACGTCTTCTGGAAGCTTGAATGTCTTGATGGAGAAGGGGAGTGCGAACGAGAGGGGAGGGGGAGCGAGGAAAAGAGAGGTGGGGGGAGGGGAGAGAATCCAAAAGCCCACAACCCCCGTGAGGGAAAAGACTACGATCAATGGGGAAACGACAAGGCTTAAGCAGTGGCAATGCCAGGGCTTTGATTCTTCGCTTTCTACGCTCACCCGGAGAGCCAGCTGGGATTGTGTGTGTGTGTGTGTGTGAGAGAGAGAGGGGCAGAGACAGAGAGCGCGACTGGAGGAAGGGGGGGGTTGTGTTGTGTATGAAACGCGTTGTGGGGCGGTGGGTGATTTCACATTGCCATGGTGTCGGCTGAGGCTGGATTGGAAGGTTTAACGGTGGATTTGCAGACTCTCCCTCTCTATTTTAGGCAAGAGCTGACATCACTAGCGGTTGCCTCGCCGGCAAATCCCCCAGCCTCTTATTTGTAAAGGAAAAGCCCTCCCAGACGAACGCAGGGGATGCATAGGAATGAAGGCAACGAGAGAGAGTGAAGCGGCGCCTGGTGCACCTCGGCGGTCTTAACTTCCAAACCCCTGAAGAAACGGGCTGGTCCTCGTTCATTCGAAATGATGATTATTACTACTAGCTACCTTCCCTCCCTCCCTCCCTCCCTCCCGGGCTGGCTGGGAAAGCGGAGCGAAAGCGATTAAGTGATAACGCGTGGAAAGGGGGAGGGGGGGAAAAAGCGCTTCGAATCTCGATCTCCCGCGACGGCAGATTTTCCCTTTGTGCTGGCTCGGTTCCGATCCCACTCGGCGGTGGGGGCTGCAAGAACAGGCGCTTTCCCCCTTCACGAAGGAATACAACACCTATATACAACGCCGCGTCTCCTTTGTAGCCGTTATGCACCGATCCTCCCCCTCCCATTTCCAGTGCATTTTGTTCAGATGCGTACTCTTCCTCATCCCCCACCCACCCTTCGGTATCTGGGCATCATTAGAAGGCTAGCTAATTAATATTAGCAGTCAATATTCGTTATCGGGCTTGAAATCCTGGCATTAGCCTACCACGCGAATAGAAAGCGTCGCTTTGGCTCCCCCGCCCTTCCCCACCCAGAGCTGTCACACATTTCTTCTTTAAAACCTGCCCGGGTTTCCGATTGGAGCGCGCCGTCCGAGGGGCCGAGACGCGATAATGAATTCATACGAGGCGAAGGCAAAGCGGAATGCGCGTCCCCGCGTGCTCTCAATAAGCTGCTCCGGCGCTGGTTTCGCGTAGCCTTAGGGGGCTGTAATCTCACACACACCCTTAAAAGAGAGCAGGCTCCCTTGAGTTCAAAGGTGTTGCGGCTGAGAAGGGAGCATAAAGTTGAATTTCTGGGGGCACCAAAGCAGCCTTTTATGAGGGAGGGATGCAATTTAGGATCTCATGCTTTTGATGCAGCAGGTCAGAAACCGGATGGGGTTAGAATGCACGTTTGGGGCTGGAGATTAAGGGGGTGAAAATTGATGGTTTTGAAAGGCATCAAATCAATCCCTCCCACCTACCCATTCCCATATGCAAAAGAGAGTGATTTGGCCCAATCACTCTGCATATGGGACCCCGGAGACCTATAGTACTTTTTCATATACAGGCTTCAAGAATTGATATGATTCAGTGTTGGACGTTATTCAGGAAATTTTGGAAAAATTAAGAATAAAGTTTGCAAAACTATTCTCCCAGCTTCTCTTTATTGCTTGCAAAATGGGGGGGGGGGGAGTATGTTGCAGGTAATCTAAGAATTTTATTTTATGCTGCTGAATTTGAACATTTCCTCAACGGTTCTGTGTGGGAGTACCTAGTAGCATCTTCAGTACAAGTAGCATCTTCAGACAGTGACTATAGCAAAAATCCATCTAAAGGAACCCACCGTGCAATTCCATTTCAGAAAGTGGGATTTACACTTTAAAATTCCACTTTAATTTACACTTTTTCTGAAAGTGTAAACTAAATCATCTAAGCAGAGCAAATAGGAATTAATTTGTCAAGTGGGGAAATGGAACGTTATCCTTTTGCAAGACAGAATACAATACAATACAAGAGGTATTGACTATATCAGTAAAATCTTTTACTGAATCACTCTCAGTGGAAATAAATGTAATCTTTAGAGTAGCACAGCATTCTTGATTAGATTGGGTGAACAAGCCAAAAAACTCTGGAGATGGGATGAGAGACCAGTTCCAAATAAATTCATAGTTCTGCATCCAGTTCAATTTCCTGTGAATTTGTTCCCAGAACACAGCAGTGAGATCCATTGAATGCTTTTGGATAATTGATACAAGATTATCCAATTGATATTAATTGATGATGGTGCTAATATCTGATAATACCTGTTGGGTACTGAAATACGTGCAAGCAAACAGCCAAGTTCAGAGAGCCGCAAGGACTCCACAGTTCAACCTTGAGCTATAGGTATTCTAGTGGAACTTTGGATAATTACCCCTTTTTTGCCTCTCTAAGAAATCAGCATGGTTAAGGATCTGCTGACCTGTTTGGAGATATCATAGATCAGTGCTTATCAAAACAGGTGTGGGGAAGAAGCTAGAGATTTATCTCTCCCTAGAAATTAAAAACATTGACTTGGTTTCCTTTTCTCTTAAATGATTTCTTCTTAATTGGTATTCTGGGAAGTAGTTAGTAGATTAACCTCCTTAGAACAAAGTAGAAAAGAGAATAATAGGTATCCTTTTAAAGTGGAACATTGGTTGTTAGATCCTCCAGTCATTCTGATGGTTCTCATCAATTTGAAATGAATCAGAAGGAGTCTGGTAACACCTTTTCCAATTAACCAATTTTATTAAAAGGGCAGCATATGCTCTTGCCAGCTGGAGCTCAGTTCTTTAGATGCATAAAGTGGCTAGGACCCAGGATTTTAAAAAGGGAAGAGGTGAAAAATACCCCATCAAATAGCATTTGTAATGTATTAAAAATCCACTCTTGTTTGTTAAAGTCTTTCAATGTGTGTGTGTGTGCATGCTTGACAATCTATTGCACTAATAGTGGTGCAGTTTCATTGTTCTAAAACAGCCACCTTGAACTGTTAATCAAATGGCCTAGAAAGTTGAAATTAATGCTACTTTGTCCTTATTTGAGATCCTGATACCAAACTCCTATGCATTCATTCTTTCCCACAAAGTCTATCTGTTTGTTCAAGTTGCAGTTGAAAGGGTATTGCTGACAGATGAAGGTATATGAGACATTGGAAGAACACTTCTTCTATTTTTTTAATGAAGTTACTGGGACTGGGGATGGTGCTGTTGATATAAACAAGGGGGCAAAATAAACCTCTTGGGTTTATTGCAGAGTCTGCTCCTCCCCAGTTTAGTATCATGATTTGTTGCTTGTGAGAAACTGTTGTGATTATCTGTATGCAAGTATGGGTGTGCCACCCTGAGCCAGAGAAATATGCCATTGTCCAGCATGGTTTGTAATATATTAATAAAACATCTGTAGCAAGAATTGTAGGAGACAACCAGTGGTGTTCTGGTTTTTGTGGTTTGGCTTTTAATGGGTCCTCCCTGATCATTGATTTGGCTCTATTGATTTGTTTAGTGATCTCACTGGATAAGTAGTTCAGTTTTATGAATGCCTGGATGAACTCTTATCTATTGAGCAGCTCTGTCGGGTGGGTTAGAAGGATTTTAATTATAACAGAGAGCCTGGTTATAGATTTGATAGGGTGTTCTGAGTGGAAGTATGCATGGAGATTTGTAGATTTTCTGTATAATGTGTCCATATATCCATTCCTCAGTTTTATTGTGACCTCAAGGAAATAAGTAGCTCTATAGAAAGAATAGCATTGATGGTGGGTGGAAGTTATGGTCACGATGGTATGAGAGATTCTTTTTCATGGTTCAAATCAGAGGTGGGTTCCAGCAGGTTCTGACCAGTTCTGGAGAACCGGTAGTGGAAATTTTGAGTAGTTCGGAGAACCGGTAGTAAAAATTCTGACTGGCCCCGTCCCCATCTATTCTCTGCCTCCCAAGTCCCAGCTGATTGGGAGGAAATGGGGATTTTGCAGTAACCTTCCTCTGGAGTGGGGTGGGAATGGAGATTTTACAGTATCTTTCCCCTGCCGTGCCCACCAAGCCACGCCCACCAAGCCATGCCACACCCACCAAGCCACACCCACAGAACCAGTAGTAAACAATTTTGAAACCCACCACTGGTCCAAATGACACCAATAAATCTTAGGAAATGAGAGTCGAAAAAGTGTTGTTCTAAGTCAGAGATGAATCTTTTTTTTCTTTACTGGAGAAAAACATGCTTACAATCCAACACACATTAATAGTTATATTTTCCCTTGGGGAAGATTAAGTTTTCACTCTGAAGCAGAAACATTTTTACCATCAAGTGCTTACCAAGGAGACACTGTCTGAACTGAGTTTATTTTTGTAAACTCTTTCATTGTTCAGGTCATAATATTTTGCTTTTTGTATAGGTTTATTCAGCTATAACCTACCCTATGGCAGCTACTGCTTTATTGATTTTACTTCTTGCTTTTTCTGACTTCTGTAAATTGGAATGTACCTGCTAAGAAAATCTGTCCTTTGGCTCTTGTTTATTTCATTGAAGAACTACCTTATTCCTACATCTGCTTCAAAGGTCACTCTAAATTATCAGAATATTGTTTTTCCACATTTTTTCCTCTAATACAATATGAAGGATTATTTATTTATTTTAAAGATTTATATAGTTGTCCAGGGATGAAATCCAGCAGGTTCTGGCAGGTTCTGGAAAACCAGTAGCGGAAATTTTGGGCAGTTTGGAGAACCGGCAAATATCACCTCTGGCTGGCCCTGGAGTTGGGTGGGAATGGAGATTTTGCAATATCCTTCCCCCAGGAGTGGGAAGGGAATGGGGATTTTGCAGTATCCTTCCCCTGGAGTGGGGTGAGAATGGAGATTTTGTAGTATCCTTCCCCTGCCACACCCACCAAGCCACACCACGCCCACCAAGCCACACCCACAGAACCGGTAGTAAAAAAAATGGATTTCACCCCTGTAGTTGCCCATCTTAAGCAACTCCAGATGATTCAGAACAGCAACAGATAATGGAAATCTCTATATCGAATTGTCATATCACAAACTTTCGCAGGTCCCTTTATGATAGATCGGATGTGTCAAACTGGGGGCCCACAGGGCGGATGCGTCATGCACAGGCCACGGCCACTGCAGCTCTGTGAAGGGGAAAAAGTTGCGAAACATCATGTGTCAGCAATGTGGTGCAGCAAGTTTGACACCCATGTGATAGATGATTCTATCAGAAGGTGAGCCATATAAATCTGCCTATCTCTCATTTCCATCTTGATTTTTTTCTCCTTTCTCTTGTCCACAGCTTCACTTATTTTTGTATTTTTCAATGGCCAAGGTGGATCCTGCACAACTCCCTGCAAGAAGTTTATGACAAAATGGTGCCTTTGCCTGCCACAACTGCCAACAGCATATGCAGCAAGCTTATTTCAGCAGGAATGGTCTTTTTATAATTAAGCACAATTGGATAGTTTAAGAGGATGAGGTTTGTAGAACGAAACATGTAACAATCTTTTCTGTTCTCTTGTCATTATTGTAGCATACCCTTTCTGAGACAGGCATTTCAGTCTACCTAACACAAGGAACAGACAGATAGTCAGTAATGTTGAATGTGAAAATGTTGTTTATATTTCTGGGGCCAAATGTCAATGCCCTATAGAATTTTTGTTCTTATCTACTGAACAGTATACAAAGAATCAATTGTGCAAACCAAAGAAATTCATTTATATTTGAATAGTTGTCACAATATACAAATTACAGAATGAGTGAGACAACCCAAAGGAAACAAAAAAGCAAACATTATTAGTATAGAATAAATGATAAAAATTATCAGTTCTGCCTAAAATCTAAAATAGCCCAATGCTACAATTCGTACTATGGGAATAAGAACAGCATGACAGAACATGATTAAACACAGAACCAGCAATTGGGGAGAAAGATATGTTAGCTACAATGGTTAAAGGAGACTTTGAGATAACAGCAAAACATATAAATTTGCTACCAGATGGCCAAACTTTGCAGTTAATAAGAAATGGTAAAAACAGGGAAATGCCTAACTTTGCAACAGATTGTTGGGCTTTATTGTTATGTGAGTAAGGGGATTTTTAGAAGAAAGTTATTTCCTGGAAACCTGAAGATTGAATTATGAAGGTTCAGAGAGAATGTGAATAATTTAGGAAGAATAAGCTAATACCAAATAGTCAATGAAGTACGCACAATTTAAGGGCACAAGGTTGAAAAAAATGTGGCCTCGGATTTCTGAAGTCCAAGAGACTCATTTACCTTGAAGATTAAAAATGGTAAAATCATCCCACTGTTAGTTTTTATGACACAGAATTCTTGTTTTGTTTTCATGGTATTAGTGAGCTTTGCCTGGCAAAATAATGTATTTTAATAAGCTTGTTTTTTAATAAATTGAAGAGATTAAGAAGTGGCAAAATTACACAGAAGAACTATACAAGAACATCCCTGATAACCAAGATGGGGTGGTCACTGACCTCGAGCCAGACATCCTAGAATGTGAAGTCAAATGGGCCTTAGGAAATTGGAGCAACAACAAAGCTAGTGGAGGTGACAGTATTCCAGCTGAGCTATTCAAAATCTTAAAAGACGATGTAGTAAAAATCCTACACTCAATTTGCCAGCAGATTTGGAAAACTCAACAGTGGCCACAGGATTGGAAAAGATCAGTTTACATTCCAATTCCAAAGAAAGGCAATGCCAAAGAATGTTCAAACTATTGCACCATTGCACTCATTTCACATGTTAGTAAAGTAATGCTTAAAATCCTAGAAGCTGGGCTTCAGCAGTATGTGGATAGAGAACTACCAGAAGTACAGGAAGGATCTCGAAGAGGCAGAGGAACTAGATATCAAATTGCCAATATACGCTGGATCACAGAGAAAGCTAGGGAGTTCCAGAAAAACATCTACTTCTGCTTCATTGACTATGCTAAAGCGTTTGATTGTGAGGATCACAACAAATTGTGGCAAGTTCTTAAAGAGATGGGAGTACAAACCATCTTATTTGTCTTCTGAGAAACCTATATGCGGATCAAGAAGCAACAGTGAGAATTGGACACAGAACCACTAATTGGTTCAAAATTGGGAGTCTGGCAAGGCTGCATACTGTTGCCCTGCCTATTTAACTTGTATGCAGAACACATCATGAGAAAGGTGGGGCTAGATGAATCAAAAGTTGGAATTAAGATTGCTGGGAGAAATATCAATAACCTCAGATATGCAGATGATACTACTCTAATGGCAGAAAGTTAGTTTGAAACTCAATATTAAGAAAACTAAGATCATAAGAACTAAGATCTGGCCCTCTCAATGCCTGGCAAATAGATGAGGAAAAAATGGAGGTGAATTATTTTCCTAGGCTCCAAGATCACCGCAGATGGGGACTGCAGCCAAGAAATTAAAAGACACTTGTTTCTGGGGAGGAAAGCTATGGCAAATCTAGATAGCTTACTAAAAAGCAGAGACATCAACCTGCCAACAAAAGTGTGTATAGTCAAGGCTATGGTTTTCCCATTTGCAATGTATGGCTGTGAAAGTTGGACCATAAGAAAGGCTGAGTGCCAAAGAATTGAGGTCTTTGAACTATGGTGCTGGAGAAGACTCCTGTGAGTCCCTTGGACTGCAAGACGAACAAACTGGTCAATCAACCCTGACTGTTCTTTAAAAGGCCAGATTCTGAAGATGAAACTCAAATACTTTGGCCTAATGAGAAGGAAGGATTCACTGGAGAAGAGCCTAATGCTGGAAAAGATTGAGGGCAAAAGAAGAAAGGGACAACAGAGAATGTGGTGGCTGGATGGAGTCACTGAAGCAGTAGGTGTGAGCTTAAATGGACTCCAGAGCATGATAGAGGACAGGAAGGCCTGGAGGAATGTTGTCCATGGGGTCGCGTTGGGTCGGACACGGCTTTGCAACTAACAACAACAATAACTTATTTCTGATTTGCTTTTGTCATTATTTTCAAGGAAAATTAAGCCACAAAGAACTTTTCAGACCAGTGAATGCATTTGTAGGTCTTATTCTATAACATTGTCTAATACCTAATAATATTAAATCCTTAAATTTTAGGATTCCAGCATTTTATAACATTTTCATAAAATAATTTCAGGCAGCATTCTCATCACATCACTGCATGTCCAATAGAGATTAACAAAACTTTTTTGTACTGTAATTGTTACAACAAAGCACACTTTTAACTCCTTCTGTTGGTGAAAGATTTATTATTTGGATTATAGCAAATGTTTTCAAAGTGCGTCTGGAAAATTCTGGAGAAGTCAAAGAGACGTAGAAACTCAGAAGACATAGCTTGCATTCTACATGTATATTGAATGCATTTTCCTAAACACAAAATATATCCATATTCAGAAGTTCTATGATGGAAATACAAATATGTCTGGACAGTTAAATAAGTGAGAAAAAAAGATCCTGGACATAGGAAATATGAAAAGTGCTGAATTATGCCATTTATAAATGTATTACTATTCTATATTTTCTAGTTCTAACAAGTTTTTTTTAAACAAATGAACACAATGGATAGGAAATAGATTGAGATGGATCTACAATCAAATTTTTGTTTGCAGGTTTAAGAGAACCTTTGTTTATTTGCCTGTGTACAGTATTTTAAGAGGGAAAAATACAATATAAAATATACCAAAACTAATGTACTAAATTCAACCAGCTTTGGAATAATCTCTTGCCATTCTCTCATGTTTCTCAGACTTGTGCAAATACCGTACAATCTTTTTATTCAGGTAAGTGTTAAAACAGATGGCATACAGTTACTTTGGCCCATCATACTTTGTTTCCACCAGAAGAAAGGGGAAATCTGAGACATGGTAATCCATTTGTCATATTCAGAGCTTCTGGTAAAATCATCCAGCCTCACTGAATAGTAAGACTCTGGCAAATTTCCGAGGGCCCTGCTCTAGCTTCAGTGGATGAAAAAAACCTGAAGTATCAGAGAGAGGAATCAATACAGCTATCTTTTCAGAAAACAATTCTAAGCTAAACATTTCATTTCATGTTCTTCTCAATCCAGTCTTTGAAAGGAATTGCTCGGGTGTAGCCAGTGTAAAGTTCTAGGCTGCATGTCTTGTCATAGCCCCAGCTCACCAAACCCATGAGATGCCAAATTAACTCAGAAGTTGATTTTCCTGGCAAAGGTATTGCAGCAATCCCTCCAGTCTCGGAAGGACAGATGTTAGAAGCTGCTGTGGGATGCTGCTTGGCACAAAACATACTGTCAGTGACACTGACTTGGATTCCATGTTCCTCATATTGTTGCTCACACAGAAGGGAGTCCACTATCTGAACAGACCCGCTACGAATTGTATCGTTTTTGTAGTTTGAATCTGTAACATCAGTCAGGATCTTCCAACCGGTGATGACTATTTGCAAATCATCTGTAGGAGGATTGATATCCCTTGCGGATGCCAGGCAGATTGGTTGGACATGGCTGCTGATTCTGGCCTTGTCCAGGAGCTTAATAATAGCTATGTCAGAATCGAGCAATATAGGGTCATAATTTGGGTGAACTATGATGGCTGAAATCTAGGAGAAATCCAGAACAGCAATATAAGAATTCATATGTTACATATATTTTATCCTGTTTTTAACATTGTATATGAAATCCCAAATCATCTCTAGCAGTCACTAACTGCTGTCAGCTGCAGCCACAGTTACAATAATGTCTCCAGACCATGGGTATCTTGCAATATAGCTGTGCTAGATGGGAATTGCAACAGTTGGGTTTCCAAGGCAATTGGAAAATCTGAGGACGAAGGTAGCTTGAATAAGATCAAACCGTAGATTGCAATGTTAAATCAAAACCAAAGAACTAAAAACCTGACAAGTGACTCAAGCGTAGAAAAAGGAAAATTATTTTGATGGAAATATGCAGCATCTATTACCCAGGTAAAGGCAGTAAAACATTTTTAAAGTCCCAGAATGAAATAACTATAAGAAGTGGCTCAAGCAGTCACTTCCCTAATTTATTGAATTATAAGGAGGTACAAAACAAAAAGATTTGCAAATTCTATATTATAGCCAGTCTCAATAAAAATAGTTTCAGCCATCTTATGGAGTTGATTTCCTAGTTTACTTATTGAGGTTGATGACAAAAATAGAACCTAGGTGTGATGGCGTTTATTGGTCTGTTTCTTTAAAATTTAATCCACTAGAGCCTTTGAAGCATTTTTTAAAAATCCAGTAATACAAGAAAAAAAGTTAATGAGGAATCAACAATAAAGGTGAAGAATATCTATCTATCTATCTATCTATCTATCTATCTATCTATCTATCTAT
>WNWU01000001.1:26271776-26297192 GCA_012654045.1 Ptyas mucosa
ATCTATCTATCTATCTATCTATCTATCTAATCTATCTTTAATTTGATTTATATGCCGCCCTTCTCCGGAGACTCAGGGTGGCTTACAGTGCATTAAGCAATAGCCTTCATACTTTTGTATATTTATACAAAGTCAGCTTATTGCCCCCACAATCTGGGTCCTCATTTTACCTACCTTAGAAAGGATGGAAGGCTGAGTTAACCTTGAGCCTGGTGAGATTAGAACTTGCAGTAATTGTAGGCAGCTGAATGTTAATCGCAGTGCTTTAGTCTACTGCGCCACCAGGCTCTTCTACCTATCATCTAGTTAGCTATCATCAAGCTAGCTATCATCTAGCTAGCTGGCTATCATCTTTCCTTATTACTATAAAAAATTGGCTACAGATACTCCCATCTCAGCATGCTAATTGCAACTAGTTGTAATTACATCAATAAGGTTTATCTCTAAGTGGCTGACCTGCGAGCTCTAGGCCGCAAGCAACTCCTGGAAGCCTTAGATATGGCCAACCAGAAGCTTCTAAAGGCAAATACCAAAGTATAGTTTTTATGGAACAAGAAATTAAAATTTCTGATTATCTGACTTGAAAGGGAACATATGTATTGTGTTTAATTTCAGGGAAATAGAAATATCAATGAAGTTTAGTTTTTGTTTTATTCACTATGATGTACTAAAGGCCTTAGCACTCATCTACTCATCCCAAACACTTAACTCACCCGTAGATTCTGTATGATCTTCTCATCTCTATCTTCATCTCTGTAGAACTTGCCAAGAACAACTCTGATGTCTGCTGTTTTGAGAACAGTGACCTTCCCCAGATTGGTGACACAGTGTGCAGCCACAACAACTGTGCGTTCATTCAACAAAGCTCCGCTGCAAATCAGTATCCAAGTCCCTTTTCTGTGATTGGGAAACTTCACCCCATTAGGTCTCCGATAGATGGCTGCTTGCCATGGCCATCTGGTTGTGGATGATTTGTGAAGTATAGTGTTTTCTGTCTTTCCGCAGACTGCCAAAAGGAGAGGGAGAAGAAAGAAATACGATTTTTTAATTAATAAAACTAAGTATGTAAAATCAATTGTATTAAATAATCAATTAAACTACCTGAGCCCAAGGCAAATTTTACCTTGCAATAAAATTACATTACGTAAAATAAATCTCTTGGCTTTCTAAATGCTATCAGGTTATACCCATCCACCCTCCTTTCCAGATTTCTTTCTTTCTTTGGCAAACCGTATTATATTCTTAGATTAATGAAATATTCAGGACTTCCCAAAGCCGATTTTAAAGTCACATAGTAAGCCTTGTTCTAAAAGATGAGAAGCTTTGATTGTTTAGACAGAAAAGTGGAATAGAAGCTTAACAATACACCAAACCAAACAAAACTGGCCTTAGCTTTGCTGAATATCACTGGAAGTTGTCACACCAATCAACAGAAAGGTCTATTCTGTATACTCTGTGGGTTGTCAACAAGCCTCTAAACACTAAGTAATAAAGTCTTTTCCATTCTCATAGACAGTTTATTTGCATGATGTTGTACAGACCAATATAAATGAATATCTATACAGTAAACACGTATATCCAAAGACAAGAGAGTAATCAAGTTGTTGAGATTTACGCATAATTTGCCTTTAACATTAATCCAGACAGAGTTAATATTTTAAAATCCCTGGATTTCTGTGCAAAAGGCAAGCAGAAAGATAAACTTCTCTTTTTTAAAAAATCAGTGAAGATTAAAAATGTTTAATCTCTGTTGAATTGGGCTCAATTTTATATTTGTGTATTAACATTTATTTTGATCAATGGGTATTTTCTAGTGGGTATTTCCTTTGGTTTGTCACAAGTGGCACTCACTGCTAATGAAACATTCTCACATTCATTAAAAAGAGTCCTCAAATCTTTCCAAGTGCTGGAAAATTTGCAAAAATAAGCAGACAATCCCCATTTATCAACCACCTCCCGTTCAAGGTAGTTTTTTTCTGATGACAAAAAACTGACGTTTTGTGGACATGGCTACGCCTTTCACTTTATCTGTCCCTAAGACAATGGAAATGAATTAAAACAGATTTGTCTTTCTAACACATTTTAGGAAGTGACGTTCCTATATATTTCATTTCAGGATAAGGCCTGCTTTGGCCTCATTTCCAACCAACTTTCCCCAATGCCAATGACCTTTCTTTTTTTCACAGGAACAAGCTTTTTTTTTTTTGCTTCCAAAATAGGTTGGATTGGCAGAAAAGGCTTGTTAACTGAAGGGAAAGCAAATCCCACTGAGAGAGCTGAATTGCTCTGTCTCACAATTGGCCAAAGTGTTTTCAATGTCTATTCCTCTCAAATGTGAACTTGGTTGCTATTAATACATCCTTTCAGATAAAGATCTTTGAGCGGTTATTTTCCTCTAGCTGGAGATCTTTGAAGGATATCCTTATGTTCTGAGTTGCATAAGTGACAAACTCTGAATAGAATTAACAGGAGCAACTTCCCGCTTCCCTCACACTTGTAAAGAAGCAAGCTTGTATTCGCTTGTGTGCATATTTGAATAATAGTTCTATTTGCTGGCCTACAAGTGGCATTCATGTTCTTCATTTAAGAATGTCTAATCACCGGCTGGTCCCAAAGAGAAATCCTCAATAATTATTGTATAGCCCACCTCATCACAGGCAACTGTACATGAATTCCCTAGACCTGAACAATTTGTTCCTCAAGGTAATGTCATTTAGAGAGCAATACTATTACTTATGGCATGGCAGCATTGCCTAATGTTCTATGTCTGATAACCACACTCTTACTTGGAATGCATGAAGGGGCCCTCCCACTCCATTTTCCTGTTTTCAGACAGGTTCTTCGGCTGCTTCCCAAGCGATGGTAAAAATGAGAAATACAGTCATACTGCAGCTGCATGTGAAGATGGTGGAAGCCTGGAGGCAATTCTCCAAATGGTAGTGAAGGTTTCTTGGTTGGATATGCCTCCAACTTCTGTTTGTTAAATGTAGATGAATAGAGTTGATGTAAGGGAGTCTCCCTGTTTTGTTCGCAGAGAACATGGAATTATAATCAAGAAGCCGAAACCTTTTTTAAAAATCTTTAGCTTTTATAGTATTTGAAGTACAGTTTGGAATAAAGCTTTATTACAAATAAGCTAATATTTATAATTACAATCCAGTGGAACTTTGCAGCCCATGGAGCCATTCAAGACTTTCTAGACTCTTAGTAAAATTCAGCATTCTCTTCTCCAAATGATTAAGAGGCAAGGCTTAACAATAGAATGTTTAAACTGGCAATCCAAATTCAGTCCATTGTCTTTCCAGTTAGCAGTGTTGGGAAGATGTGTCTGATGTCTTGGAATTTCACTAGTAAAAATATACTTACAATAAACTGTATATAATACTTCTATATACTTAGATGTATATACCAATAATTTGATTCACTGACTTTCCAGGCTGACTTTAAGAGATATTAGACTGTTTTGCAAAGTGTGACCTCCTTTTTCAAAAGATTCATTAAAAAAGCACTGAAGCGCTTACCAAGCAATTGTTAATATCAGCAAAGAAAACTAAGGAGAGAATGAATCTATCATCTATTTCACTATGGGGGATACACACACACTCACAGAGGGGGGAGGGGGAGGGAGATGGGGGGAGTATTCTGAAATTTTTGCACAACACAAATTCAACCCGTTCTTGTATGGGGGTTGAAGGAAGATTTTTCCACACATGTAACTCTCCTCTGCCCATATTTTTAATATGTGGCAATAAAACCTAACTGAATCTAAAAAATTTACACAGTGCTAAGAATTTTAGAATTAGAGAGAATGTAATGTGTAACTCTTGTGTTATGATTATATAATACAGTACTATAGTATCACATACATTTCATGTAATAACTGTTCAAATATATGTTAATTTAGGGAAGTGCTAATTTTGTTGTCTAGTACAGGGGTCCCCAACCCTGATCCCCCTGGATGGCACCAGTCCATGGCATGCCAGCAAAATACACCCATTTCATGGATTTACAAATTCTTCTTGGCAACAATGTGCAAGCAGCAATAATAGATATCTTAGTTTATCCTGCAACCTGATCCTTCATCCAAGTACTCATGAAGACCTGCTATAGGAGAAGGAGTAGCAGAATGTGGAGGCAGAGTTAAAAGAGGGATCAGCCTAGAGTCCCTACATAGTCACAAGTGAATTAAGTCTGACCTCTCTTGAATTACATTGATCCATAACTAGCCCCAAACAGGTGTTAATCATTTGCTGAGAAGATTCTTGCATGTAGGCATGTTTAGCAATAAATGAATTTAATTAATTGGACCTGGTTGGGGTTTTTTTGTGTGCCTGACACCTGCTTAGGTTACTAGATCAGCAAACTGGCTAAATGTTATACTAAACAAATGCTGAGGTTTGGAAGGAAGATTTATATTTTGGATAATTCCCAGCAGAGATCTTGAACAAAAAGGTGGAACAATATAACTCATTATTTTATGGGATGACATAGATGTCAGTTCCTATCTATGATGCCAAAATTGTGAAATGTGCATAGTGATATCATGATACAAGTTCAGTCATTTGTTGTTTTGTTGCAATGTTACATTCAAGTATATAAAGGGCAGAGTTTCCATATCAATTTCATAATATTTGCCACTTGCATTATGTATGATGAGTTCATGAATATCTTTTATGTAATCACTGGAGCAGCAACAGTTATACAGTACCTATTTTGACAATTCTTATCACACCTTTCTTTAGATTCCAAATAAAAAGATTTCTTATCTTTTTATCAGTTAGGATTTGGTCGTCTGTAGTCTATTATAAAGTACTGTGACAGACTGTTAGAAATTGTATCACAGATTATATCAGCTAATATATTTGCTTGTGGATGTTGATACTTATAGAGTAACTGTTGGGTGACCATGCTGGCTTATAAATTTCCACCTAATAGATTTTTTTTATCAAACTAGCAATTGTTATTTCCAGAATAACTGCTACAGTTTATGCATTTTTCCCTAGATAATGTTTGCACAACCAGGCGCAGAGACACAAGAACAAGAAATAATATTTTTCATTAATATAAGGTATTGCAATCTTACCTTGACTGTACTTGTATAGGGAGTACTTTCTGTCTCACCAGATCAGAAATCTTGGGTTCCCTGCAAGCTAGGGGAAAAAAAATACTACACAATATTGCATAATCCTTTTTCATGTTTCACGCTCAAATTTATGGTGTCTCTATCACTTCCTGGCCCTATCATAAATGAATTAAGATAAACCTCAAGCAATTCATTAAACAATAGATACTGCATATTTTTAAGAATAATTTTTAATTCTTAAAATTTTTTCTTTTTTTTCTGTTTTCTTAAACCGAGCAAACAAGCCTAAGCTTTAGATGGTTGCATTTTACAAACCGTTGAAATGATGCAATTGCAATCCACACAGTTTCTCTACTTAGAGGTTCCACATATCTCAAAAGGAACAGAATAATTATACCCTTCTTCTGTATATTTATAGCCTGGCAATAATCACTCAGCTGGTCCATGGATTATATATGTCCACCATTAGCAGGAAGAATATTACAGAGATCCTATTATATTTTGGATGAGACATGAGGTCATTAATAGTTCCACAAACCTCAGTCCTTTCTTCTGAAATTCTTGATACTTACTTTCACTTTTCATGCTTGATAAATGAGAACAGAAATAGGTAACAGAAATAGGTAACATTATGAATTTAAGAATTAAACACAGTATTAATTCATTTAAAAGGCTGCTTTCAAGCCGCTATATGGTCGTGAAAGATTTGGACATTTTATTTATTAGATTTCTGTCTTGGATCCCCTTGAGGAGCTCAACTGAACTAAAATTAATATCAGGAAAAAAAAATACTTGCTCAACAACAGGCAAGTAATTAATACTTATAAAGAGACAAAAGGGGAGGAGCAGCAACAAAACATATAGTGTGACATGACTCACACTTTGTCCTCTCGTAGTGTATATCTTTGTCATTTGGATCCTGGCTTGCTATAGATCTCCCTGAGGGTAGTAGTTCTAATATGGTTATGCAAAAATATAGAAAGAGTAGTGCATATCAGTCCAAAAGCTAGATCTGACTGATTACTGAGTCCATTTTTATGCCAAATGTTTTTTCATTAGCATTTTATTGTTTTCCTCCCTGTTTTCATAGAAATTGTCTGGATTATTCTTCAAAAAATAAAGACTTCTTCTACCTCTGGCCTGTTTATTTGCAAATCTATGAAAAGATGAATTAGCAATCTGATTCTGTAGATTGTTTCTGTCCCAGTTTCTATAAGCAAGCAAATTTTTCTGTACTGTCCAGCTTCAGCTTGACAGTTCCTTAAATTAGCTTATCCACTAAATCAGATGGAAAAAAAATACGATGAAGAGGCCAATGAAGCATTAGGCTCCACTTCTATATAATAGGACAATTTCCTTTTTTTAAAAAAAATATGAATGGGCACATCATAATTTTGAGCACATATTGTAGTGCTTCTTGCAAAATAGCTGCAAAGTTGCCTTATCTCTCCCACAAATTGCTGCCAGGCGAGACAGAGTGCAAAACATAGATTCACTTGTTTCTCACTGCTGTTGTATTTTCTTTCAGATTATTGGAGAAAGGTGCCAAAGCTGCAAACGTGTTATAAGAAACTTTTTATTAAAACCAAAGGAGATTGAGCCTATTCTGCCTAGCATTACAACTTTTCTTACTATTGGCTCCCTCTTTTTCTTCTGCCTAGCTTCTCCTCCTTGGTTAGTTTCCCAATCTGAACTGGCTCTAAACAAGTAAACCTTAAAACCTAGTTTGTCTTAGGGAATTGATTGCTCCAGAATATAATTCCTCCATCTCTGTTTATCAAAGACTTTTTTCTGGGCAGGTAGGCATATTTATCAACAGAGCTGCTTGGTGCTTTCAAGGTATTTGGGGAAATAAAGAGGATATTGTTTTGTACTGTATCACTTTTTTGAAATAAAAAGACAAATGGAGCACAAAGGACAGGAGCCAAGCATGTTTTCCATGGGGACAATTATTAGAGAACCTAGAACCTGCAGTAGACAAGCAGGTATTTTCCAGATAATTGGATTCTAATTTTAATAAATTCCACTAGACTTAATTTATGGTCAGAGATTACAAAGGGGATTGGAAAAATTATCTGCCTCTATATCAGTCTTAATATTCCTGGTATTCATACATTAATTAGTATGCACCTTATAAAATGTATAAAATAAGTTACAATCTATTTGGATTGCTTCACACATGTAGAATTTGGAGAACGGGTCATTGATGATTTTAGAAAATAGTTGTCATGGTATCAATGATACTTATGCCTATCCATGGCAATCAGATTGTATTAGAAGGAACGTGGGTGCAGTTGTTCACTGACATCCTATTCATGTTGTAAGACGGGTGTCAAACTCAATTTCATTGAGGGCCACATCAGGATTGGGTTTGACCTTGGAGGGCTGGGTGTGGGTGGACGGGGCCATGGTAGGGGTGGCCATGGTGGGAGTGACCCAGAACTGCACCTCCACAGACATGGTTTTATAAACTTATAAAAATAGGGAGGCATACATTTCTGTGATTTTGTTTTTTTAATATTTACTTGATCTGCTTGATCACCTTATGAGAGAGAGAGAGAGACCAGATCAAGAAACTGACTCCATAGGAAGATTAGAACTATAAATTATTGACATAGGCTTGTAGCAGAATCTTGCAAACCTGAAAGGTAAAATATTTTACTTTCCCTCCCTTTTAAAACCTTCTGAGTCAAGGACGGCCTCCTGCAGTACTCCAGAGGCCCCATTTTGGGCCTGGAAGGCCTCCTGGATCACTACAGAGGCCAAAAGGGGTTGCGGGGGGGGGGCACTGTGGGCTGGTCCTTTGCTATTTCCAGACCTGTCCCGTGGGCCAGATCTAAGCACTCCACGGGCCTTGAGTTTGACACCCCTGATGTGAGATGTTCACAACCAACTATGGGTTTTTTTCTTCGCAAACTGGTTTATCAGTAACTTTCTATGGAGCAAATTTTAGATCCTGACGTATTCTTGAATAGAGAAAAGATGCAACAGACTATTAATTTATTTTGTAACAATCTATCTTCCAGTTAAATTGATCTTAGTTACAGGAACATGGAAAAAATTAGATGAAGTAGGGATTCTAGTGGGGATCAAAAAAGATTACATCAGTACAATAGGTGCCATAATATATTCATTAAAAATATTGCAAGTATTAAGTCGAAGTGATGTTACTAATTACCTTTTATACAGATTGGTTGTTTCCCTGACCACTCGCCATTGGGTTTGCAAGTCCTCTTTTCATTACCGCTGAGAGTATAAGTGTTATTGCAAAAGAATGTTATTATGGTTCCAATTTTTATATAATGACCATTAATTAGAGCAGTATCATCCATCAGTTTCCTGTACCCATTGAGTGGAGCACCAGGATCAGAGCAGTTTCTCTCTTCCATAACTAGTAAAATAAATGGTTTTTGCTGTTATTATCCAAAGTAGAATGCTTTATTGAACATCACATTATTCAATCCTTTACTAATAAAAAATGTGATCAACTTTTCTTTTGCCATTAACCTTAAGTTAGGCATTTAACACCACATGAATCAGCTATTAGTTTTGTTAAAATGTCTTTGCATTCACATTACTACAAAGAAGCTACTTTCAACTATAGCTGGTTTTTTTTGATTACCACATTCTAGAGAGGCTATTTTTACTTCATTAATTTCTATATTATTCTTCCTCTCAGGCATATTCAGCAGTAGGTGAACTCCAATTCACCATATCCAACTAATTAATTCTTTGTTGTAATTTTAATATCTAGTTTTAGATTTTTTTTTTTAGTAATAATTTTCAGAACATTTGGATTGTGTGGTGCCTTAAGAAAGCCCACTCTGAAAAGGAAGCTGTGAATATTTACTACGCCAATAAATAAAGAGACCGGTGTTTCATTTTAGAAGTGACAATGTTGCCAGAACAAATTTTCTAGGAACAATTTTTCTATTAGTTCAGCCATCAAATTGCAATACACATAAAGCACTCATTCTATTTAATGCTGATTGACTAATATTTAATTTAATTTGAACTGCAATAAGCTTAAGAGAACAAGAAAAAAAAAACCTCCACATTTGCCATAGCCCAGATCTAAAAGTCTCCCTTCTGTTCATCCATGATCCTTCTATGGACTTTTTCTGCAGAAGTCTGATAGGCTGCCCATGTCTTTCTGCTTCCTGCCTACACAGGCAAACTCAACAGCACGTGTCTTTACTGGCCATAAAACTAAAAGCCAATGCCAGCAAAAGATATTGTCCATGCTGTACAATATCAATGTAAGCTTTCTTAAACTTAAATTTTTATGTCAGACAATCAAAGTGTTAAGTTCGAAATACATTTTTGCTTTTTATTTTCTTAGCAATTTCTGGAAAAAATTAAAAAAAAAAGTTGCAATAGAAGAAATGTAAGGAGTTCTTACCACATGCAGGATGGCGTGCAGACCAGCTCCCGTTTAATTGACAGTAAGCAACTTGGCTGCCTTTTAAGGTATAACCTGTGTTGCATTTGAAGGAAACCTGGGACCCGTATTTAAAGTCATCTCCTTCCACAAAACCATGAGCAGGATTACCTGGAGTCCTACACATCACCACTGACAGTTCAGATATTTCAAAAAAATCCACTTTATTACAAAAACAGGAGTGTTTTAGGATTAGTAAGAATGTTTTTTTAAAAAAATATTACATTGTAAGAATAATGAGAGAGAAGCAAAACGAAGACAAATAACTAGTACAGACAATTAAAAACTGTTCCATAGTGCTGATGTATTTTTCATATTTTGACAGCTCATTGTAACAGGACTTGACTGACAGCATCAATATACCAGTATATGCATAAGTGTCTGGAAGGGAGGTGATGGGAAATGATGAAATGTGATCAGAACGTCATGCTGCAAACCCTGTAACATCTATAGTTACAGTATGTATATATTGTCATGTTTATTACAGCCAGACAACCTGAATGGCAAAGTACAGATATAATAAATTTTTTTGGCATAAAATAAGACGGCTTGACAGATAAAATAGGCTGATATTTCATAAACGTTTTTTTAAAAAACCTCAACATTATTAATACAAATAAAGACTTTGTTTTATGTACTTTTTAATATTTATTAGACTTTTTTATCCTACCTTTATTACTTTGCATGTAACTCAAGAGGATGAATACAACTTAGAACTGTTCATTTAGTGACTGTTTGAAGTTACAGTGGCATTGAAAAAAGTGACTTATGACCATTTTTCACACGCCTGTTGCAGCATCCCCATGGTCATGTGGTCAAATGTGGCAACTGGTTCATATTTATGACGGTTGCAGTGTCCCAGGATCATGTGATCATCTTTTGTCACCTTCTGACAAGCAAAGTCAATGGAAAATTCACTTAACAATCGTGTCTCTAATTTAACAACTGCAGTCATTCGCTTAACGATGAAGACAAAGTAGTAGAATGACTTTGTAAAACTCACTTAACAAATGCTTTACTTAGCAACATAAATTCTGGGCTCAATTGTGGTCGTAAATCAAGGATTACCTGTATACATATTTACATTAGGATGCAAGTACAGGTAGTCCTCATTTAGCGACTGCCTCAATCAGTGTCCATTCACAATTATGACAGTGATAAAAAAGCAATTTTGGGACTGGTGCCTGCCTTTATGATCTTTGCAATGTCTCTCAGTCAGGTGTTCACCATTATAGTCAGTTAATACAGTGTTATGTTGTCCTGTGTCTGCCCCATTTCCTCCTACCCCAGTAAATGAGCTATCTCTTCTTGAACTGCTTTATCTCCACAGCACAGTATTTCCCTAAAAAGTGCTAACTAGAGTTAACAAATTAAGCTTTGTGTTCTTAGTTGAGTACAATCCTGCAATTTGCAGTTGCTGCCTGAAATTGACAAGACCCTAATCAGTTTCAGACTAAAAGCTTGCTTTTGCCTCTCAAATGCTTGTGGCAAGTGTGCTAGGCAAACAGAGGGTGCTAGTGCATTCCTATTGATTTGTTTGCCTGCTTAAATCTCTTGTGATCCATTCCTCTCCAATGAATGTAAATGAAAACATGAATTATTTTCCAAAGGGCAGTGGATGAATAAGATTTGCTCTTTTACCCAACTTCTTTGTGAATTAAATTCCGAAAACCTTCACCCAGCTGTTTGGTTTGATTTACCCAGCTGTTTGAGGTCATATTCTTCTGAGGCTGTAAGTATTAGGGACAATTTCTTCATAAGCCTTTTTCAAGATTATTCCTGGCATGTCTCTCAGTGTTCTTGTTCTTTGGTCTTTGTTCTGCAACTTCTAAATTAAGCATCGATGCACAAATTAATTGAAACATGTGTATAACCCAAGCATATTTTCACTTATTTATTCCATGCGGAGATGCCCTCAAAGAGGAAGAAGAAGAAACCCAGTTCAGCTGAAGGAAGTAGCAAGAAGCAAAGAAAAACTTAAATAAAATCCTATCCACGGTTGCAGTCTGTCCATATGATTTTCATTTCACTTAGATACAACTGCAATCACTAAACTAAGACTACCTGTACAAAAATGTGAGAGTTTGCATCATGAGATAAATTCCCTCAACTTTTCATTACTGAGATTTGTACCAGATGCCTGTGACTATGTGGGTAACCATGCTGTTATTTCTACTATAGTCCCATTTCTCTAGCCAGACATTTCAATTAAATGCCAGGTACCCTAACAGCACCAAATATTTTTAAAAGTGCTAATTACTTATAACTATTCATTTTAGATTATTATATGATGGTGGTCATTTCCCTGAGATTAAAAAAAAACCTTTTGCAGTTAAATGAAGAGTATCTTTGGGAGATTCAGAAAAAATGTGGTTTAAGAGATTTAAACACTTCCTTTCAATTGAACAATATTTGGAATATGAAATAATGAGCGAGAAGGGGATTCAAATCATTCACTCACCATTCCCTTGTTAAAATATCCATTAAAGGAGAACAGAGCAACCACATGCCAGAAATAGTTTTCATCAAGGTAAAC
Organism: Ptyas mucosa; assembly: GCA_012654045.1. Lineage (NCBI taxonomy): Eukaryota > Metazoa > Chordata > Lepidosauria > Squamata > Colubridae > Ptyas > Ptyas mucosa. The sequence goes on from WNWU01000001.1 coordinate 26,283,837, forward strand.
TTAGCTAAGGCTTTGTACTGTTGCCTTATCAAAACACTGTATAATAAGTAGAATCTTCACTATGACATATGGAAGATTATGACCTGGAATATAAGTGATATAATATAAAATTGTGGAACGTATGAATTGACAAGGGAATTGAAGGAAATATAACTTAAATAGGAAGCTGTACAGAATTGAGTAAAAATAGTCTGATTATTTTGTTAAAATTATATGAACAAATGGGTGGAACAAAGTTCAGAAAATGTTATTGGGCCATTCAGAAATCCACAATAAATGATAATAGTGATTGGCAATTATCTGTTTAGAAAAAGGTCTGCTTGTTTCAAGCATATGACTCAATTATAAATCCATTCATTCTAGTCTCACATGCACACACACACAAAGTAAATATAAACCTAGATGTTGGAGATGACCAGGCTGAGCCTGAGGGAAGGGTCAAATGTATCATTAGTCACGTGTCTCTTCACGCCCACAAGAGATCCAAGTCTAGACCACCTTGAACTCCATTGACTCTTATCTACTGCCAATTTGCTTGGACCATTAGTAGTTCAGATTCTTGTGGATAGCTCTAGCTTGCAATAAATCTTTATATCCATTTGAACTGCCTGGAAGTTCTGATTTCCCTGGCGCTTGACATTTAAAAAGTTACTATTTTGATCATGATATAATATTGAAAAAAATAATTAAAGATAAGTTCTGAACTTGTGAAAAGTTCTGAATTTGTGACAAACTAGGTTTTAGCAGCATTAGCAGAAGTTCTTTTCATTAGCAGAGTTTTCTGCTGTGCTCTTAAGATCCTGCTCTTCCGACAGGCAGGGCTAGCTTCATAATTGAGTTTTAAATTCGGAATTCTTAAATTTTTGGGGTTTTTTAGCTAATTTTGGCCTTAAATGTAATACTTTTAAGAATCTTTTAAATTTAAATTGTGATATTTGTATTGTGTTTTTACTTGGCTATACACCGCCCCGAGTCCTTCTGGAGAGGGGCGGTATAGAAATAAAATTATCCTTATCCTTATCTTTGGGGAAAATAGACACTGAAGTAAACAAAGTGGGGGAAAAACCCTCCAGTGATTTTAGAAATAATTACAGTAAGAGAAAATGCAAGTCTTGTACAGAAAAGCATTACAAGATGGATTAAGCTTCTATGGAAGCTGCTTGAGAAATGTGATTTGATTTTACCACAAAGTGCCAGAGGACTAACTAGAAGTATGAGAATGCTTAGAGGAATGAAGAAATGAAAGAGGCTATGAGTGACAAAGAAATACATGTAAGAAACAGATTGCTGCAAAAATGAGGATATGTATAATGTATACAGAGATAAAAAGACAGCTTTCAAATAATGCACTCAAATACAGCAAGAAATGGGTAAGATTTAAAAAGAGAGGGGAAATGCAGAATGAATGGAATTGCACACAGCAACTGAAATAAAAAATAAAGCAGTGAAATTATCTGGGATTAAACTGAAGTGAAAGAATACTGAAGTAAATATTTTAGCTATTTGTATGGAAATAATAGTGCTATGTCTCAGAGCAGAATGAAGCAGACATTTATATGGCTTTAGGAGTTTGTGTGCATGCATTTTCAAGTCAATCTTGACTCCTGGCAATTAGGTGGACAAGTTGAAATGCAATTTTCTGGACATTTTTCAGCAGTGGTTTGCCCTTGCCTACTATCTCAAGCCAAGAGAAAATGCTATTCAACACCGCACTGGCTTCATGCCTAAGGCAGAATTAGAATTCACAGCTATCCAGCTTCTTTGGTCCAGCAGTTTCAACCATTACACCTTATTAATGTTCAAGAAAAAATGATGAAGTGAAATGAATACTGCGAGCATGTTTTTAAAATGGCAAAACTATAAGTAGAGATGTTGGAGAAATGTTAAAATATGGATGTGGTTTATTTACATATTTCCTGTATGAGTTATTTAGTATGTGTGTGAAGTCTGTAGTTGTGCCTGGCATTTGGGAAAGTGTTATTATTATTTCCTATACAAAGAAAATGATAGCAAGAATTAATATAAAAGCTGCAGGAGGATTACGTATGCTTGGAAACGGCTTTCATAGAACTGTGATCAAAAGGGTATGAGAGAATCAGCAACATTTGGGGAAGGGAAGTTCAGCTTTTGGGAGCAAATTAGACTTGTTCTTTTCAGCAGATTATTAAGAAATATACAAATCTGAGAAAGAAAAAATTAATGTATGTTTGCTGATTTAGAGACAGTGTATGATGAAATGAATAAGCTTAAATTATAGAGTATTTTCTGGGAACAGAGAGCAGAAAGTTGTTCCTGAACGTGAAAAGAATATATGATGAAAGTAAATATGCATGAAAATAAAGGAATGGAATACTTAGAAAATGCTTTCACACTGAGCAGAGTGTAATCTGTGTGATGTGCCTTTGTATTTATGGGTAAACATGTATAGAATGGGAATACTAGAGTGTTGGTTGGCATATGTCTGCCTGCCTCTCTATTATCTATCTATCTATCTATCTATCTATCTATCTATCTATCTATCATCTATCATCTGTCTATCTTGTTGGCTGAAACCCAATTTACTTGTAGCAAACTTTATATGATGCAATAAGAAGTAAGTTATCTGTAAATTAATCTATCAAGGCAAGGTAGTTTGTGTCTGACAACTAAACTGGAGTAAGCAATTGAAGATTATACATACTTTATGAAAAATTACAAGAAGTAGATGAATCTGTGTATTTTGGTAGAAGTCTCACTAGAAATGAAGAATTTTAAAGTATGCAAATTCTTGTAGAAGGTTATAGATAGTGTGCTGTCTATTGTGATGAATAGATGCTGAGTGTTGAATTATTGTATATATTAGTGTGTGCTACTTCTCACTTTCTATTTGAACGTGAAAGTTGTATAAGTCAGAAGAAACATAAATGTTTAAGAACATGTGTGGTAAAACAAAAATTAGTATAGTCAGGAGTCAATAGATGTTTATTAAGGGAGGATTATATACAAAAATGAGTAAGTAGTACAAAAGAAGTACTTTGAGGTGGTTAGAACACATAGTGAGATTGAATGAGGATAGAATCACAAGCATATGAAGAAAAACTGAATGGATTAAGAGGATGGGGTAAGTGAGAAAGCTGTAGTTAAAATTGATGAGATGTTCAAAAAGAGAGGCTAGAAGTTTAAGAAATAAAAAAGCAATGTATGAACACTTGATGGAAGAACAGAAAAGTATGGGACAGCCTGAGGAATGGATCTGGGGCAAGCTTTTCTCACCTCACAGTCATAATTCCTTTGGTTTGCTACTTCTTTTAATTCCACACTTACACTTTCCTAAAAGGGAAAAGCATGATAGTGTGTGTGCCTGTGTGCCTGTGTGTGTGTGTGTGTGTGTGTGTGTGTGTGTGTGTATGTACGTATACATTTATATGTAAATTATGGCCACAATTAAGAAAACACTACAATCTCAATAGCTTATGGCCAAAACAAATTCCACACATGCTATCTATTGGCTTTTGTCAGCTCATATGGCTTTTAAGAAAACTCTCACAAATATGTTTGTATCAGTGGCACAAACTACTTACGCCTTTAATTTTTGCTCCACACTCTAATATTCCTTCCATTGAAACAGCTGGAGGCTTCATTCACATATGGTTTGTGTCAAGTAGTGAAGATTGCCGTGGTTGAAAAATTGGGGCAGAAATAAAAAGAACATCTGCAAAGAGAAGCCTCTCTCTCATTCAATTCATTTAATTTTTACAGAGCTATCTCTTCAGTGAAAGAACTATCCCCCAATCCGATCCAGAGACAGTTATCTCCAATTATATTAAACTGAAATCAATAGAACTTTTATACCGCCTGCAATGAACTCATCTTATTGATTTGAGTGGTATTACAGCATGGCTGCTGTTCTGTAATAGTTTACTGTCAAGAAGACATGAAGCATTTTAGAGCTTACTAAATGCAAGCCGTCGCTAATGAGACCCCATACGCCTTCCCCAATGGAATCTAATCCCCCAAAATCCCTCATGACATAATAAGGACATAAGATGCTTCCAGACTTCTTATTTTCTCTGGAGAGAATTCCTGTCCTTTCCAGAGAAATGTAAGAAATGTAAGACTAATCTTGAAAGACAAAATGGACAACCCTTTCACCCAGAGGAATAGTAGCAATCAAACCTGTCTTGAGGAGTAGGGCATCAAAAAAGTCAAATGGAATCCAAAATAAGACCTTTCTTTTTGTTCTGGACTCCCTGATTGTTTTGTATTAATGTCCTTCTCCTACAGCAGGGCTGTCAAACTCAAGGCCCTTGGGCCAGATCCATGATGTGGTTAGAACTGGCCCATGGGGCTGCCCTGGAAACAGCAAAGGACCGGCCCCTGGTGCCTTGACCCTGACCCAGGGTGGCCGGGTGCTGATCTAAAATTTGGTGGTGGCCATTCAGGCCGGAATGTGGTCAGTCTTAGATCTGCGGGGCCACTGTGGAACCAACGAGGAGACACTGGATTTCCCCCAGCCCTACCTGGGCTGCCCCCCGCCAATGCGAGCAACATCGACATACCCACCCTGGCCACACCCACCCAGCCCTTCAAGGTCAACCACAACCCTGATGCGACCCTCAATGAAATCAAGTTTGACACCCCTGTCCTACAGCATCTTCAGTTTCCTTGCAGCCTCGTCCTTTTAAAAAAAATATTTCCTGCACTGTCACTGCATGACAGTGAAGATGATTTTGAAATTAGAACCTTTTGTGCTTTGTGAAAGATGTTTTCCTTCATAATGTGAACAGTTATCTGTTGGAGACAGAAACAGATTGATACTTTCAGCTGTAACACATACAATGAGTTTCAGGCTCTGTTGTAAGATGCTTATTTTAAATTGCTCTTTAACCATCTCCCTTTCCTAGTTTATCTTGGCAGTAGCCGCTGCCCATCCTGAAAGAGGTTCCAGGAAAAGATGGAATAAATTAGTATGCAGGAAAGAAGACATGTTTAATTCTGAGTTAGTTATGTGCACATAAATGACTTTTTGAGGAACTGCACCTGTAGGTCCAAGCCAGTTGCATTTAAATGTGTAGATGGAGATGGAGTTACATTGAAATACATATTCCTGCCCATGTTATACCACAACTGCTTGTATGAAACAAGTAAACCCAGCTCTTCTCCCAGCTTACTTCACCCCTCAGTATGGGACGGGGTGTTGAAGCAGAATGTTTTCACCATGCAATTGAAGTGCCAAGGGGAAAAATAGTAGAATTGCATTAGAAAAATGGTGAGTTAAATTTGACTTCAGATCCTCGAATTCTCAGCTGGCACCAAGCTGTCCATTCCCTCTGTCCTGATTCTCTTTCTGAAGTTGTTTTGCATCAAAAAAGCATCTTACTAAGGTTCTATTGTGCTCATTAGCCTATTCAGCTCAGTGAAAATGGCTTGAGAGCAGATCCCACAGGAGGGGATATTTTAAAAGTCAAATCTAACCATCTATACTTTTGTGCAGCTCTAATTCCCTTCCACAAAGGGAGTACATTGCAGTAGTGTATGTCCAAACCCTGATATAGGGCAGCACTGACAAAATCTTCCTCTCTTTACTATGCTAGGAAAGATATGATTAAATCCTGAGTCAAAATGTCCATATTGTTGGAAAGAAAACTAACATTTTTGGAAACCTTCCTCAAATAGATGATGACTCCCATCTTTAATTTACCTTCTTCATCTGCAGGCGACAGGGTTAAAAGATTCATTGAAATCCTCTCTGCCATTACAGTACCAGACACTGTGGCCCAGCCATGACCTGGCTTCCTGCAGAATATTTTAGATACAGTGTCAGAATACTCTCCTGGAAATATCTGGGTCAGCCAGTAATTATTGAGGAATTGCTTATGAAGTCAAGGTGAATTGAGAATGCATATCAGTCACGATCAATTGATTACCACTTTCTAGATGTGGGTTAACTGATGACTGTTATCATCAGCCCACCCCTGATTATGGTCACTAGAGCATAATTTTCCAACTGCTTTTCTATCAATTATCTGATATGGATAGGCTGCAATCTTGTACAAATACGGTAGATGTAATGTTTTAATTTAGATGTCATCTAAAGTTCTAGGCTGAGTAATCCTTCAGAATCCAATTTCTGTATAAACTGACACATTTTGGTTTTTTTTTAGAAATGATATAATTATTCAGAGGTAGGCTTCAGCCAGTTTAGACCAGTTCAGGTGAACTGGTTGTTAAGATTCTGCGCAGTTTGGCAAACCTGCAAATCCCACCACTGGCTGGTCCTGCCCACCCTGCCCCGCCCCATCCTTTCTCGCCTCATGCGCCTTGGCCGGTGGCTAGAGTATGGCCACACCCAGCTACTCTCTATCATGCGGCCCAGCTGATCTCTGCACCTTGCCCGCTCTGCTTACCGCGGTTGCCCATGAAAGTAAGGCGCTCAGCCAAAGGGCTGCCTCGGGGTGGACACGGCGAGGCACGGCCGCCTTTTGGGCCTGGCTCTCACCATCCTTCCACCTGCATGCCACCTGCTCGCTCTTCACTTCAGGTCGGGGGACGCTCCAGTCACTGGCTCTGGCCTTCCCCGGGGCCTCCGCCTGCATGTCGCCCACTCGCTCTTCAACTCGGGTCAGGGGACGCTCCAGTCCCTGGCTCTGGCCTTCCCCTGGGCCTCCACCCACATGCTGGGCTGCCGCTGTGAGAACGGTGTGAGCCCCATGGGCTAGAAGGTAAGGCTAATGGCAGGGAAGGAAAATCTGCTCTGGGCTTGCTGCGCTCAGCCGAAGGACTGCCTCAGTGGGGTGGGGTGGGGAGATACACAGCAAGGCTCGGCTGCCTTTCAGGCCCAGCTTCTGCTTCTGTGAGGGCTGTGGCTGGGACGCCTAAGAGATGCCTCTGTCAAAGGCCGCCCACTCACCCATCCACCAGCCAGACTGGCATGGAAACGGCATGTCCCCTTGACGCAGGCTGGATGTAGGACCTGAGGTGGAGCAGAGGTCGAGCAGGCAGCAGCCCAGAGTAGCGGCTAAGCCTCACCATGTCCCGTCCCACTGAGAAGCCTGCAACCACCACCTCTTTGCCAGTGCGAGAAGCCTGCAGCCGCTGGTCTTTGCCAGCACAAGAAGCCTGCAGCCACCAGTCTTTGCTGGCATGAGAAGCTCCAGCCGCCAGTCTTTGCTGGCATGAGAAGCCTCCAGCCGCCAGTCTTTGCTGGCGCGAGCAGCCTCCAGTCACCACTGCAGGCTCGGTTCTGGACGGCAAAGAGGCAGCGGCTGCAGGCCCTTCGCACCAGCAAAGAGTGGCTGCTGCAGGCCTTTCACGCCAAAAAACACCAGTGGCTGGAGGCTTCTCATGCTGGCAAAGAGTGGCAGCTGCAGGCTTCTCGCACCAAAAAAGAGGCAGCAGCTGCAGATCAGTGTCTTGGAGTGGACTGCACAAACAAAGACCAGAAGTAGCCGCCCGCCGTTTCCTGCTGCAAAAACCTTTTTAAAAACCCTGATTGTCAGGCAGCGAGACCCAGCAAGAGATGAGACGTTCTTTTGCTGCACAAAGGTAAGTCTAAGGTTCCAGCCATTGCTGCTTCAGCCTGCCTGCACCGCCCCACCTTGCTGTGACATCGAGTTGGCTGTGACCCACTCAGTCACATCATCCCCCCTCCAGCCACGCCCATCCGGTCTTTAGGATGAACCGGTTGTTAAATTAGTTGGATCCCACCACTGTAATTACTAGATGCTTTTCCAAAATCACGATTGTTGTTGTGAAGCCTACTTAGTACCTATCAGTTTATGAAGCATTTTTAATTTTGTAAGGTAGAAAAGGAAGATGATGATCATTATATGTCAGAGTTGTAGAATATCTACAAGTGTTGATTGCAATATGATTTAGTCATTATCCCTATTCTTTGTCTGATATATATCTAGTCTGAACTATATTTAGTAACTCCTGTGTTCTATTTATAGAACGCAGACAATCTGGAATAAATGAGAAGATCAGAACTGTTAAATTAAATATTGTATCATTAACACAGACCCGATTTTCATTCTTTTTTTCCACAGATATATCTGGATGATATTACTTGGATTTTAATAAGTTGCTATTTCTATACTCAGTCGGCTAGAAAGAAATGGATGAGTTATTTAAGGCATTTAATCTATTTGAACATTCTCATTATTTTTGCACCTGATTCATTACTTTCTTCCATAGGTAAACTCTACTTTCTTTTTCTGTACTTTCTTTTCACTGTTAAACTTATATATTTATATCACACCTTTTAAAAAAAATCTTCAATACAACTTCATTGTTGGTATTTGCCACCTATGCCCCTGAAATACAGCCTATAAACTTCTAAAGGCCTTAGAAATAAAAGACGTTTGAGGGAAAATGTCCTGATTTGTACCTTCTACAGATCAGGATCAATGTAGTTATTTATTAAATTTCCAATTTCTTCAAACATTGCACCAACCTAACAAATAAGTTTACATTGTAGATATTAAAAAGTATTTAAAACACTTGCATAAATGCTAATATATACTGTATTTTTTGGATTATAAAAATGCACCAGAGTATAAGACACACCAAGATTTTGAAGAGGTAAAGAAGAAGAAAAAGGTTTTTGCCCTCCCCGACCCCCAGGAGCACTCTGTAGGCCTCCCAAACCCTCTGTGCGTCCTGTTTTTGTAAACAATGGGCCTGTTTTTCACAAAAACGGGATGCATAGAGAGTTTGGAAGGCCTGCAGAGTGCTCCTGGGGGCTGAGGAGGGCAAAAATGTGATGTATGGGGGGGGGGGGTTAGTAGGCCAAAACCAGGCTCATTTTTCGCAAAAACGGAACACGCAGAGGCTTTGGGAGGCCTGCAGAGTGCTCCTTGGGGCTGGGGAGTGCAAAGACACCCCATTTTTGGGAAAAACTGTTTTTGGCCTCCCAATCCCCTCATGCATCACATTTTTGTCCTCCCCAACCCCCAGGAGAACTCTGCAGGCCTCCCAAAGCCTCTGCGCATCCTGTTTTTGTGAAAAATGGGATGCGCAGGGTGGGGTTTCTGGACGCCAAAAATGGCTGTATTAGGTGTATAAGACACACCAACATTTTCACCCTCTTTTAGGGGGGAAACGTGTGTCTTATATTCTGAAAAGTACGGTAATTAAATTTACTGGTGTGAAAGTAACATAGGTTGGAAATGAAAGGTTTAACCCTTAGACTAGTGCTATATACAATAGCATACTTGTTAAAATGTTAAGTCAGGGATGACATAGGCCACATCTCAAGACATCTCTCAGCCACGGAAACTCAAAAGAATATATTTGTACAATGTGCTTAACTGGGCCATGAGTGAGGTTGTCGTGTGTCGCACAAATACTGAGCCCAATCAGGTGGTGGGTTTGTTCCTAACACTGACAGGTGTGGGAGCCAAATACGTTGCATACCTCTTTCTCCCTCGAGGTCTCAGTTTTATCTAGATGTTCTTTCTGCAAGCATCTGCAATAGTTGCATCTGTAACCATTAATGACTGGTTGTAGGCAATTTGCTTAGTTCTTTGTAAGCAATGTCAGTTGGCTCCATTCACAACTTCTGGAGGCAAGTTGTTCCACTGATTAATTGTTCTAACTGTCAGGAAATTTCTTCTTAGTTCTAGGTTGATTCTCTCCTTCATTAGTTTCCATCCATTGCTTCTTGTCCTGCCTTCAGATGCTTTGGAGTATAGCTTGACTCCCTCTTCTTTGTGGCAATCCCTTAGGTATTAGAACACTGCTATCATGTCACCCCAGTCCTTCTTTTCATTAAAGTAGACATACCCAATTCCAGCAACTGTTCTTTATATGGTTTAGCCTCCAGTCCCAGTTATGTCTGGCTCCTATACTCTCAGCAATCTGTAAGACAATCTGCAAAGATGCATGCCTTTTAGCAAGCACTTAATTTTAAATGAGTTTACAAGGTATTTAGTTTTAACCTCTGCTTTTTAAATATTCAGTCCGTGTTTTTTAAATATTGTAAGCTGCCTTCACCAGAGTAGAGATAGCCAAAATAAATTAAACACATTTCTTGTGGCAGATCCATCAAAAATGATTGTTTGACCCCCACTGTAATTGTCTAGACCCTTGCCCTCATGTCAGACCAAAGGCAGGGCCCCAGACATTGAAAAGTAGAATATTCAATGAGATGGAAAATGGGAAATATGCTAAGTGTTTAAAGGGGCAAGGAGACACTCTCAGGCCAGAAAGAAAGTAGAAGAAGAGGAGAATGTGGAAGAGGTGACAGGACAGAGGGGTGAAAAGCAATAGCAACAGCACTTAGACTTATATACCGCTTCATAGTGCTTTACAGTCCTCTCTGAGCTGTTTACAGAGTCAGCATATTGCCCCCAACAATCTGGGTCCTCATTTTGCTGACCTTGAAAGGATGGAAGGCTGAGTCAACCTGAGTCAACTGGTCAAGATCAAACTGCTGGCAGTTGGCAGAATTAGCCTGCAATACTACATTCTAACTACTGTGCCACTACAGCATTTAGGCGGCATTTAGATACCTCTGAATCCTTCAGTCCATACCCACAGCTTCAATAACACTGAAAGCTTGCTTGTAGTCTACTTAGGGAGAAAAATAGATATTTTTTGCAGAACTGTTAGAAGCAGTGGTGGGTTCCTCCCGGTTCTCCCGAGCCGGTAGCGATGACAATATGGCGTCACCTAACCGGTTCTGCCCCCCCGCCCCCTGGCACCCCCCCACCCCCCCGTGCCCTCCTCACCCACCCCCCACGTTATTCTTACCTTTTATTTGGCCCCACCCCCAATCTATGGCTGCCTTCTGAATCCCAGCTGGTGGCTAGAGGGAAAAAAACTGTTTAAACTCTTGCCCCTGGGCTTCAAAGGGCCACCCTACAGCTGATCAATGTTAAAAGAAAACAAATGAGTAGACAGGTGCCTGCAAAAAATAAATGGGTAGATCGGTACAGCTCTGCAAGCAGTTAAAAGCCTGGTAGATCAGTACCTCTGCTAAATCCTAAAGAATTCACATGACCATCAAGCCCACCCACAAAATAAGCCACGCCCACAGAACTGGTAGTAAAATTTTTTAGAACCCACCCCTGGTTAAAAGCACATGTTCTCGGCACTGATAATAAACAGTTTGGACTGTAGCACGTTCAAACTCCTGCCATACTTTAGAATGCTGGCCTTCACCCTCAATTCACCCAGTCTCAGAATTCACCTTCAGAATGTCAGCTTTCACCCTCAGTACAGTAGATTTGTGCATTCCCCCCGCCTACCATGAAGATGAAATTGAATGCTACAGTGACTATCAACCTCTGCATTAGGCGTTCATCAAGAGCTCTCAATTTGTTTTTGTACCCTTTCTGAAGCAAAGCATCTTTTTTTGCAAGTATCTCATCAGCCAGGAATAATTAGAATGGGACAATGATGTCACCCTACAGGCAGTGAAAATCTTTTCATGCCGTTTCAGCCAATTGGAACCCACCCTGATGTTTTCCAGCTCTCTGCTTCTGTGAATGAGGCAGTAACTATGTGGAAGTATGCTTGGGTCAGCCGCTATGATGCATTCATCTGGAGGCAATTTGGAAGCTCTTGCTTACAACCAGCCACTTGATCTTTATCAGAAGATTGTTCCAGAATTTTAGAAAGCTGTGTCTCCGGATACCAACCTTTCCAGTTATTTGGTTCCCCCATTTAATTTTAGAAGTAATGGGTGGAATGAACATGATGCATATAATAAAGATCCATTTCATTGCCCACTCCATTTCCAATATTAGTCATATGGGTAAATTCCAAGTATTATTCCTTGGTGGATGCAAGTTTAACGTCATAGTGCACATATTCTTAAACAAGGCAGCCTTCAATACTCTATCTGGGGATGTTGAAAATGGTTTCTCTAGCACATCTGGAAGACATCTGGGGAAGGTGAAAATAAGACAGGGGTGTCAAATTCAATTTCATTGCAGGCCGCACCGGGGTTGTGTTTGACCTCGGGGGGCGGAGAGGGCATGGCCAGAGTGGGCGTGGTCAGCTCAACGTCACTCATGTTGGGGGCACCTATGGTGGCCTGAGTGCTTTGTCAAAGAAAACGGGCTCCTGAACTCCATTTTCGGCTGCGAGAGCCTCCTGCAATCCTCTGCCAGTGAAAACGGAGCTCAGGAAGGCCACGTGCCGCCCTCCCAAGTACCGTTTTCACTGGCAGAGGCACCCGGGCCAGTTCTTCACTGTTTCCAGGGCAGCCCCGCGGGCCAGATCTAAGCACCATGTGGGCTGGATCCAGCTCCCGGGCCTTGAGTTTGACACCCCTGGAATAAGAGAATAAACTTTCTGCATAATAACTATACCCCATTTTACCCTGTTTTTTTTTTTTCACCGAGCTCATAGTAAGAGGCTTTTTGTGGTGGTAGCTATAAATAAATCTCTGTTTGGCAAATCAAAATCAGGAGCCTCAAGTGGAATCATGAATTCCTCACCTTCTATTCTCCTCAAATTCATGTACTTAATTTATCTTTTTTATCCCACAAGCAGGAATTTTTCTTCCTTTCCCATTTTGATGCTGGCCATGGATTTTATAGGTTCATTGATAACATTGCTACCCATCAAACTTCCAGCTAAAGCTGGTACACATGATTTCAAATCTTAGAAGCTTTGGACTATGATAATTTTGAGCCTACATTAATGTATCTTCCATCTGTTTTTATGAGTGATCAGATTAAGAAGGAGTTAATAGTGGACATGGGAGAAATATTTTAATCAAGTATGCATTTGGCATATCCCAAAAATAAACTGTGTAAGTTTGTTTGCATGATACAGCCTTGTGACCTTTGTGTGGTATGAAATGTACATATCACAAAGTTCAGAGAAGTAAAAAACCAACAATTTTTAATAAGTGGAAAAATATCAATATTTTAAAAGTTTTTTAAAATCCTTAGGGCAGTAGAATATAAGGGGCTAATCTAATTAAGTCCAAAGAACAGCACACCTTTCCTGAGAGCCAGTTTGATCTAGTGCAGGGGTGTCAAACTTGCAGCCCACGCTGGCCACGCCCACCTCCAGTTTAGTGAAGGGGGAAAAGTTGTGATACATCACATGATGACATGTTGTGTCAAGTTTGACACCCCTGAACTAGTGGTTAAAGCTCCAGGCTAAAAATTAGGACACTCTGAGTTCTAGTTCCATCTTACCTATGAAACAGTCGTGAAATGTAAAATTTGTTACTACCGGTTCTGTGGGCGTGGCTTGGTTGGGGAGGGTGTAATACGACTGGGTGGGCATGGCCAACTTTTTTTTTTACTTTTAAAACCATTTTTTCTACAACCTCTTCAGACGAAAAGGTTGTTAAAAAATGCTTTTAAAAGCCTCTGCCGATCCCAGCTGAGTTGCCTGATCGTCAGAGGCTTT
>WNWU01000001.1:26303691-26322147 GCA_012654045.1 Ptyas mucosa
TATCTATCTATCTATCTATCTATCTATCTATCTATCTATCTATCTATGATCTATCTATCTGTCTGTCTGTATTGAACTTATTTGCTGCCCAGCTCATTACGAGGTGACTCTGGATGCCATACCATGTTAAAAAGAATAAAACAATATAGAAATACATACTATATATAATAAGAATAAAATACTATAAATGTACAAATTATCAACTATAACTAAAAGATGGTAGGGAGAGAGTAGAATGAGCAGGAGGGGAAGTGGGATCTGTTATTAATCTATTAATCTATCAACCACCTCCAATGTAAAACCTCTTCATTGGAGCCTCAAGCCAACTGGCAGAGCCAGGTCTTCAAGCTCTTGTGGAAGGTTGGGAGGGTTGGAGCAAAATGTTCCAAAAGGCAGGAGTGATGTCAGAGAAGGCTCTTCTCCTGGATCCCACCAGCCAGAATTCCCTGGCCAACAGGGCTTACAGCATGCTTCTTCTGCTGGCACAGGTGGAGCAGGCCAATCCCAGTGGGATGAGACGATTCCTCAAGTAACCTGGACCCATACCATGAACTCAGCCTTCCATCCTTTCTAAGGTGGGTAAAATGAGGACCCGGTTTGTGGGGGCAATAAGCTGACTTTGTATAAATATACAAAAGTATGCAGGCTATTGCTTAATGCATTGTAAGCCGCCCTGAGTCTCCGGAGAAGGGCGGCATATAAATATAAATAAAAATAATAAAAAAAAAATGAAGAACTTTAAAGATGATAACCAACACCTTGAATTGGAGCTGGAAACAAATTGGCCACCAATGCAACTCTGGGAACAGTGGTGTAACATGGGCCACTCTAGGGACCCAAATGCTGTCCATGCCACTGCACTGCACTGCTGTAGCTTCTGAATGCTCTTCAAGAGAGCCCCATATAGATATTTTACAGCACATGCTTCCCGGGAGAAAAGTACTGATGTCAAAACAGGTGGGCATTTGAGTTTGTGATCTAAAAATCATTCCCAGTCCATTATCTGAAATGGACAGATAATGAGGACTAGACATTATCTGAAATGGACACATAATGAGGACAGAAAATAAGCCCGATATGAGAACTTGGATCAGATATGAAATGGGCCAATAAATTCTTCTTTCTTTAGAAGGCACTCCATGTACTTCCACTTACTAGAATACCTCTGAGCTTAATGCAGGCATACCAATTTGGAGCTGCAAAAAATCCAGACAACCATTACAGACCAAGGAGTTTTCTATAACTCTGTGCTGTGGTGAACTGGCGCTTTGTAGCCCATGTATAATATACCTAGCCTAGTGCCTATTTCAACTGAGAAACTATTGGGTGGATGCAAAGTGAAGGAGCAGAAGAAATAGAGCAGGATGAATCACGAAGGAAGACAAAATACAGCAAACGAGAGAGCAAGGATAAGAATCTCTGAGTTGCTTGTCTACATTTCAGGCAATCCCCAATATTCCACATCGGATTGGGAAAATTCCTCATCTGAATTTCCTAAGGATCACTTCTGATTTCTACACAATGCCAAAGATCTAACTCCATCCATAGCATCTCCTATGTTATCTCATTCCCCACCCCTCCTTTTTTTAATACTACCTTCTTGCTCTATTTGCAGAACATTTGGGTAGCTCCACTTAAAGAGGCATGTAATTCAGTTCTGAAGGGAGATATTTCATAGTTGGAGAAAATTTCTAAATTCTTTGCTGGCACACCCTCATCTTCCAGTTTTCTATGAATTCTGTATTTTAAATATGTATACATTGGCCCATGGTGTCTGGGATTTTATTTTTGAGTTATATTTTATATTTAATCCATAACATTTTTACTGTTTACATCTCATATAAGAGAATATGCCACAGATCATAATACAACTTGTACAAGACAAAAAAGTCATAAATCTTAAGTAAGCATACTGATTTAGGTGGTATACATTGAATTTGCATTTGATGCTGGATCCCCTATCTATTTAAGGATAGAATGATGCCATGTATACTATTTGGGAATGCCAGTCTAATTATTTTGACATGTATGTAATTTTTAAAAATGTACTTCAGAAAGAAAATGTTGCACGAAAGAAGTGTTGCATTTTAAGTTGATACATATTTTGTCATTAATGATTCAAAGAATCTTTGGCAACTGAAGCTTTTTCTCAAAACATTGCAATTGAGTTCATTACTACACAATTTAAATCTTATTCACATTTCAAAACATTTAATATTTTAATATCTGGCCATATACTAAGGCTATATGTTAAATTCAATAATTTAATCAAGTAATAATATCAACATTTGGCTTTCACCATATAAAAATGTATTTTCCTATTGCATTTTTATCCTGCATTATTTTATAAGTACTGGTGATTCAAGGCAGCAAACATACATAATCTACTCCTTCCTTCTTTTGTTTTTCCCACAACAACAACTCTGTGAGGTGGATTGGGCTGAGAAAGAGTGTCTCACTCTAAGTCACCCAGCCGGTTTTCATGCCTAAAATGGGATTAGAACTCACAGTCTCCTGATTTCTAGGCCAGACTTTAATAAAGACAGCTCCCTTCCCACATAGAATCTCCCAGCCTCATAATATTTTGATTTACTGCCTTTATTGATGCGAGGAGCTGTAAGAAGCCTTCTTACATAGGAGTTGTATAGTAGGAACAAGGAATTCTTACATAGAAAGCCCATCTAAAAATAATGGCTATTTCCTACTAGTAATCTAATTCTAGTAATGATGGTCCAGAATGCCAGAATTCAGCTCAATAAAGAACACTTCATTAGGATTCCAAATAAATATTGCAAGGTTGGCAACCACAGTCTTCTGAGAAGCTGTACGCTACAGAAATGGAAGTGGGATCAAAGCAATGAATTTCCCTTTCAAGACAGGATCCCAGGATTTACTCAAGGACTTGGGGCTTGCTGGGCTTTGTTTTGGACAATGGAGACAGGAAGTCTCAGAGCAAAACTTGGTCAGAGACCCTTGTTTTAAAGGCCAGCAATTCCATGCAACGACCCACTGAGCCAGAATGCTGAGTCCAATGTCAAAAATCAGTGCAGCTTTACAGAAGTGAGGGAAAGGGAGAAGCATTTTTCCCCTAATCACACAGAGGTTGGGATTAGAGTCCTTCTTTTGGTCCCTAAGATAAAACAAAGAGGAATCTATTACATTTTTATATTTTCATTTATTTGTCAGTCTTGTGTTAAATTTATGGGTGGGATAAAATCTTTCTATTTGGAGCCTGTCAAAGAGCTTTGCCTTTATATTCATGGTTTACCTGCCGTGTTTCCCTCTCTACTCCACGGATCAAATTGGCACAAACAGTCCGCACCCCACCTTTTCTCAAGATAATCAGAAGGGTGAACTTCAAAGCAACTGAGGCAGTCCAAGAAGAAGCATATCCATATAAACAGAGCACCTTCCTCTTACTGTTAGCTAAACAACTTGCTTTTCTATCTTCTAAAGTTTGTGGCTCAACTCAAGTTATTATCATCATTGCCCCTTTCTGATTGCTAGTGCCATATCTGATATTAATCTTTTTGGAAAGCAGATTTATGAATGGCCCAATGTGATTCTTTGCATAGAACCTATTAGACCACTTCCATAAGCATCCAAATAAGGTTTGCCTGTACAAATACAACCACACTAATTAAATTTTGTATGTTTGCCAATTATTGTTGGATTGGATGATAACAAATATATCATGTGCATAGACTACACTCCAGTAGTGGCCAAGAATGGTGGTAGCATAAAATAGCTCAGAAAAAAAAGAGAGGCCAGATTGGATCTAAATAACCTCACTGTAAATTGGAATGAACCATACAGCCTTGTATATCATGCTGTACATTTTTCTTACTCTCTGTATTTCTTCTTCACAAAGAACTTAGAGACCCATCAAAAAAGAATATGAAGATAACTTTGAAGTAGAAATACGATAGTGTTTATGTAAACAGAAGTTTAATTAAGAAAGAGGAGAGGTGGTGGGAAAGAAACTCAAGATTGCCCTATCCTGATCTTCTTTGATATATGAAGAGAGAAAGAGAAACTCTATCAGGCTTTCAAAATTCAGTTTTTTATTGCTACATTACTTATCTTGATCAATGCCTCTGCTGCAGTTCAATACCAAAGCAGAGGAAGTTCCCTCTAACTCACAACTGACGAACCCAACTGAGTCAGCAGTCTGAGACAATCAGATTTCTCAAAGAACTGTTTTATTGAGTACAACATTTCAGCACACATGAAAGCAAAACCAACGCTAACTATTTCCCACAGTTCTAGTATAATTAAAGAATAGATATTCCCCTACCTCCTAGTCACAGGTCACATTGTCCAATTAGGCGTTCTGGCGCCTTCCCTGGCAACTCCTTCCAGTCTCTGGCCAGCACCTGTTGAGATGAACTTGCTTCCCACGGGATGATCTGTTGTTATTGTCTGGGCTGACATTCCAGGCTTCTCCCCCACCCCCAATACTGTGTGGCAAGCTGAGAAATGAAAAGATGGCTACAGCAGTCCGTAAGTAAGTACCTATATACTCAAGTATAAGCCGACCCGAATATAAGCCGAGGCCCCCAATTTTACCACAAAAACTGGGAAAACTTATTGACTCGAGTATAAGCCGGGGGTGGGAAATGCAGCGGCTACTGGTAAATTTCAAAATAAAAAAAGACTGGTCAAAAGTGCGAGGACCTGTCAGAAATCATTTTTTTCAGCCCTCTGGGTAGTCCTTTTGTGCATATGTACTACTCAGAGGGCTGAAAAAGTAATTTTTGACTGGTCCTCGCACTTGTGACCAGTCCTTGAACTTACGACTGTCCTCACATTTTACGTTTTTGCCCTATCTTGTCACCATGGTGAAGAGAAGCAGTTGTGAAATGAGTGACACAGTTGTTAAGAATGCTACAATGGGCATAAATGATAACCAGTCATAAGTGCGAAGACGGGTCAAAAGTGCGAGGACCTGTCAGAAATCACTTTTTTCAGCCCTCTGGGTAGTCCTTTTGTGCATATGTACTACTCAGAGGGCTGAAAAAGTAATTTTTGACTGGTCCTCGCACTTGTGACCAGTCCTCGAACTTACGACTGGAGAAGGAAGGACAGGAGGGAGGGTGCTGGAGGGGGGCGCTGTCCAGCCAGGTCAAGTGCAGGACCAGGTATTAAAGGAGGAACCATCTGTGCTTGGAAGAGGATTGTGAGGGGGAGAACAAATCCCACCCCACCCGGCTTTCCTTTTACCTTTCTTTAACGCGTCCCGCTTCCCACCCTAAACCTTGGAAGGCAGCGTCCTCCGCGCTGCCTCCGAGTTAGCAGCTTCCTTCTTTCCCCAAAGCCCTGCCAGGCTTGCCTGCCTTCCACACTGCCTTCCCAAGGTTTGGGGAGGGACACACACACACACACACACACACACACTCAAAGCCTTCGAGAGCAGAGGCTTTTCTTTCCCCCCTCCTGCAACCAAACACACACACACCTTCGAAGCCTTCGAGAGTCTTCAGAAGCCAAGGGCTTTTTTTCTTTTCCCCCTCCTGCAGCCACCTCGAGGGCTTTGTGACGTGGAGGATGCTGCCTCCCAAGGTTTGGGGAGGGAAGCGGGGCACGTTAAGGAAAGGTAAAAGGGAAGCGGGGTGGGGGTGGGCGGCAAACTGGCCATGGGGACGCCAGGAAGGCAGCGTGGAAGGCAGGCAAGCCTGGCAGGGCTTCGGGGAAAGAAGGAAGCTGCTAGCTCTCTTCCCCATAGCCGGGTGGCCCTGCCAGGCTTGCCTGCCTTCCCGGCGGTCCCCGTGGTCAGGCCCGCTTGCCTGCCTTCTCAAGCTGGTCTCGGGGATGCTGGGAAGGCCGCGTGGAAGGCAGGGAAGCATGGCAGGGCTATGGGCTGCAGGGAAGGGAGTAGGGGAGGCAGGCTGGGGTGGGCGGGCGGGGGGAGGGCAGGGGCAGCTAGGTAGGCCACGACTCACAGGCTTACCTGGCAGGCACAGGACTTCAGGCAGGCAAGCTGCAAGCGAGGACCCACACAGTACAAGTGAGGAGTGACTGGGTGGAGGGGGCGGGGTGAGCGAGCGTCCCTGCAACCCCGGGAGCCAAAACGGTTGCAGGGAAAAAGGCATTTTTTTTTCATGACTCGAATATAAGCCGAGGGGGCTTTTGTCAGCCTGAAAAATGTGCTGAAAAACTCGGCTTATATTCGAGTATATATGGTATGTAAGTAGATCCGTTTCAAAATTGACAGGTGCATCTAAAGCTTCTACTTTTTGCCCATCTATCCAATTTTTATCTCCTTTCCAGATAGCTCATATGCAAAGCAAAAATCTTTTATTAATCCTTATTTCCTGCTTTGTAGTTTTTCTATTGTTTGTGGGGAAGTGTAAGGAAGGATGGTGTACTGCTTTGGACTTCTCAGAAAAAATAATATTTAAACTAAATTTGAAAATTTCAGAGGAATATTAACACTCTGTAATCACCGAATTACTGAAGATTAATCATTGATGTTTAACTTACAAGTTATATATGCAAAAGAACCCTGCACTTCCTCTAAAAGAGTAAAAGGAATTAAATGCTTCTTTTAAAAACTTTGTTTCATAGAAGTCAGAAGGCTCTTCCTTCAAAATAAGATTATTCAGTTAGACTAGTTTCCAATGTTTATGAAAAGAATCATACTATTACAATGTTTCTCAACTATAGTAACAATAGCAATAGCACTTAGACTTATATACTGCTTCATAGTGCTTTACAGCCCTCTCTACGAGTCTCAGCATCGGGGTCCTCATTTTACCAATCTCAGAAGGATGGAAGGTAGATTCAATCTTGAACTCTGTCAGGATCAAACTCCTGGCAGTGGGTAGTTAGCTTGCCATACTGTATTCCAGGGGTTTCAAACTCTTGTCGTCATGACATGACATATCATGACTTTTTCCCCCTTCGCTAAATTGGGCATGGGCGGGGCCAGCATGTGACACATCCAGCCCTCTGACCACAAATTTGACAGCTCTGCTGTATTCTAATAGCTTGAAGATGTATCGATTTCAACTCTCAGAATTCCCCAACCAGCAGTACTACTGCTGTACTATTGTACTATTATACTACTAAGATGGCAATGCTTATGTACAAAGTATGGAAATCAGCAGACCACAACATTTGCCGAGCATAAAAAGAACATTACAAAGAACTTGGTGGGAAGAGAACAGTCAAATGAACATTTACTTACTCAATTGTCATTGGATCCTACTTTTATAGTTGATGGAGAATGGAATAGGACAAGAAATCAAATTAAATAGCTGCAGTTCCCTTTGCCTCTGTTATATTTTCAAGCTACTTCTATAATGTGTAAGTAAACTGTGTAGTAAGCTCATAAAATATATAATAGCAATTAGGTCATCACGGAAAATGATAAATAATTGAAATGTCTAAAATGACATCAACTTTGAACAATTCAGCAATATTAAAAGTGAAGACTCCATAAATTGCCAACAATGCAGTAGCTTTATAAGTCATTAGTCAGAGTTAGGGCACAGAATTAAGGATGCAAGTCTATGAAAATGTGTTGGTGTGAATGCAAAGAAGGAATGAGGTTCAAGGAAGGAAGTGGGGAAAGGAGCTGTAAGGGAGTGATAGTGACAAGAGCAGGAGGGATGAATTCATGTGGGTTTGAGTCGGGGTGGGTTCTACTTACCTTTACTACCAGTTTGCAATGGGGCCGCGCGCACTCACTCACTCACTTCACCTGTGCACGTGCTTCTGCACAGAAGCTTCCTGATGACATCGGGGTTGGTGGGCAAAGCCTCCCACCGGTTTTACTACCAGTTCTATAGAACCGGTCCGAACCTGGGGCAACCCACCACTGGTTTGAGTCTACATTATGCATACTGCTCCCTCTCTGGCTTGTTTTAGGAAGAATTTAATTGTAATTTCCTGTTCCCTCTCTTACGTTTCTTGATTTTAAAATTGCCACCAGAAATTTTATAGTTGTAACTGTGAATTTCCTCTTGATTATTTGTTATTCAATACATTTCCATGCCACAAGACATGCAGTAAAGCCCATACAGTGGTTATGTTGAATGTAGATTGTTTGACAGACCTCAGGTATGGATTCTGTTATTTACTTTGCATTTGGTTTTATATACTTTCCGCATGTGTTAAGATTGTACTTTGTTCTTTTTGTAGTGTTTAATTTTTGTAAGCTGTCCAGAGCCATGTACTGACAATTAATAAACATAAAATAAACAACAATAAGCAAGAATACAGATAGAACTAAGAGGAAAGGGGGATTCAAAGTAAGAGCCGATGCACTTGCTGTGCCTGCCAGCAGTTTCTTAAAAGAAAGTGCATCATTTTCAGGGCTCCCACAGTAGCCATTCAGTTCGACAAAATATCAATCTCTATCTCTGTCTCTATCATCTCTATCATTCCCCCTCTATCTCTATCTACCTGTCTATCTCTAATATCTATCTATCTATCTATCTATCTATCTATCTATCTATCTATCTATCTATCTATCTATCTAATCTATCTATCGAATCTATCTATCTAATCTATCTGAGTCAAGGAGGCATGAAGGACTGGCAACAGGATGCAAGTATGAATCTGGAGCTTGTGCAAAGAATTGCTCAGTTGAAATACTGCCATGTAAACTCTGTTAAGAGTGATATGAAGTAGAACTTTTCAACAATGAAATGCCTACATAAACATCCAGAGAAAACATAGGCATACTAAATGGCATATTTTTCAGGGGAGTCTTCCAGTAACCTAAGCTTTCAGTCATAGTCAGTATACTTCCATTCCTCTAGAATCACATGACATTTCTGATCCAAGTAACTCAAAAGGTAATGATTGTGTCACTCAACATCATCATACACCCACACATACAAATGTACTGTACATAGATATTTAGGACCAATTCTGACCCAATTCCAGCATCTGAATGTTAAAAATGTAAGACTCAGTTCTTAATTACTTCCTGAAGCAGCCATCTGCCCTATTTTTCAGTACAAAAACATAAAGAATTGTGAAATAATATGTTTTTTCTATTTAAAGGCATTATCTATCAGATGAACTCTCCAGCCCAAGACTAGTTTAAAAACAGATTATCCATGAGATATAAGGAATGAAATATTTACAGATAGTCCTCAGCTTACAACCACAACTGGGACTGTAAACTTTGAATTAAGCGGTGCAGTCATTAAGCGGGGCATCGTGTGATTACACGCAATCTTACAACGTTTTGCTATGATTGTTAACTGAGTCGCCATGTGATCGCGGCTTGTAACCTTCCCTACCAGCTTCCCCATTGACTTTGTCTGTTGGAAGTCAGCTGGGAATGTCACAAATTGTGACCTCTTGTCCCCAGGATCCTGCAATCATTGTAAATGTGAGCAAGTGCCCAGTTTGTGATCGTGTGAAACTCACAGGTATTCTGCACAGTTGTAAGGGTGAAGACAGATCATAAGTCACTATTTTCAGTATTGTTGTAACTTCGAACGGTTCTTAAATGAATAGACATACCTCAAGGGCTAGTAAAGTACTTTCAAACTTTATCCATGTAAATAAATTTAAAAAGAGGTATAATAACTCCACATTAAAAATAGCAAAACAGCCTCAGTTCCTTAGAATTATGGGAAAGAAGTAATGGTCATGATAATTTATATATTAAATTGCATTATCCAAAGTGAGAAATATTTTTGTTCCAAAAAATTATAAAAAGATTATCTCAATCGTCTTCAAATCAGTCTATCTTTTATGCGTGAAAGCCATCATGGGCTCAGAACAGAACATTCTTTTAAAAATGCTCAGAACTGAAATTGGCAAGTCTTAAGATCCTTTTTTAGATGTTTTGGCCTGACTAGAGAGATTGGAAATTATCTCAACACACCTGGGGACATCAGAACCGATGGGAGAACTCCATTATGCAGAGGACAAACCAATGGTGAGTCCAATGAAATAATAAGATATTCTTAAGTGGGATATTCTTAAAGAGTTTGCATGACTCTCTGTCTGCCCCATTAGGGTCTCCTTCTTGAGCAGGGGTTGGCCTAGAAGACCTCAAGATACCTTCCAACTCTGTTTTTCTGTATTCTGTTGTAGAAGCATGGCCTTCGAGTCTATTTCGTTGTACTTGAGAATGCCAAACAGTAACTGAATGAATGACAACCCAGAACCTTTGAAGATGCTTATGCATGTGCATAGCTACAGTGTTATACTCACAGCTTTCACAGCGATTTCCAGTATAGCCAGCCAAGCAGGCACATTTGTAATCACCAATTTTATCAACGAGGCAGGTTCCATCATGTAGACATGGAGATGAAGAACAACCTGAAAATGGACTAGACTTCTCAATTCCTTCCACAGACTTTCACCTCTTTTCTCTCTTTTACACTCCTTTCTCTCTTAGTGAGAGACATTTATTATGTGAGTATTTGGGGACGTGTGATAAAACAACAATGTGTCCTTGAAGCTGTGAGACAGTGATGTTAAAAATGCTTCTACCTAACCCATCCCCTGCCCCAATAATCCTTTTTGTGAATCAAATTTTGTTGCCCAAATGTTATCAAAAACAAGATAATGAGATGTAATTGAGATCATTCCATGCTAAAACAACTATTTAAAAAAAAAATTGAAGCAGTTCCCAAGGGAGAAGCTTGGATACAGAATTTGTGTTCTTAAAGCCAACTTATCTCTGAATAAGATATGTAATTAGCTGTGTGTCATAACTTTATAGTTTTAGGGAATTAGGAATAAAGCAGCATGGAAGAAGCTACAGAGGGGAACTCTACAACTGCATTTACAGCAAAAGAGCCTATGGAGATCAAATAAAAGTGAAATGTCAATGAAGAGAGCGAGCAATACTGCAAGCGGTCTGAAAAAGTTTTTAGTGAAGGTGATGTGAAACTAAAGGCTCAAAAATGAAATGTGCCAGAGGAGATGGAAAGAATCCCACCCATTATTAAATATACAGTATTGAAACTTGTTATGTTCAATATGTAAGTACTGCTCTTAGTGTCAACTCTGGAGCTGACCTGACTGAGGTCATTTTGAGGCTCCATGGTTGCCACAATAGAGATGAGGGTTAGGAGGGGGGAATAGTGATAGCTGGGGTTTGGTAGCCAAAACAAAATAGTTTCCCTTGTGAACCAGGACATTCCCACAGGTGGCTGAAGCAAGGAGGTGTGATGTTGCCCAAGCAACCGGGTTGCACCCTGATTGGACCATGTGACTGTTTGGGAGAAGGGGAATTTTTTTTTACTTTTAATTAGGTGAAAACCATGGGAACATTTAGAGTCAGTTTTCACCAGCCTGTACCAAGATGATATATCCAATAAAACTAATCTCTGAGGAACCTACCTGCCTCAGAGTTTTGTTTGCTATGGGTGCATTACTTGGAACCCTAACATTAAATCCACTCGGAGGCAGGTAGGTTCCTCAAAGATTAGTTTTATTGCATATATCATATCCAACTTAGAACCCTGACACTTAGTATCATCCTTCAATGAATGCTTAATGATAAGGTTTAAAAAACTTAACACTTAGAACTGTCATCTTAGAAAAGCTTCCCCAAAACTCCCAGCCAATACATCAAAGTTCATGTGATCATGAATCAGGAGTTCTAGAGTTGCAATCCAAACTCAGCTGAGGTGGGAAAGATAATCTTGAAAACATCAGTTTCCTCTTGAGGCACTGTACAGGCTTTCAGTCCATCAATGGGATCCAAACAATGAACACAGGAAGACGGCCAAGGAAATTGTGTTCCTCCGCTTACACTGACCTTCAACTACTCTCAAGGCTTTTGTACTGGGAAAGATTTCACACAGCGGCAGTTTGTTAAGTTTGTGCTGCTGGAGGTCCCACAGCTCAGGCAAAATTTCTCCCACCCTCTTTGCTCATCATGCAAAGCACATCCCTTCTCATCAACAGTTTCGTGAAGCAGGTGAATGCTTTGCCAAGGAGAGCATTTTAAAAGTTTTTCATTTGAGCTGTATACAGTCAAACTGGAGTCTGCTCTGCATAGATTATCTGAGTAGCACCCACCTTATCTCTCCATAATTGCTGCTAAAAACTGGGGCGGAAATAAAGGGGGGGGTGGAAGTAGCGGAATACCAAGCGGTTCCCACTGAGAAGAAGAATTGAAAGCTATTAATCCCCCCTTGTATGGAATGTGTTAGTCCCTTGAGGGTGGGAGGCCTTTCTGCAACATATCCCACGTCAAGTCCCATTTCATGGAGTCGACTTTTGTCTTTTTATAGACCCTTTAATTAACATAGCTCTCCTTCTAGCAGCTACTGTGATGGTACTGTTTGTACTTTATGTAATAACAAGGGAGGGAAAAATCATGCCCAGCAGATCAAATAGGGACACAATCTAAAGTAGACCGAGCGATGGACTTTGAAGTGGCAGGACAATATTTGAGACCTATTTGAGATTCTCAAAGGCCTTCCAGCAGAAAGCCATTGGAGGCCTCTTCTATAGTCCATCTTTATCCTGTATCCTGTCAACATTATTTTTTCTTTATTATCAATTGTCCATTGCTGTCAATGCCCCAAGACAAATAAGAATGGGTGGAGAGATCCAACATTCTGAATTCATTCTTGGGAATGGACTTGAAATGACTCAATTCGCTGGCTCAAAAACCCATTTTTGATCTACCTGATTGTTTCAAAGAGCAAAGTATGTCCTGAATTCAGCCTTAAGTGGGAAGCTGAGGACTAGAGTCACTTTTCAATACTTCCCTGTGCTATTTTTGACATGGAACTCTCCCACAATTTTTCTCCATCCTATTTTCATAAAATGGAGGTATTGTGAAAGAAACCAGTTCACCTAAGAGGCCACATAAGAACCCTAAGTATAGATCAATGTAGTGTTGCTATGCATATGTACACATCACACTATTCTCTTGGGGGGGTGGGGTAAGCATCATTAGGCAAAGCACAGAAAAGAGTAAGAAACAGAAAGCCAAATGAATTAAGGCATGAGATAAAGGATAGAAAACGGAACTACTGTATGGCTAGTTCTAGTTTACCCCTTGCTACCCTACTGTATTTCTCTTTCTATATAAACCATTCTGTTTCCACCACTGCTCACATTGTCTTTGTCCCTTAAACTTCTCCCAGCCCCTGTGATGCCTCCATGCTCACTGTTGCTCTCTTTGAATAGAGGAACAATAACAGCATTCTTCCAGTTATCAGGCTCAGTCACAATCTTCACACATAATTAAACAAGAAGCACAAACTTTCCATAAGCCGACTGCATTTTAACTTTTCTCCACTTAAGCCATCTACACCTATAGTCTTTTAATTTTTCAACACTCACATTGTGCTTTTTGACAGGTAACTACCATTTCTGTATAAATGTCTAAAGTACTTCTTCAAGCATTCACTCACTTTAAGTACCTCCCAGATCATTTCATTATTGTTATAATTCCTTTTATTATCCTGGAGGCGCCTTGCTTAGCCCTCATCACCTACTTCCAAAATAATAATTTATTTCCATCAAAATTTACTTTTTGTCTGCCTATTGCAATCTTTATTGTTGACTGTTAACTAATTTCGTTCCTACCATCTTTTTCTCTATATGTACCTTATAGAATTTTTCTCTCATCCTCATTTTTACAGCAATCATTTTCTTTTTGTATTTATTTAATTTATTCAAACCAAAGTCCAATTTTAACTCAAGCAAGCTGATGGAATTCTATACAGGCTACATTCCAGGCCTACAACATTGCCCAATGCCAATATCCTACCAACATGCACTGTAACAACATACATAGAACATCACAACCACTTAAATACTACTTTATTGTTTCATATTTATTATCCCTAAGAATTATCCCCAGATCGATCTTACAACATTGACACAAATCCAGAAACGGTGTCAATTTATGATGAGCCCTGCTCTAATGTAGGTAAAACTCAACAAATCCAACCCCTTCTCCTAAGGTGCTGTACAGACCTTCCATGCATTCTGTCCTTCAGGGGGGTCTCATTCTGCCTCTATTAAGAACTGTTCCTTCACTCACTTTTGCCTCACTGTTATGCTATTCTCTGCATTTCCACTGGTAGCAGGAATTTCAGATCAGTTTCACAATGCTTTTTAAGGGAAGTGGGATTAGAAATAGTATAGTTGCATGGAAGTGACAATAATAAAAAGGAAGTAGCATTTTCAAAGAATTGTATGAATGAAACACATGTAAGTTCTTAGGATTCCAATTCATAGGATGCAGAAGAAAATATGGTGGATAGAATTTTGTTGCTTATTTGTAAAAAAAAAATATTAATATCCATGTAAAAATCATGTATCTCCCACCCTGATGGGTCTTGGTCCTTGTCCTGTGCCTTAGATAGAATGTTGTGGATTTTTAGTGGTTATATTTTCAGTTAGAGATAGTGTGTTTGTGGGTTAGTAGGATAATGTGAACATGGATTCCTTCTTTCTAGTGTTTTTTAAATTATTGTTATTCTGTCTTACTTTCATCAGAGTTGTTTTGGTAGCCTTTAAATTTTACAGATAAATCAATTTCATAAATAAATTATGCCATTTACTCATTGTAATGATGCTTTCCTACACACTGTATTGTTATTCTCTTCTTCTATCTACTTAAAATTATGGGTAAATCTTACATCACAGTCAATCTAAAGTTGATCTCAAAGACATTTGGTCTGATTAGATAAGAATGCATGTTTGCAGCTTCCAAGAATTGGGAACTAGTTATGGGGGGAAAAAAACTAGAAAAATTGGGTTATTTGTAGATAAAATCAGCCATGGATCATTTTTTACAATTGTAATTGAGCTTGTTTTCATATTAAGATCTCAATATAATGCATTTCAATAGCATTAAAAAGTTTTTAAAAATATAAAATCAAGCTATTTTAGTTAAACATATTTCTTACCTGTAATTTCTTCAAAAACTGCATGAAATCCATCAAAATTTTTGGAACCATCTGAATGAAAAAGGACATGAAGGGAGGAGCCAGTGCTTCGTATTGGGAGAGGTCTGTCATTGCCACAGAAGCGTTTAATTAACTTGCTGTCAACACTGTCTCCATCACGGACTTCCACATAATCGTACTGACACATGTAGTCAAACTCTAGACTCAGCATGGCAAACCTTGACCGGAAAGAAAGAGACAAAACGAGAGATAGAGGACAAATTCAGACACCAAAATTATATCTCTGTTCTATTAGTGCTATAGGACTGAATTTCTACTTTGCTTCCCCTGACTCTCAAAGGTTTAAACAGAGTTAATAACAGAGACCACAAGTAGAATTACTGTACTACCAACATTCTTTCAAATCTGTAGGAAGCTTCTATCATATGAACAGCCCTCTTCCAGACTTCATCATAATTCAAGAAGACTCATTTTGAGATTGGTGGAGAATGTAGAGAAATAATCCCAAAGGTACTTTTTCAAAAGGCAACTGTAGCTCCTTTGTTTTCCTTGAAGACATTTCACTTCTCATCCAAGATGTTTTCTGGATGAGAAGTGAAACATCTTCAAGGAAAACAAAGGAAGTCCAGCTGCCTTTTAAAAAAGCACCTTTGGGACAACCATGACTGGATGACTGAGAATCTCCATCGACGCATAGAGAAATAATGTCTCAATAGTAAAGAATATGCCTTCATGAACAAATTTCTCGTTCATTCATGGAATGATCTTCCATTAATAAAGATGGGCTGAGGGCCAATAAACTGAGAATATATCCTGTTGCATTTATTTTTAATGTTTTTAAACTGACACAGAAAGACAGAGGCAGGCATTTATTTATTTAGATGCTTTGTATTCTGTGATTGAAATTAATAGCTCTGGGAAGGAGCCAGTAAAAATTCATTTGGTGCCAGGTTTGAAATATTAGTCTGATACCTCAACACACCTTTCTCCACACGTATAAAAAGAAAATTCAGTACATTAAAATCCTACCTTAATTCAACCACAAATCCAGTTTTGGCATGTATAATCCATTCGCACTGGGCATTCAGTGGATAGCTCTCCAATAAAATCTGACCCTTGGAAGCTTGGAGGACCTGTCCACACCCTAAAGAGAAGAAGAAGAAAAATCACATAGATATTTATAGAAAATTTACCTCAGGAACAATGCCAAAATACAAGTTATTGGTCATATGCACATGAGAAACTCTTCCCAAATACCTGACTAGTTTACATGACTAAACAACTAAATGAAATATTGAATAAAAGAGACATCAGTAACTAGTTAGTAGTTGGCACAAGTCTTGACATATAACACAACAGATTTAACTGGGGTTGAAAAGAAGAAAGTGTGAATAATTGCTGTGATAATACCAAGGAATAGTAGGAGACAAAGAATTGGAGAAGACCACAAGTATCATGATCTGACAATTGAGGTTGAAAGATTATACAGGTTTCAACCAGAATTACTGAGCCCAAAATTTATGTTGCTAAGTGAGAAATTTGTTAAATGTGTTTTGTCCTATTTTACGACTTTTCTTGCCACATTTGTTAAGTGAATCACTGCAATTGTTAAATTAGTATCACGACTGTTATGTGAAACTGGGTTCTCCATTGACTTTGCTTGTCAGAAGGTTGCAAAAGCTGATCACATGACCCCAGGACACTGCAACCATCATAAATCTGAGTCAGTTGTCAAGCATCCAAATGTTAATCACATGACCATGAGGACGCTGCAATGGTCATAAGTGTGGAAAATGGTCATAAGTCACTTTTCTCAGTCCTGTTGTAACTTTGAATGGTCACTAAGTGAACTGTTGTAAGTCGAGGACTATCTGTATAGCATAAACAGGCCACGGTCCCATTGGTTATCAGCACACTGGATGACATACCCAAAAATCTTGAAGGGAACGTAGAAAATTTGCACATTATCAATATTTCTATCTCTCCAATTGCAAAAGACAGCTTTACTTTATATCCTACAATGACACCATTAAACAACATCTGCCTATCTCAGGTCCTTGGGAAAGAAAGAATAGATGGATAAAATTGCCAAAACATCTGGCTGGCTATGCAACCAACCATAATAGCACTTTTCTTGCTTTCCTCAGCAAAAGTAATTGCTGACATGAATTTTCTGTGGCAAAAATGGCAAAAGGAGTGACACAGGTTTTTCTTCAGTCTTAAGTTCTAATATACAAACAAATAAAGAATGCAAGGAGCTCAAAGACAGTACAGAATGTAAAACTATTATTTTGGTACTGGTTGGTAATAACTGTTACACAATAGCACTCTTGCTCAGCTCCTTCAGATTTCAGAAAGTGTCGATCAGGAGAACTTTTATGAAACCATGGTCATTAAGAAGAACTGGTGCCATTCCAAGATGTGTTTATATTGAAACTCTGGGAATTCTTAACACATTTAGAAAACTCCAAGTAAGAGGAGGCTTCTCTAATGAACAGTGATGTGGTTGAATCATATTCAGTAACATGCCAAATGTCCTATCTCACTATTTCCTGTATCCTGCATGGTTCTACCTTGCTAAGATTTGTCCATTCCTATAAATGCAAATCATTTGCCAGTTTACCCTCAATTACCCTCAGCTATGTAGATTCCAATAAAACACAAAACAAGCTCAGAAAGGTCTGTCATAAGTGCTTCATTCCACACCAGGGCTTCTTGGCTCCTGATGTGAAAAACTGGAGAATTAATTACATTGCCCCCATGACTGTCATTAGGATGCTGTTGAGATATGCCAGGATCCGCTGGAAACTAATGTAGCTTCCCACACTGGGGAGAGGAAACGTAGCACAGTTGCTGGCTCTCCTCTCAAAACAACCTGAGACAAAGCTGCAGGAAACCTTCTTCAGAAGGATTGACAAGGGTCCTTGAATCACCTCAGAGAACATTCCCTTTTCGTTATAAGGGGGCTTTTCTGTTTCCTTTCTTTCTCTTGCCATTGGCAAGAGAGAACTGGTGCAAAGAGATGGTGCCGTGCAAGGAATATTGAATGCACCTTTCTTTGGAGAACAGTACAATTTGAACTTGTGGAACATTTCTGCCAAGGAAGTAGGACTGGCCAACAAAGCAGGTGGTCCAAAGGCTAAAGAGAGAGCCATTCAAAGAATGCTCCAGAGAAACAAGCTTCTATTTGCCACAAACCATTTCTGCATGAAACATGTACATGGTCAGATCCGATTGTCATTTTTCTGTTTCTAATCCATCCACCAGAGGGATACACAATACTTGCCCATCCTTTGATATTTAATTATCAGCCAGGCAGCTTCCAACCAAAACATACTTTTATTTTTAAAGGAAAGAGAGAGAGAGAGAGACAGAGAGAGAGAGACAGAAAGAGAGTGGGGGGAGGGAGAGACATAGAGAGAGAGAGAAACACAGAGAGACTGACACACACACACACACACAGAGAGAGAGAGAGAGAGAGAGAGAGAGAGAGAGAAAGAGAGAGATTTGAAAGTTTCAAGAATAATTTAAATGCTAAACATAAATCCTGTCTTGTCTTGAAGGAGGAAGAAGAGATGCTTAGGAAGGGAAGAGAGGG
>WNWU01000001.1:26331368-26344357 GCA_012654045.1 Ptyas mucosa
CTATGTCTATGTCTATGTCTATGTCTATGTCTATGTCTATGTCTATGTCTATGTCTATTCCTATTCCTATTCCTATTCCTATGTCTGTTCTAATGTTCTGCCCCTTAAGCAGACAGCATGCAGTGCAAGATTTGTTATGGTTTATCATATGTTCAGGATGAATCCCTGGTCAGCCTGATTTGCCTTCACTCTCCTGTTGTCTCCCTAAAGAACTGGACATAGCAGCACTATGGATGTGCTAGTGGCTTATCTGAACTGTGCTCAGCATTGGATTGTTTAGATGCCAATACTCTGAAACTGAAAAATATGCAAGCTGGGCAATATAGGAAAGAACAGCAAGGTCTAAAGCTCAAATGGCTTTTAATTAGCTGCCTCCAAACTCAGCCAGTAAAAAAAAAAAAAAGCCAGTATAGCTCTTTTGGGAAAGGGAACCAAATTATATTATATCTGCGCCCAGCTAGATTTCAGAGTCATCATAACTCTATAATCTCAAGTCCAAAATAATTTCCAACACATAAAATCCAATGGGGCAGCCCAAAAATCATGTTTCTGTCCTCTTTCTGGGATAAGACATAAGAGGAATTTGCATTCAGCAGAGTTTCAAATACTATCAGCAGGTCATCTGGCTTTTGGTTATTTGGGCTACCTCACATTGGACTACAGGTAATCCTTGATTTAAAATTGTTCATTTAATGACCATTTGAAGTTAAAATGGCACTGAAAAAAGTGACTTATGACCATTTTTGAGACTTACAACCATTGCAGCACCCCCATAGTCACAACTGCTTGACAACTGACTCATATTTATGACGGTTGCAATGTCCTGGGTCATGTGTCCATCTTTTGCGACCTTCTGACAAGCAAAGTCAATGGAAAAGCCAGATTAACTTCACAACTGTGTTACTAATTTAACAACTTCAGTGACTCCCTTAACAACTCAGGAAAGACAGGTTGTAAAATGGGATAAAACTCATTTAACAACTGTCTCGCTTAGCAACAGAAATTTTGGGCTCAATTGTGGTTGTAAGTCAAGAACTATTTGTATCTATCTAGAGCTTCTGCATTCCTGCACTCAATGGAGGACATAGAAGCAAGAACACTTCAGAATCTCCCTAATTTTCTGTTCTGAAATGAATGGATCTGATATGACCATGTCATATGCTAGCTGTTATGGACCGAGTATATGTATATGCTGTCAGCTGAAGAAATTGAATTAAATCAGAAGGTACCAATCTCTGATATTTGCAATAAAAAGTATATGTTCCAAATACTTCTAATTATTCAGTCTATTAGGGAAAAGAACAGTGTTATAAATATTAATAGAATCATTATGATTAGTAGTGCTAGTAACTAGAACGAATTCATTTTCTAGTAATAAAAA
This sequence comes from Ptyas mucosa, assembly GCA_012654045.1. Classification (NCBI taxonomy): domain Eukaryota; kingdom Metazoa; phylum Chordata; class Lepidosauria; order Squamata; family Colubridae; genus Ptyas; species Ptyas mucosa. The sequence continues at coordinate 26,332,750 of WNWU01000001.1, forward strand.
ATAAAGGCATCTAAAGGCATTATAGTTATAATAATTTATACGCAGTTGTGCTTTAGGGCATTCCATCTTAAAAATTTACATTAATTTCCAGGCACTTAATCCTAATACATTATGCTCCATTGAAATATACTTATCTGCAAGTATTACTGGGTTGAATAGGCAAAATCTTGGCATGAAAACAGAGAACTGAACTCCAGCAGTAAACTTTTGTTAGCAGATCTGTTGTATGGCCTAATTTATCTGTATGTTATTTGTTTGGCAATCTAAATAATAAAGACTCCAAGGAAAATGTGGGATTTACTTAGAATGAAACCCATCAAGTATAAAGTGTTATTAAAACAATTGTGTTAATTATTTTTTGAAAAATATTACTTTTTGGGGGGGGGTTCCACTCTGATTTCATTACAGCTTTTACAAGCAGATGGGATTATTTAATTAATCAATGATTCTACAACCAGGACAGGCCACATAATGCTTGTAATGAGATATGACATGCATAACCCATTGAAATGGTTTATTCATACTTATTACAGACAATTAATGCTGCCATTTTAAAGCAATGAAGAGCAGTTAAATATGCAATTTGATTCTGAATGAACATTAGAAGTCTTTAAAGGTAAGACATTTCTACAAAATAAGTCCTCTAGGAAATGACACTGATTGGTTTTGAAGAAATGATTCTCCCATGCAGGAGACATAACTCATTTCAACCAAACATTTAGGGTGTAGGAGAAGGCGGGAATGTGGAAGACTCCTCATAGCCTTCTACTGCAGTTCTAACTTCTCAGCTACATGACTTTAGGATTATCCATGGCACACTGTTAGAGCAAACCAACCCAGAAAAACTTTCAGCTAGTGTTCCAGGGAAGGTTTGAGGTGGTTGCCTTAGACTCAAACTGTGGACAACCTCATAGCATTCACCAAAGCCACCAATTTGAAATTACATCAGCTAGTGCAATAGAAAAAGGTTCCTCTCAGCCTTCTCCCAAGTTTTTCAGAAGAAGGCCGAGAGGGCCTCCAAGGAAAGAACAATAACATAATCATGGAGGAATCAGGTTGCTTCACAAAGCAGCTTTGAAGTGCTTTGCTTTGAGTGAAACATTCTTTTGAGGCTTCACAGAGCTCTATGTCAGCCTTACCAGGTAGACCAGACAGGAAACATGATCAGATAAGCTATTTCTACTTTATTGTAAAACAGCATTTACAGAATCTTGCAAGTCTGAAAATATAATTCTCCTGCTGTCACCTGTACAGCCTTATAATTTAGGAAGTATATCTCCTGAATCTCTCACTTCACCTACTATGCATCTGTTGACTATACTCCCTTATCCAACTGTTCCTTAAGAATCTTTTTGTCAGTCTCCCAAGGTCCTTCCCACATACCATTATACCCTAGCAAATAGTCCTGAATTTTGTGAAAATCACTCGATATCTTGTAGTTCTTCATTACTAGGATTTACAGTGGAATTGCCACATTTGGTCATATTTTATGAAATATAACTCTTGATCCAAACATTCATCCTATAATTTCTCTTAGGTTCTATCTTTTTTTTTTTCAGAGAGTAGACAGTCCATCTTTTTTCATATAAATAAGATACTAAGCCTATTGTTAGTATCTAGAGAGATTCATTACAAAGGTGCTTTGGAAGACACTGGAGCATGAACAAGCCCTGTCTACTGTTCTTTAAAGCAGCCGTACAGCAGTCACATGATCCTGGGAAAACGCATGGATGCTTTAAAGATCTGACTAAAGTCTCCCAGTATAGAGGAATAGGCAGACAGCCTTGAATGAGGTACACAAGATTATTATGGTGCCTGTTCCCTGACCCAACTTGCATCAAAGAGTTCATCCTACTTAGCTTTTTCAACATTAGTGGTCAACATGAATTATGGGAAAACACAACTGCCTATTAAAATGTCAGAACTTGCAGAAATAGTGAAGCTGATCTGTTTGATCACATAACAAACAAAAACTTTTATGAAAGACTGGAAATCTTATACGGACTTCTTGCTGAATTTTTTTTTGAAAAATTATGATTTATGGATTTGAAGACTAAACCAGGGAGTAAGGTAATTTGTAAAATATTTAAGAGGAAAGAGCACTCCCATTTTGGCACTCGGTGCCGAAAAGGTTCCCCAACACTGGCCTATGAATTCAAGAAGAAACGTATAAGTGGATTCCTTCCTGTGCCTCTCATAGTCCCACGCAAAATTAAGATTCCAATTGTAATAATACTGTTTTGCTATTGGAGTGATTCTATTGCTAAATTCTATTCCACTTGCATACTTGACATGTTTCTGCTATATGTTTCTTCCAATGGTAAATCTTCAGTAAGGCAGTTTTCAATTTAGGACCACAATTGCAACCAAAGGTTTGGTCGTTGAGTGAAGCAGTAGTTAAGTGAGATATCACTTGACTGCTATGTTCAACAACCATAACTCCAGCACTCCCAGTTGCAGTTGTTAAGAAATCTCCAGGCTGTTAAGCAGAAGGAGTCTTAGGTAAAGAGTGCAAAGTGCCTCAGAGTGAATGGGAGAGAACTTGTGAAGCCTGATGCAAGCCACATGTGAACGTGTCTCTGTTCCGGAGCTGAAAATTTGTGGCAGGGAAGGTTGCAAAATGGAGCAAAACTCACTTAACTGCCTTGCTTAGCAACCGAAATTTTGGGCTCAATTTTGGTTGTAAGTCAAGGACTACTAGTATTGACTGTGGGAGGTGGATCACTCTATATGGAGAGGGCAGAGATGGAGAAGCAAGTCTCCAAGCTGTTCCTTTCTGAGGAATGATGTATGTTTTTGGAAAGTGCCATAAACCACATCATTTAGCGCCCTGCCCTTCAGGGAGAATTTTGTCCCATCATTAATGTTAAAGAGAAATTCAATTGCAGCTGCCTTCTGTAGGTCATATAATGGATTCAGTTTTGTCTTTTACATCAGATAGCGTATCATCTTGGCCTTACTCTACTTTCCTAACTATGTTTTTCGCTGTATTTCATGTTTCTGAAGTATTTTGTTGTTTTGATGGAAAAAACAGATAAGTGGCCATAGCATGCCAAAAACTGTGCTGCAGCTAGTTTAAATAGTCTTCTTTGACAGAAAAGTATTTTTTCCCCCTATTAGACTGATGGTGTGGGCAAAATGCATGAGCTACTGGCTAATCGTGATGCCAAACCTTTAACACATCTCCTAGTGAAACTGTTGGGTTAAGGAACATATGATGATAGATGCCCCTCAAACTGTTCTAGAAAGTTCAAAACTAGAGGATTTGCAAGAATATTATAACATAGCAATGACGCTAAAGTCATGCCAAGATCCTAATCTGCATCTGAACATTTTTTAATGCTGTATGTCTTTCTGGAAGATCAGCATAGACACATTTTAAATGGCTATATTTCTTCCACATCAAATAAATTGAATGAATATAATTACCTTCCTTTGAAAAATATATAGCAACTCATATAGGCAATTTTTATGTATACCATGGCAGACAGAGAAAGTTAACACTTCTTATTTCTCTCCATCCTCTGTAAATATAAGAAAGTAAGTATAAGATGTCCAAAGCTCAACCAATCTCATTGTACATACGTTGTGCACTGACAATAAAGATTTGAATTTGAAATGATTCTGATGAGCCTTCTGGACTAGATGAACCATGTGTCAATACAGGAGCCAGGATAAAATCAGTTCCCCCCTCTCCTAGACCTTCCACCAAGAACTCTGTTCTAGACTTAGCAAAACATTTTCCCAAACTACAGCACCACTAGGGAAAACAGTAGAGAAGTCCAATGTATAGGGAGAACCTTAGGAATAAAGGCCAACTTGATATATTGCAGCCAGTTCCACCTTGATGAAAACCAGTAGAGTTTAGATGAATCCACTCACACCCCTGGGATGCGATGGCTCAGTGGCTAAAGACACTGAGCTTGTCGATCGAAAGGTTGGCAGTTCAGTGGTTCGAATCCCTAGTGCCGCATAACGGGATGAGTGCCCGTTACTTGTCTCAGCTTCTGCCAACCTAGCAGTTCAAAAGCACGTAAAAAAATGCAAGTAGAAAAATTGGGACCACCTTTGGTGGGAAGGTAACAGTGTTCTGTGTGCCTTTTGCATTTAGTCATGCTGACCACAGAGACGCCTTCGGATAGCGCTGGCTCTTCGGCTTTGAAACAGAGATGAGCACCATAACCCTAGAGTCAGGAATGACTAGCACAAAGGGGAACCTTTACTTTTACCTTACTCACGCCCCTGGGTAATCTTCCAACCAGATCAGGCTTGATGAGCAATATCTGAATAAGGGTGGAGTAGTAACCCTCCTAATATAAATTCTCCTCTGAGTGTAGCTCATTATCAGAAGCACTTCTTTGTGCTTGAGTCAGTATGGTTAGCTACTATTGAAGAATGACAGACTTCTCTAGCAGACTGACATTTTTTCTGCCTGGACCTGTAGTTTAGATTCTCTCTTTACCATCAAGAACCTCAACTGGGATGTGAACAGGCTTGCCTTTGATTTCTTGACTGACGCTGCCTGCATCTTTAATATTTGTTGGAAGCAGACCTTAAAATGTACAACTAGGTTTCCACCACTCCCAGTGCCTAACCTAACATGTGGAAACCCTCCACCCATTCCTAAGGCTTTTACTTGTTAAAAAAAAAGTTCCTATTGGTTCCTATTAACTCATACGGTTAATAGATGTCCAGTTTTATTTTGAGTCTTTCTGGCTTGCTAAAATTCTCTTATGTTCCTTTCAGATTACAATGAAAAACATATGATATTTTCCCTTAATTGTAGCAATATAGAAAGTTCAGATTTTTCTTGGCCGAGAAGACATGAAACGTACTTTTTGCAGTTATATTGATGATACAGGCTTTTGACCTTTAAAACAAATCATTTTTTGGTAAATCTGTAAGGCAAGCACTAGAAATTCCTCCCAAATATGGGAAACAGCCAAAGTATTTGAAGTGAGTTACAATCAGAACTCAGAGTCTTTTTGTTTTCTGTTGTAATGCTTATTTTAACAAGTCTGCTTCTATATCCTGTGCTTACAAAGAATTAGTACAATAATTTATAATGTTTACTGTACATAAAGATCTTGTTTTCTGTCTTACAAGTGTGACTCGCCTCTTGGGAGAGGATTGGTAAAAGGATATTATATACTCTGTGGTGCAAAGTTATTTGTTTGGAACGTCTCTCTATGAATCATCTTCTGAACCTCCCAAGTATCCCCAAAGAAGGCTGAGAACACAAGGGTGTGATCAAAGACAGAGAAATGCTTTACTATGGAGATACGTTTATTTATTGTATATTAAGTAAGCAGGATTGTAGAAGTGTATCACTGTTTCTGGAAATACTCAAGCCATAAGACATGGCTTTAATTGCTATAAGATAGTACAATGCCCAGAAGAGACTTATCATATCCCAGTTACTCCTTAGATCACAAGCATTCCAAAGAGATTTCTTGGAAGGATACAAATACAGAACAATGAGTAGGGAAAAAAAAGATGTACTAAAAAGCTGATCCTTCTTTGAATTTGAACAAGATTATGAAGCTTTGGGAAAAATCGCAGTTACTATGAAGGATGCCAGTGCTGCGCTACACCCAGTTATTCATATTTATTTAGAACAACAGAGCTGGAAGGGATCTTGGAGGTCTTCTAGTCCAACCCCTTGCTTAGGCAGAAAACTCTACACTCCTTCAGACAAATGGTTATCCAATATCTTCTTAAAAACTTCCAGTGTTGGAGTATTCACAACTTCTGGAGGCAAGTTGTTCCACTGATTAATTGTTCTAACTGTCAGGAAATTTCTCCTTAGTTCTAAGTTGCTTCTCTCCTTGATTAGTTTCCACCCATTGCTTCTTGCCCTACCCTCAGGTGCTTTGGAGAATAGCTTCACTCCCTCTTCTTTGTGGCAGCCCCTGAGATATTGGAACACTGCTATCATGTCTCCTCTAATCCTTATTTTCATTAAACTAGACATACCCAGTTCCTGCAACTGTTCTTCATATGTTTTAGCCTCCAGTCCCCTAATCATCTTTGTTGCTCTTTTCTGCACTCTTTCTAGAGTCTCAACACCTTTTTTACATTGTGGTGACCAAAACTGGATGCAGTATTCCAAGTGTGGCCTTACCAAGGCATTATAAAGTGGTATTAACCCTTCACATGATCTTAATTTTATCCCTGTTTATGCAACCTAGAACTGTGTTGGCTTTTTTGGCAGCTGCTGCACACTGCTGGCTCATATTTAAGTGATTGCCCACTAGGATTCCGAGATCCCTCTCACAGTTACTACTATTGAGCAAGGTACCACATATACTGTATCTGTGCTTTTTGTTTTTCTTGCCTAAATGTAGAACTAAATGTAGAATTCTTCCCTAAATGTAGAAATGTAGAATATTGAATGCTTATGCAGCCCATTTCAGCCATTCTGTCCAAACTGGTTCCATTCAGGTCTGAAGCCAAACTGCTGCCCAAAGCAATATTTTCTTCTTTAGGTTCTATACAGGATCAAGTGACTCCATAGTAGAAGTCAAGTGCTCCATTCTTTCCAAAAATCCAAGGATAAAGATATCCACTATCCTCCTATCCTTTGCTAGAAGATCCTAGGAGAACTGTCTATAATTGATCAATCATTGCCGCCTCTTCAGTTTTTCAGTTTATTTATTATACTTAAGAAATTCCTAGTCATGAAGTGAGGAATGAATTTCTTCAACTGTGTTGGTTTACGATTCTGCAGTTTTTGTATTAATGACTTCCATTTTTTCCTACTATGTAATATTGCTTGTAACTCGGGCCAATTAGAAAACATCAGATTGGGAAAATTAGCCCCTGTGATTTCAATTCCTTTTGCCAGATCTTCTATTCTTTAAATATTAATTGTTTTGCTGTCCCAAGCAGTGACAAAACCTGCAGAAAGAGGTTCCTTTCTAACAGCTAATCCAGATATTTCCAAGCAGGTATCTTTCAAGTAGGCTAGGGCTGTTCAACTTCCCAAATTCTCTACTGGAAATGCTGGTTGGGAATAACAGGAGTTGTAGAGACCACCTGATATGTAGGAACCAGAACTGCACCAGACAAAACTAAACTACTGGTCTTTGACAATTGCTGCTCCTTTGATAAAAGCACATGGATAAATGTTGGAGGAAATGAAATGCAGGGATGTTCTACAAGAATGCACTCTTATCCAAGCAGCTTTACTTTTCTCACCGAGCTGCAAATAGTCCAGGCTTATCTCTAATCAATATTCACTGTCTGCAACTACAATTGATGTAGCTCATAGCTGACCTGTATATCTAAATTGAAAACATCTGGAAACTGGTGAAGTGTGACCAAAATCTGAGGGTTTTTTAGCTTTCTATGAAACAGAAACAAATATTCTCGCAAATACAAAATTATACTAAATTGCAGATGGAAATGTGAATTAAACAATTATTTATCTGACTGTCTATGGAGATTCTCAGTCATCCTGGTCATGGTTGTCCCAAAAGTACTTTTTCAAGAGGCAACTGGACTTTCTTATTTTTCTTTGAAGACATTTCGCTTCTCATCCAAGACGTTTCTTCAGTTCTGACTGCAATGACCAGTTGTCTGCAAGGAATATAAATCGTTCTAATCCCCACCATCCAAGACAGAGCTGAAGAAGCTTGCCCCCACAGTCTGGGTCCTCATTTTACCTACCTTAGAAAGGATGGAAGGCTGAGTCAACCTTGAGCCTGGTGAGAATTAAACTCGCGGTAATTGCAGGCAGCTGGAAGCTAAATACTACTTTTAACAGTAGCATTAGTCTGCTGCGCCACTCAGGCTCCTAAGTGAAATGTCTTCGAAGAAAAACAAGAAAGTTCAGTTGCCTTTTGAAAAATTGGGAAATATTTAGCTGCTGTACCTAATGTGCTTTGGTCTCTTTCTTTCCTTATCCCTATCCTCACATTGCTCCTAATTGCTTGTCTGCAAAAAAAGTGGACTTCTGTTTTCTTCGACATGACATTGTAAGGTTGGCTGGATGGAGTACTGTTTCTGAAGCAACTGGGTTAAGACACAGTTGAGGTTACCCTACTGCACTACTTCAGCTTGGGGTATTAATTGTCTGCAGTGTAAATGCTCCTTTGGGAGGGAACTGTTTACCTTCTCTTTCTGGAACCAAATGATTCTAGTTTTTATACTTACTACCAAAGGGATTCTACCACAAATATTTCTCTTAGACTTGTGATAGACCCAAACAACAGCCTGCTATAGATTTGCCCAGGAAACTCATTTTGTTTGATTTTAATCCTTTTAAATAGAGCAATAAATCCCAATGCGACATATGGAATTATTTATATACACTATGAGCTGCAGTGCTTGGAATGCCACAGTATTTACTTACTACATGTGATTCTTACTAGCATCGTCTTCTTTAATGAGTCTGAGGAAAGCAACCCAAACAACTTGTTACCCAGACAGCTTCTCTCTCCCTCTCTTCCTATACTGAAAAGCCAAGGCTTACTCCATAAAGTCAGCCACCCTGGAGAGTAGAATAGATATTTTACTGATTTTACAGTCTCTGTACATATCCACAGGACATTAAGGAATTTCCTATTCCTGATTTCACAGCTTGAAACATTTCTTTTATTTTTTAAACGCTAAGTTTGCATCCCGGGATATCTCCCAGGGCTGCAATCTATGAGAGTGGCCAAGAGCTTCTGGGAGGAAGAACGTGGTTTTGTAATATGTTAGTTTGTCTTCATAAAACAGCAGGGCAAGCATGCATTTGTTAAGCTATGCATATGAAAACTGCAGATTTCCCAGTGAACCTGTACTCGAGGGGAATAGCACAGGAAAGTACATCAAAGAAAAGTATGCGTGCTGGGTTAGCCTGCCAAAATTTAAAAGAAAAAGCGCAACCTACGAAAATTTGGCCCATTTAATTTCTCTGCATTATTTTTCTCTTTGATGTAATACAGAATGAGCAGAAATATATATATCAATTGCCAATCAAATGTGGCATTTGCGATCCTTTGCTCTTTTCCCATTTCCCCTTCAGGAGCGCCCCCCCCCTCCGCCGCCCCCCCAAAAAGTTCGGTTAAGTCTTGCCTTCTCATTACTATTTTGGATGAAGAATTTTCTGTACAGTATATCAGAGCAGGAGAAACCAGAGTATGCGTCAGTATGTAGCGCTGTGGCTAACACATATCCGGACCTTCTTATTTCTCTGGAAATCGCAGCTAGAAAAACTTTCTGTCGCCGTGAGGGCAAGAAAACAGAACTTCTATCACTCAAGTCTCCCCTCCAACACTTCCTGCGGGATCAAAGATAACTCTGCCCTTTCCAGACGGGAAGGAGCGATCTGTTCTTTTAAGCAGGCGTCTCCAACCTTGACAACTTTAAGCCTGGAGGACTTCAACTCCCAGAATTCCCCAGCCAGCAAAGTTTAAAGTTGCCAAGGTTGGCGACCCCTGCTTTTTAAGCATGCATAGGAAAGCAGCCTGCCAACTTACGGTACCTCTTGGCAGGCAGGAAATGAAAAGGAGTTGCAGGAGGGTTGCGAGTCCTAAATGCCTCCAGGCAGATAGTGCCATGCTGCTGCTGTTGCTCCAGCCGCCCTGCGCAAGGGCGCACGTTTCCAGAAAGGAAAGCAGACAGGGCGCGCAGGGCGGTTCAGCGCGTCCTTTCGCCTGGGATCTCACCAAGTGATGATTCTATGAAGGGTCTCAGATTTCAAGCCTCAGCTCTCGCTCCCCTCATCTTTCGAAGAACGAACTATCTTCCAGGCTCGTCAGACGGCCAGACAAACACAACGACGTCACCCCACCCCCCTAAAACTACTCAGCGGTAACTTTTAACCCTTTGTCAACGCGGGCAAAGCCGTCCAGGGGTTGGAAGGAGAAGAGCAGCCAGACACAGAGCAGCACTCTAGAGATTTAAAGGCCGGGAAGGGGGGGGCAGAAATCTTGGGAAGGGGGAGGAAAAAGTGGCCATGGGGTTGTGTTACTGATCTTGGTGGACACAAACTTGATTAAATGAATCCAGGAGTAAAACAATTACTACTAACCTGCCTTCCATTGAGGACCTGTATACTGCAGGAGTCAAAAAGCGGGCTGTGAAACTATTTACAGACCCCTCACATCCTTGGACATAAATTGTTTCAACTCCTACCCTCAAAACGATGCTTATAGAGCACTGCACACCAGAACAACTAGACACAAGAACAGTTTTTTCCCCTAATGCCATCACTCTGCTAAACAAATAATTCCCTCAACACTGTCAAACTATTCACATTAGGCTGCATTACTATTACTATTAGTCTTCTCATCGTTCCTATCACCCATCTCCTCCCACTTATGACTGCATGACTGTAACTTTGTTGCTTGAATCCTTACGATTTATACTGATATTGTTTCCTGGTATGATTTGATTGCTTATTTGTTCCCTATGACCATCATTAAGTGTTGTACCTTATGATTCTTGACAAATATATGTTGTCTTTTTATGTATACTGAGAGCATATGCACCAAAGACAAATTCCTTGTGTGTCCAATTACACTTGGCCAATAAAGAATTTTATTCTATTTTTTAAAAAACACAGTTTAGGAAGACCGCGCTGTTTGGTCCTGTGCAAAATACACCAAGAGTGGCATGGAAAGCTGCTTTGGCTCAACCTTTTAACTCGACTCACTGCAGTACAATGGAGGGATCCGTCCAACGTGTGCCCATTTAGTTGTGGTTGGTGGAAAAAGGCCATTCAAAACATTCCTTTTCTTTCTATAAACCTTTCCAAAGGCATCTTTGAGAGATAAAGAGAAAGTGGCTTCATTTGCAATGAGGCTTTAAGGACCACACTTGGTGTCAGGGTCTGTCAGATGGACAGACTGAACTGGAGAGAAAGCCTCAGCACATCTCACTACAGTAGTAATACTACTAGGAGAAAGGAGCTTACAAATCCATGCTTTGAGAGAAGTTTGGTATAAGGCCCCAATTTGCAGAGACAGAATGAGTGAGCAGGAAGAGCGAGCAGGTGTTTGGCAAAGGTGTTGGAAAAGATTTTTTTTAAAAAAAGACAGGAGAAGCCAAGAAAGGGAGCCATTGTTACTGCTGATAATTTCTGAGTGCTTCTACTGATTGTCTCTTTTGAGGGTTATTGATTACCCATTATTCCTGACTGGAGCATCTGGTTGGCCTAAGCAGCTTAGATGAAACTAATTTTCAAAGAAAGATCACCAAGTAAATGAATGCTAAGAAATAAGAGAACAATGGAGGGGAGATCAAGAAGGAGGCACTGTTTTAAGTTTTTCCCTACTTCTCTTTCAACTGGTCCAGAGGAGGGGTCTTCTGGGAGTTTGCAGAGAAAACATGGGAGTTTTGCATGGAAACACACCTGGAGGAATCAGCAGGGGTGATTCCAAGCTATCTCGTGGACAACAATGGAAGCTTTGTTGGGATCTCCTAGATATTATGGCAGTACTTGTCTTCCTGCCTGAAGTAAATCCAGATGACACCTACTGCAAGTATAAGCTTGGAATAAAAAACAAAGTAAGGGTGCAAAAAAATCCTGTATAGCAGGGGTTCCCAAACTTGGCAGCTTTAAGACTTGTGGACTTCGACTCCCAGAATTCTCCAGCCAGCTATTCTGGGAGTCGAA